>BKCH01000102.1:0-600000 GCA_008635985.1 Ficus erecta
ATCTACTAGTTGTGAGTCACGTGCATTGGTGTAATTTTATAAGTTCAATCCATCTATTAAAATTTGGATTATCATACTATTATTTTTTTTAGAATAACTGAGGTCTTAATTATTTATTATTATGCAGTAACACAATCAAATTAATATCGTATAATAATATTTGTTTACTTTTTAATTTAAAGAATTATTATAATATTGTTAACATTCATGGTCAAAATCATGAATAGTACATAAAAATGTTTATCCACATATAATCCTATTAGTTCAATATTAGCATCCAACGATAGTAGTCTAAAAAAACTCCAAGTAAATAAAGGCATTAACAAATACCAAATGTGTCAAACTTAATTAGAACATTCTCTTTTATATATTAAAAAAAATAGATAGCATTAACTACTCTGACAAAATTATTTCTTTCTTAATGTAAATAAAGTTTATATCATCTTTACATAATGTTGTAGTAGACAAATTGTTAATTTTGTGTTTAAAGGGAATGTTGTAGCCAGTGGTGAACTTAACGTTTACCTTGTTTGCCGATTTGTTTTGTTATGAGTTTATTCCTCTTTTATTGAGACTGTTTGTATGTTTGGATTTGGTTTTTGTTGAATAAACAATGAGTTCCTTTAAAAAAAAATTTTATTAGTTGTTGAAGCTAATAATTCCCTAAAAAAAAACTTTGTGAAAGTTTTAAGCAGCGCAATGTGAGAGAATCTACAATAGTGAAACTAAGTTTTCTATAGATGTTAATTTTGTTAATTTTACGAAACTTTGAAAAACGTTTTTTTGAAAAAAGTCCATTTTACTCATAAGTCCTAAAGAATACATAATGCACATTTATAAATGTTAAATTCTCAAAGAATTTAGTTTATTTTTTATTTATCATAGTCATTATTTAGCATAATTGTGTAACAAATTAATAAGAAAAAAATTCTAATATAAAACATTGTTCTTTAATTTTAGCTATTTTTGTCTTAAATCAATCACAACAATATAAAAATCTAATCAATTAGCGTTTCAATGAAATACGTTTTAAAATCGTTTAAAATCTAAGCAGTTTTGGTCATGCTCAAATCGTTTTCTCTAAATCCTCGGTAAGAATGGGAGTTCAAAGCTTGAAGCAGTTTCAGGAACTTCGAGGAATCAAATATGGTGATCGCATAACTTTCTTCACTCGACATGTTGTTGATGAAAAGGAACTCTATTTCAAAGTAAAGCGTCGCAACGAGAGAGACGAATGGGGGCTGGTTCGCCACATAGGTCGTCGGCAGCAAGAACCGCCGCAAAATCAGCCTCCTCCGCCGCAAGATCCGCAGCAAGACCCGCCGGCTCCGCCGCAAGACCCGCTGGCTCCGCCCCAAGAACCTCCGGCTCTGCTACAAGAACTGCCGGCTCTGTTGATACTGCTTAAGCGGCCCCGTTCCGCCAAGACTGCAAGGGCCGCCACTAGATCTGCCGCCTCCACGACAAGACTCCCGAGACGGCAAGACCAGCCGCCTCCGCCACAATGCGCGCAGCAAGACCCGCCGGCTCCGCCGCAACCGCTGGCTCTGCCACAAGAACCGCCTTTTCCGCCCCAAGAACCGCCAGCTCCGCTGAGACTGCTAGAGCCTTCGCAAGACTTGCCGGTACAGTTTGTCTTCTTGAAATTTTTTTATTTTTTTATTTTTTTGGTAATCTTTTTCCTTGCCCTAGATTTTAATTTATTAGGACTATTGAGTTCTATAAATTTTCAGAAACCAAATTTATTCTAATCGTGTTGTCAAACTATCGACTGTCAAACAAGAGAGAGCAAGTATATAGCTTATTAAGTCTGAGTGTTACTAGTTTCCAAGTGATCAGAGAAGTTCTAATTTGAAATTCAGGCATGATGTTTTTGTGATCGAATTTTAAGCTATAGTGAATAATCAATAAATATATATATATATATGTATATCTTAACAAGAGAAAGAGCTCGAATCTAAAATTCAACAATTGCAATTACTTGAATCTTTCATTAATTTATTCAAATTTAAAATGTCTTTTTTTTTTTTGGCAATGCAGCCTCAGCTGGTTAGTGATTGGGAGAAAGTGATGATCAAGCGGTTGATGAAATGGCTGGGGTGATAAAAGAAGCTCTAAAAGGGATTTTCCGACGTTGATTTTTTTTTTTTTTTAATTTTTGATGAGACTTTTTTTGGTCTCCAAGATAGGAAGGAACAAAAATTCGTCATTGATGAAATACTGAACTTTGAATTACAATGCAGTATGAGATACAGAATTGCAGTATGAGAACATCGCCGTGTCCTTGTCATCTCTCTGGTCCAGTTCCTTCTCTCTCTCGCTCCCAATTGATATGAAGTTGGAAATGTTTAACTGGGATTTCGTGATCTCTGTCATATCGTCATGCATCTGAAATTATTTTATTTTTTTCCTTCAATTTGGTGATCTGGGTTCGTTTTCTTATGAATTTAGAAATGAGTCTGAGATGATTGAAGTTGATGGAAGTTTTCATTTTTTAACATAATATTTGTTGAATTTTGATTTTGATTTGGTTTGGTTTGAATATAGTAGCACCCCCCACCGCGCCCCCCTCTGTTCGCAATTCCCATATATTTCTCTGTTTTGTTTTTATTTTTTCATTCTATCTATATATTTGTCTCTCTTTCTTTCTCACTTACCCTCTAATTGTTCTGCATAATTTTTTTTCTGAGTTGGAACAAAAGAGACCAAATTTTCTCCTTTCTAAATAATCCGTGTGAAAGCCGAAGTGGAAATAACAACTTTTCCAAGTGCTTTGTATAAGTTGACCCTCCACTATAACATTTAATTAACTAATAATTAAAGTAAATGCAATTATAAATTTAATTTATTCAACTAAAAAATCGAAACTGAACTCTTCAATCATGCGGGGAGTTTTATAAGAAGTTTTTATAAATCATTTTAAGCTTATTGATCAATTACACCAATGCCTATAAGTTTATCCTCCACTATAATATTTAACTAGGGTAGTGTTAATTACGAATTAACATCTCTAATTACATCTTTGTTGTTGAGCACTACCAATTCTCTAATACATAATTTCTTTATGATCTAATCATAAATATTATTTTGGTTTCTTTAATATCCACTATATTAAATAGGTTGACTTCTCAATTATTGAAAACCCGAATTAATTCTCAAGGGAACGCTATTACACTATTTTTATGAAATTGTGGATTCCATATTTATGATGAACGTCTTTTTAAATTGCAAACTAATACTAGCACCTATATACTAAACTTATCAGACTATATAAGTAGTCAACAATTTTGTACCCTCTCTTTTATATCTACTAGTTGTGAGTCACGTGCATTGGAGTAATTTTATAAGTTCAATCCATCTATTAAAATTTGGATTATCATACTATTATTTTTTTTTAGAATAACTGAGGTCTTAATTATTTATTATTATGCAGTAACACAATCAAATTAATATCGTATTATAATATTTGTTTACTTTTTAATTTAAAGAATTATTATAATATTGTTAACATTCATGGTCAAAATCATGAATAGTACATAAAAATGTTTATCCACATATAATCCTATTAGTTCAATATTAGCATCCAACGATAGTAGTCTAAAAAAACTCCAAGTAAATAAAGGCATTAACAAATACCAAATGTGTCAAACTTAATTAGAACATTCTCTTTTATCTATTAAAAAAAATAGATAGCATTAACTACTCTGACAAAATTATTTCTTTCTTAATGTAAATAAAGTTTATATCATCTTTACATAATGTTGTAGTAGACAAATTGTTAATTTTGTGTTTAAAGGGAATGTTGTAGCCAGTGGTGAACTTAACGTTTACCTTGTTTGCCGATTTGTTTTGTTATGAGTTTATTCCTCTTTTATTGAGACTGTTTGTATGTTTGGATTTGGTTTTTGTTGAATAAACAATGAGTTCCTTTAAAAAAAAAAATTTATTAGTTGTTGAAGCTAATAATTCCCTAAAAAAAAAACTTTGTGAAAGTTTTAAGCAGCGCAATGTGAGAGAATCTACAATAGTGAAACTAAGTTTTCTATAGATGTTAATTTTGTTAATTTTACGAAACTTTGAAAAACGTTTTTTGAAAAAAGTCCATTTTACTCATAAGTCCTAAAGAATACATAATGCACATTTATAAATGTTAAATTCTCAAAGAATTTAGTTTATTTTTTATTTATCATAGTCATTATTTAGCATAATTGTGTAACAAATTAATAAGAAAAAAATTCTAAATATAAAACATTGTTCTTTAATTTTAGCTATTTTTGTCTTAAATCAATCACAACAATATAAAAATCTAATCAATTAGCATTTCAATGAAATACGTTTAAAAATGCAAGTTTTTAACAGGAAAAAAAGAAAAGGCAAACTATCATAACAACAAGTAGAATTTGACATTAGAAGGAACATTCAAGATTGTGCCTTTGAAAATTTAACTTTAAAATAGACCTTATTAAAAACCTTGTTAATAAAACCTAGAGGGAAAAACCCAGTAAGAAAAAAGAGTATTTGTGTTTGACTTGAAACATAACCCACCAACTCTAAAAAAGTGAAATACAAATTTCATTAAAAAACAATGCCACCGTCATAAATTAAGGAAATGATAGCATGGAAGAGCAGACAAATCCCTATTCATCAGAGGAGCGAAGCACTCCAATAGCCTCGTAGAAGCTTTTCTAGTTGGATCTTGTCAATCGAATATCATCTTCGTCAAATCTCGTTGTTTGAAGGTCGTCGTTATCAAATCTCGCCGTTTGAAGGTTGGATCTCACCTCGCCTCTTCATGATGGATTGTGCTGAGTGATCGAAGTACAATCTGATAGACCAAAATAGGGTCTTTCTAAGGAGTAAAAATAGGCTTTTATCAAATAAAAAGTGATGAAAATTAAAAAAATCTACCGTATTAATAATTTTGCATGATGCATAAAATAACTCTAGGCTTAATTTTTATGTTATAATTTGATTAGTTCCTTTTCGTTTTAATTTTGGACCCAGAGTTTTCAAAATGATGAAAAAGATGGGATTAGAACGACATAGAATAATATTATTTATATAATTTTCTGATATTAGCAATATTCTCCACTCCACCAAAAAGTCAAAGTTGGCTCAAACCAAAAAAAAAGGTAATAAGTAATAAAAAAAAATTAAGTAAACAGGCTGTTTGTAAAAACTTATCTATACTATATAAAGAAGTACCAAAAAATGATACTGTTGCTGCTTCCCATCGCCCAAAACGGTTCGTTTTAAACAAGAAATTTATGTATATATATTTTGGTCCTCAAGTTTTTGTTTCAACCAATTTATATACTACATATAGAAGTACCAAAACATGGTAGTGTTGTTGCTTCCCTTGGTCTGGGTTTGTTTTGGACAAAAAATTTATGTATTTATTCCTCAGTTTTTTTTTTTTTTTGGATCATTTTTTTTTATTTTAGTCCTTTTTTTAAACTTTCTTCTTGGACCAGCCTTCTATTTTTTTTTTTTCATTTTAGTCCTTTTTTTTTTTTTACTTTTATATTTATTTTTTGGTACTCTGTTTTTTTTTTTTTTAGGATTATTTCTTCATTTTAGTCATTTTTTCATTTTTTTGCCCCTTTTTTTTTCGTTTTAGTCATTTTTCATATTGATAATTTCTTTCATATTAGTCCTTTCATCTTTTTCGTCTTTTTTCGTGTCTTTTTCTTGGATCTTTTTTTGCAATTTTTTGTATTTTCCTTTGTTTAGATAAATTTTTTAAAATTTGTCCAACATATATATAACACATGTTTTAGACTAAAAAATATTTAAGAAAATGAACATAAATTAATTATTTACCGTGATTAATTAATAATTAACTATAACGGAACCGAAAAATACATATTCAAATTGATCAATTAATATTAAAAAAATGTTCATTTAACTAATTTTACAAGATTAAAAAGTCAGTTTGTTCAATCTTCCTCGTCCGAGGAAACAAAGTTGTGTCCTAAACTCACGAGGATCTAATTATTTTCCAAGGTTAAAAAAAAAAAAAAAAAAAACTCACCGTACCTCTCCTAGCCCACACAAATTCTTTGGACTGCACGATAGTGGGCCTTCCATTACTTTGATGCTGAAGAGCCACTGCTTGCTTATGTCATGTCTTTACTTGTGGTTTTTATATAACTATGGCATTTATTAATTATTTTTCCTGGTTTTGTTTTAGTATATCAGTCTTTAACCAGACAGAGAAATGACTGGCGGAGAAATGGCTACCTTGGAGGCCGAAAGATCTCTCTTGGAAGATGGTCTTCTTCAGGTTTTGATTCTCTCTCTCTTTATCTTTCTTATAAAAGTACTTTTTTTTTTTTTTTCATGGATAAAATTATCAGTTTCAAATTCTTACTTTAATTAAAAACTGGTCAACTTTATTTTATATCTGGGAATTTTTGACCATCTTCTTCAAATTCAGTTATGCCCACAATCTTGGATTTAGAATCTCTCTTAAGATTATGAGTATCTGCTGCAAAGTTGCTGTTGCTTTGGGGTTTTTTTTTTTTTTTTTTTTTTTTGCTGAGAAAAAAGTTAGGAAAAAAATGCTTTTAAGATAAAGCTTGTATATGTTATTACTAAAATGTCATTTTACATAATTAGTAATCATTGGCTCAAAATTTATGAACTTATCAGGGCATCAGAATAAATTTGCATTCATTCTCATAAACCGGCAATTAATACGACGGGGTTTTAGGATTGACATCCCAAATTTCTTCATTCTCTATCTCCTAAAAGGCCTACCAAACTACAGTTTTGTTAGGAAAACACTCCTTTTCTATTTCTCTTTCGCATGTATCTAATGCTCCATTTGATAGAGTGGAAAATAGGAAGGAAAGAAAATGGATGAGGGATTTTAGGATGGAAAATGATAATTAAGGGTGTTTGATAGGAGAAAAATTTGGATTGAACGGAAAAGTAGAGGGAATAATTTGAAGGTGGACCCACAAAAATATGTATTCTCAAATGTGGAAGGATTTTGTGAGGGAAAACTTTGAAAGCAACAAAGAGTTTTGCATTTACACAATTACCCTTGTTAAATATGATTGATAATATAAGGATATAATAGTAATTGTAGTAATAGTAATTTTTCCATCATTTTGATTTTAATTCCAATACTTTCCATCATAATTTTCCTTTCCCTCCTATTTTCTTTCCTTCCTACCAAACGGACAATGCATTGGAATCTGACTCTTCTTTTATTGGGATGACTTCTTGATATGGAAAAGAATTGTTGAAATTTGCTAACGTTTCATAGAAATTCAGTTATAAGTAATAACTAACAGAATCTATTCACCTGATTTGGACTGTTTATATCGTTTGTATTTCGTTCAGAATGGACACGGTTGGCTTTATACCGGTGACGGTTCTGTTGGCATCAATGGGATGCCTGTGTTGAAGCACATTACTGGGAATTGGAAAGCATGCTTCTTCATTCTAGGTGCTCCATTTTTTTAAAAAAAATTTTTCTTATGTTGCTTTCAATGCAGAATATAACAGAATAATTGGGCATCCTTTAAACGTATATAAAATGTAATACAGGTACCGAAGGTTGTGAACGCTTATTGTCTTGAATGTATTACATCCATTTTTACTGATTGTTGTCATGAATGTTTCATGTAATTATTACAATATTTTCTTCTTCTTCTTCTTCTTCTTCTTTTTTTTTAACTTTTTTTTATTTCATATTCTCTTGCTTTTGCTTTTTTTTTTTTTTTTTTTTAATTAAAAGGTGTAACATTAGAAACCTTGCTCAATAAATAAATACATATATATATATATATATATAAAACGTGAATTAGAGTTACATTGTTGAAGTCTTAATTAGCGGTTCTAAAAATAATATTATATATATATATATATATATATAGCGTGAATTAGAGTTAAATTGTTGAAGTCTTAATTACGGTTCTAAAAATAATTAAAAGGTTGAACATTAGAAACCCAACAACAACAACGTGAAGTAAAGTTGTGTTGAAGTCTTAATTAACAGTTCTCAAAATAATAATTCTATTTATCAATTCTGATTTTTTTTTTTTTCATTAAGAGATTGGGATTCAAATTATGTATCTTTAAATATGATCAAATATGATATTATTATTAAATTATACCTATAACGATGTCCCTAATTTTTTATAATACAAATTACATATACATTATTTTTTTCAATTTTCTTTTTCAGTCCTTTATTTTTATTTTAAAACAGTCAAAGGTAGTTAACCTCCATCTGCCACGTGTCGGACTCCACCTTATCCTTTTTTCCATTGTTTTTCTTTCCTACTCTCTTGATTTTGTTTTGGTTTTTTAATAATTAAAAGGTGGAACATTAGAAACCTAACTATATATATATATATATATCGTGGAGTAGAGTTGAATTGTTGAAACTTCAATTAGCAGTTCTAAAAATAACAAATGGTATATGAATTTTAATCGTAATTTTTTTTATAATGCCAATTACATATTATTGTGTGAATTGTTAATTTTTTTTATTATTTTCTTTTTTGTTTTTTCAGTGAATCATTTTTATTTTACTTTTTGGTCTAACCTTTAATATTTCCATTTTGGGCTTTTTTTTTTTTTTTTTTTTTTTTTTTTTTAACTTGTTGGCCTAAAATTCTATCTTGTTTCATTTTGGTGACTTTATTATTATTATTATTTGTTTCCATCTTTTCGCCTGCACTCCTTCATTTGTCATACAGTTGTTTTTACTTTTTCTTTTTCTTTTCTTTTTCCATCTTTTTCTTTTTTGCCTCTATTGAAATTATTTTTCTCACATGTATCCTAATTTAAACTTCTTTTTTCCCCGCAACCCTTTCAATCACTATTTTCTTATATATCTCATGATTAATTTTCCATTTGATTTATTAATTTTTTTCAATCGTGCATGACACGTGCGGGGCACGTGCACCCCACTAATGTATTCAACAGGGATTAACAAGGGGAGCTTGAATCCCCCTCCGGCCTATATTGCCTCCATAAATGATCACCGTGACTCGTCATGCACCGGTAGCTGCAATCATTGCAGGCTAGAAACTCCGACACAGACATGAGCTTCACTACTCATGGACAAGATATGCACCGTAACATCTAGTATTTTTAGTAACTAATGATAACAACAAAATATGTGAAAATGGGATTAGCATCTAGTTTTTTTATTTGCTTAGTATTTGTCTTTCCATCTCTCTGGAGTGAGTGGCTTGCCAAGGACTGGTGCAAAGCAAGTAGCCGGAGCAGATAACGAAAAACATTTTGTCTCCAGAATCAGATCTAGGAGTGCTCTAAAGATTAATCAAAGAAACGTAAAAGCATTATCTTCATCTCTATACGAGTTGATAAAAGTTGTAAGAAACTTCTACAACTAAGTATTTTGGGTCTTTTGGGCCACCATACCAAGAAGATGGGCTCCTGGGCTATCACTTATGATAAGTACACTTTGGTCTACTTAAAGTAAAAAATTGAGTTTTTTTTAGCTATTTCTTTATCACCCATTTATCTTGACAAGCCAATTTGAAACCCCCATCCCCTCCCTCCCTCCCACCCCACCCCCCCCTCTCCAAGTGGGATCAAAAATCAACTTTGACTAAAGATTATGGGCCTATTTGATTACTCATAACCCACCAAATCACGACCACGCGAGTTCCCCGAGTATGGTTTGAGTCCACAAAACGAGCTCATTCACACCATGAGACACAAATATTAAGCGCCAATTTGATACCCCCACCCCAAGTGGGATCAAAAACCAACTTTGACTAAAGATAAATGAGCCTATTTGATTACTTATAACCCACTAAATCACGACCCATACGAGTTTCCCGAGAGTGACTTGGGTCCACAAAATAAGCCTATTCACATCAAGAGATACGAGCAGTAGGCTTGTGCCTCAGAAGAAGACCTTGTACAAAATACGTATTGACAAGAAATTTCACTCTTTTGTTTTGAATCTTGATATATGACCTTATCAGGAATTAAAATGAAATCTTTGAAATATGTTTGGAATTTGTGACTGCACCTAGTTTTTGTGATTAGATTACCTACGTATCCGCATAAGAATCAAATCAAACATAGTTCAAGATATTTGATTCTTTGAATAATTGGAATCATTGTTAGTTTCTTTGAAGTAAGAGCTAGACTTGTTGCCTTATATAACTCTTTGTTTCGCACGTATTTCCAATGTAACCCGACAGTTTTCTGGTGTAGTTTATTACCTTCTTTGGGTGTACTTGAAAGTCTAGGCCTTCGTGGAGCGGGCTGGGCTGTGTAAGCAGGTAGCTTGTTCTTTTTTTAACATTGGCAACCTGACGATGATTGGACCCATGTTTAACCATTGAGCCCATTTTATAGTTCTTTGACCCAGCAGGTAGTTTCGGGCCTCTTAAACGTTTTGAGCCCTGGGCTTTGCAGAGAACTTGACCACAATTGTACTCGTAATGATAAGTAGTTAATTTCAAAAAAAATATATATATATATATATATATATATGCGATGTAATCATAATCATTCATATTTGAAAAAATTTATCTAAATAAAAAAATATTATATAAAAGGGTTAATTTCATTTTTAGCACTTGTGAAAAAAGTATTATTAAAATTGACATCACTTTTGTTTTCTTTCATTTCTAGCACTGCCACGTCATCACCATCAATTAAGATAGATGTAAAAAGTCAAAAATACCCTCAGGCAAGCCTAAATCTTATTTTTTTTTCACTTTCCCCGCCTAGCCCTCCACCCATTTTGAAACCCAAATCTTCATATAATATCTTAACTTAATTTAAAACTATTTTCACTATTTTAGAGAGAGAAACTTCCATCTAGAGAGAGAAACTTCCATCGTCGGAAAATTTTTTTTTTTTTAACACTTCCATTTAACAATATCTAACATTTTTGGTCATTTTTGAATAAATTCATGTTATGACCACCCGGTCATAATAGTTATGACTTATGTCTAAAAAAAATTTTAAAAAAAATTTAACGTTTTTGGTCATTTTTAAGTAAAGGTCATTCATGTTATGACCATCCGGTCATAACAGTTATGACCTATGTCTAAATTTAAAAAAAAAAAAAAATACAACATTTTTGGTCATTTTCAATAAAGGTCATTCCTATTATGACCATCCGGTCATAACAGTTATGACATATGTCTAAAAAGTTTTTTTTTTTTAAAATCTAACATTTTTGGTCATTTTTGAGTAAAGGTCATTCATGTTATGACCACTCGGTCATAACTGTTATGACCTATGTCTAAAAAAAAAATTTCAAAAAAAATTTAATATTTTTGATAATTTTCCAGTAAAGGTCATTCCTATTATGATTACCCGGTTATAACAGTTATGATCTATGTCTAAAAAGTTTTTTTTTTTTAAAAATCTAACATTTTTGGCCATTCGCATAGACAAAAATAAGGTCATTAAAAAAATTACCACCCGGTCATTATGTAAATGACCAACCCCTATAAATGACACAAACAGTAATTATATTTAATATAGTATAAAAATTTATATAAACCAATACACTAAATTTTCCTCTCAAAATCGAAATACCTAACTAACAAACATTTAGTTTATGTCACAAAATCAAATAAAAATACAAACATTATAATTTTTATGCAATTTTTTTTTTTCAGAAATCAACTAGCAATACAGATTTCCCCCTTATTTTTCTTCGACCATTTCTCGGGCGCCCTTCTTTTTTTCTTTGGTTCCGGTTTTTGAGAATTTTTCTCCATTCTCCAGCTATTACAAAGTTCAGAAAAGCTTTATAGAGGGCGTTGATGGTGGTTTCCGACAGTTTTCGAGTGATTTTTGGAGTGGTTTCCGACGGTGAGAGTTTCTCTCTCTAAATGGAAGTTTCTCTTTCTAGATGGAAGTTTCTCTCTCTAAAATGGTGAAAATAGTTTTAAATCAAGTTATGATATTATATGGAGATTTGGGTTTCAAAATGGGTGGGGGACTAGGCGGGAAAGTGAAAAAAAAAAAAAAGATTTAGGCTTGCCTGAGGATATTTTTGACTTTTTACATCCATCTTAATTAACGGTGATGACGTGACAGTGCTAGAAATGAAAGGAAACAAAAATTATGTCAATTTTAATAATACTTTTCCCACAAATGCTAAAAATGAAATTAACCCTATAAAAAAAATAGATAAAAAGGTGTAAAAAGGAATAAAAAATAGCATTGAATTCAAAACGACACCGGTAAATACACTGCACATGAGACTTGTGTAAATGGAGGGAGAGGTAGGTTGAACAAAAAAAAATTAAAAAGAAATAAAAAGATACTTTCGAGGGAATTATGAGAAGAAGAGGAAAAGATATTAAAAGCAAATCGAGGGCAAAAAGGTAATTATGAAGGAAAACGCAAAGAAAAATCAGAAAGAAGTAATTCTCTTTCATGGTGGTGGCATTGAGACGATGGAAATGTAATTTTGAAAGAAAGTGAATGTAAATGGCAATGAGGTGAGAGTGTGGAGGGTAAAGGACAAGAATTTCAGTAGCAAACATGAATTCCTTCACGTTAATATTCTTTCAAATAACCATCAAACTGTCTAAATATTTCACGCCATCTTCGCCGAAAGCATCGCTTTCTTCCATCGGTAAGAAAGTGGGAAGCAGTGGCGGCACCACAGGATAGAAAGCATGGCTACTGAGTGCTACTCATTTGAGATTTTTTTCTTTTTTTTTTTTTAAATGGGGTAAGCAAATGATGGAGACACTGTGAGCTAAGCAAGAAGAAAATTGTGCGGTTTAGAGTGAGAGAGAGAGAGAGAGAGAGAGAGAGAGTATAATATTATAATAAAAAGGGTGATCCACAGCAGAAAAGAGTTTTGTTTTCTTTTTCTTTATCAAAAATGCACTGCATGTCTGCACCCTAGTCTAGAAAGTCAGTTTTTCTTTTAGGTCACCATTTCTTTGCCTAGTCAAACTCTCATCTGATGGATAGCATTAAGATACCTGACATATAAAAGACATATTCTATATTTACATATTCCTCTTTATTTATAAATACCCTATCAAATTATATATATATATATATATATAAATATTTTTAACTAAAGATTTAAAAAATCTATCATTTTATTGATATTATTTTCATAATACCTATTTTAACTCTCTCGTACAGATCCATTCAAAGTTTTATTTTGTTTCGTTTTACAAAAAAAATCTATAAGAAATATACTAATAAATTGTTCATTTACTCTCTAAATTTTTAAATTTATGTAATTTTAATTCATGATTTTTTTCGTAGTTAAAGTGTCCCTAAATTATTGAAATATTAATATACAACAATTATTTTTGTCAGTTTTTGAATGTAATCCGTGACTAATTGGTAAAAAGTAATGTTAGCTAACGGTTTTCATAAAAAAAAAAAAATTAACGAAAAGAACTATTGTTATAGCATTTTTAATAGTTTATGATCCTTCAGCTACTAAAAAAAAGAATGGATATCAAAATTACACAGACTTAAAATTTTTTGACTAACCAAACAATTTACCCTATTAAAAAAAGAGTATTTCTGGTTTTTGAATCCATCAACAAATTTTTTGCATCACTTTTTACCATATAGAGATAGGGAGAAGAAGATAAACATAGTAAAGACTAATCGACTTTATGGAGAATTAAAGGCTTGGGGGTGTTTGACATCCAAGTTTCACTCAAATTAAATTGTACTTTTTCATCTCAATGAACCTGCGCCTTTCCCCGTTCTTGAGTCCTCTCCAGAACCTCCGTCGAAGCCTAGTTCGCCACCTACCAAGAAGAGAAAGATGGTCGAGAAGGCTAAAATGAAAATTCCAGCAAAGAGGAAATTAAAATCGAAGATTGCATCCCCAGAACCGGACGTTGAAGGTCCGATGGTTGAAGTAGTTCTGCCTCCACGTCAAAGTCTTCTCAACGACAGGTAAGCGAGCGTGGATATCGCGCGACAGCTGCTGTCGAAATTTTTCATCTTAATTTTTATCTTTTTCTGAAAAATCAACAAAATTTATAACTATTTTTTAAAAAGTTAATACTATTTAAACTTACAAATTTCAACTCAACTTAAACTCAACTCATTCACCAAACACCCTCTTTTCTTTTCTTTTTTTTTTTTTTTTTTTTTTTTTTTTTCAATCAAACCATCTTTTTTAAGTTTCTCTATTTTTGCATTCTTATCATTTGTTTCACTTATGATTTTTTGGGGCAAGTGTCAATAATGGAGCACGTGGGAACGGGCCAGTGGGGAGGCTTTCTTCTCAGCAATGCATGCGCGCGTCAATTGATTGCAATTCAATTTGATTTAATTATCTAATGTTTGGTTTGTCTTGGCTCTATTCAAGAATTTGATTGAATTGAAGAAAGTAATAGAGAATAATGGTGGTGAATTACAGAAACATGAGTGTTGGGAAACTTCTTTGAGAATTGATGGAGTGGAATATTACTCATCTTTCCCACCAAGAACCCCTCAATTTCCATCTCAATCCAGTAATAATTTTTTTTTTTTATAATTTCTTTTTCACTTTTTTTTTTCACCTCCATTTTTCTGGGTTGGTTAACGAAAGACCTCACAAAAACGTCTAGAAAATCACAACTAGAACCAAAAGTAATTCCAAAGCCCTGTTTTTCAACGAGCACATTTCAAATGTAATTGAAACTCGTTTTCTATTCTTTTTTTTTTTTTTTAATTATGATAAAGCAATTTAATAATCTGGACAGGGCAAAAGACGTGAGTGTCCCTAAATATATATATATATATTTTTTAATTTTATCCTTGAGTCTGCACTTTGGCTCCTTCTTCCTCCGTGGTCCATGTATGCCTTCCATTTTTGTTTTTATTTTTTTTATTTTTTATGAAGGTGTCTTCCACTTTTGTGTTTTGCCCCATATCCCTTATTTTTTGGAATTATTATATCCTTTTTCTGTTGAAAAATGGATTTAAAAAAAGAAAATACATAGTGTTCGATCCCAAGATTATCCTTCAATTTGCCCTTTGCCCTTCTATTTGTGATTCAACGTACAAAACCAAATTACCACTGCTACTAATTCGATTCTCTCTCTCAGAAAAAAAAAATGAAGAAAAAGAAGAAGATTTCGTTACTATTTTAAATAAGAGGTAAATTACCCATTTAGTTCATGAACTTTTAATCTTGTATAATTTTGGTCTCAAAACTTTTTTTAATAGTTAAAATACTCTTAAACTTTTAAAATATTACTAAAATAGTCATATCCGTTAAATTTTAAATAGAATATATTTGTACTTTGGTCAAAAAGTGATGTTAACTATAGATTTCATCTAAAAATTAACGAAAATGACTACAGTATCAACGCTTTAAATAGTTTATGTTTATTTCAACTATGAAAAAAAAAAAAGAACAAGGAATGCCCTTAAACGATTAAAATGTTATTACAATATTCATGTCAGTTAATTTTTAAATAAAATCTGTTAATAATTTGATTAAACAGTGATGCTAACTAACTGATTCCGTCCAAAAATTAACGTAAAGGACTATTGAAGCAACTTAAAAATTCAGGGATCAACCTAATAATTTTCCTTAAATAAATGTTCTATCTTTTCGGTCTTAAAAAAAATGAACCAAAAGACAAAATTAACCTCAAAGAAGGATATGATTCAGTACAAACCAACTTAAACTCACTTTTATATACTACCGTCTGATAACTTCACCACACAAATAATGCCGTTTAATTAAGCCTTATAGGTAGCGCCCCTCAAAGGGACTTTACCATAGGCACATCCCTTACTTTAACCCCAAAAGAAAAAAATTGATGGTGAACAGTGGGTGGGTTTTTGGGATTTTCAACCCACCAAAACAAGTTTGGGTGGTTGGAAAAAGTTTTAACCCATTCAGTCAATCCAAAATTTAGAATCAACGCACCCAATTAAAGTTGGATTAGGTTGATCGGGTTGAACAAATAATTAAAAAAAAAACTAATAACGTAATTTTAATTTGAAATGTGCGAAAAAAATAACAAATTTGTAAAATATTTTGATATCAAGATCAAATCTAATTTAATTTTTTAAAAATTATAGTAAACAAATACAAAAATAAAAGATCATCAATGCAAGTTTAAATATATATATATATATATGTTATAAACCATAGGTAAAAGTAAGTAATATATAAGTGAAATATATTTTAAAACCACAAAATATTTTGATTGGATGAGTTGGGTTTATGTCGGTTTGCTAAATTTAAACCCAAATACATTTAATGAAAACTCGGATTAGGTGGGTTAAGCTTAAGCATACGTTTGGTACTAAGGTTTGGATTGTAGAATTTGAGTTTGGATTATTTGTACATTTTTCGAGATATTTAAATTGCTTAAATTAAAAAGTGTTAAAAATTAAAATTTGTTAAAAAAAAATCAGTATGGAGCTTGTTTTATTCGTATCGAAATTCTCTGTAATTAAAAAAAATCATCTTATTTGGACTTATCTATATAAAGTTATAACTTTTAAAATTTGAGATATAAAACTTTGTGTAAAATTATATAAATAATAAAACTGAGAAAAAAATATAAAAATTAGACTGTAATTTTAAAATTTGAATTATTCGTTCAAATATATTGAAAGATCTGAAATCATATTGAGTTAATCGAGATGGATTTGGGTGAGTCAACCGAATTGCCGGTTTTTTGGTTCACCTTCTATTTGAGATATTAAAAAAAAAATTCAACAAGACCATTTTTCCCCGTAGGGAGGGGGGAAGGGAGGGAGAGAGAGAGAGAAGACTTTTGGACGAAGAGATAAGGTTTTTAAGGGTCCGTTTGGTACACAGGTTCAGTTTGAGTTTAGTTGAGATTTTTAAGTTTGCATAGTAAATTTTGTTGACTTTTTCAGAAAAGACAAAAAATTTTTAGAAAAAAAATAAAAAACATAATGAAAAAAATACAGTTTAGTTTAAATCAAATTGGCAAATCAAACGGGCCCTAAACCTCTGAAAGAATCTTGCTTCCCTCTCCGTGGCCGTCTCTCGCACATGACAGATTCCAAGTTTCAGTAAAACCTCGCAGACAGTCAGGGCATCTTCTGACTCTCCATGCTTGAGGTTTTTTTTTTTTTTTTCTTTTTTTCCAAGGTTCCTCCAGTTGAAAATTATAAAATTTAGTTCCTACCTCACAGAAAAAAAAAATAAAAATAAAAAATAGAAGGAAAAAAAAAAAAAAACACACACACACACGCACGCAGACAGAATGTTTGTCTTCGAGCTCTTATTTCAGATACTTTTGGCATTATCTCCATTATGAATATTTTTTTAATCTGAAATGCTTACATATGGATATAAATATAGATATAAAATACGTAAATATTAACGTATATTGGTTCTCTTTTTGTTTTGGAATAACAGAGTTGAGAAACAGACACTGAGTCGGAGAAATGGGCACTTTGGAGGATGAAAGATCGCTCTTCGAAGATGGTTTTATTCAGGTTTTATTTCTTAATTTAGTCTTATCTTTCTAATTTTTACTATTATTACTAGTATTTTTATGTTAGAAAGATCAAGACCCACATCAGTTTAATTTCAAAAAAAAATAATAATAAAAATAAAAAATAAAACATAAGAAGAAGAAGAAGAAGACCCACATCAGTTTCCATCAAAATATTGCCTGCCCATCAGAGACAATTTAACAGAGAAGTATCCATTTTTAGCTGATCATTGTATAAAAACTACACACACATAAATACTTTATGTATAGACTAACCTAGTGAAAATCCCAAAGAAGTTTGAGTAGTATCTGATTTTTCTTTTTTCTTTTTATTTTTTATTTTTTTATTTTTTGGCCCATATCCTGTTTTCAATTGAGATTTGAAAATTACAGTTGCTAACCACATAAGTGATGCAGTGCATCTTTTTAGGCTTTTTGGATCAATCTCATATTCATAAAGTCTTTGTCCATATCTGTTTCACTTTTACTACGTTTAGGCTGGGACTAGCTTAGCAGGTGAGAGAAGAGGGATTTGGATAAGAGCTCTCGGGTTCAAAACCAACGAGGGTAATAAATGGGAGACATAGGCCCAATACTGTTACAATGAAAAAAAAGAAAACAAATACAGCCCTCCGTTTGGGGCAACCGTTTGCCTCAATTTAGCCATTCCATTTGAATGGCTCATTCAAATGTGTGTTTGGACTTTTCACATCGGAAATTGAGCACTTGGATGCCCATTTTGATGTTATGCATATTAATTCATATGTTTCTATATAAATGTACTGTACTAAATGTTCACTTCTTAACACCAATTTAGATGACATTTGAAATGGTTCTGTTTAATTATTTGTTTCCATCCGAGTGTTACGATCCGGATGGCTACCCCAAACGGAGGCACAGTCTCATCCATATGGTGTTTACTTGGAAATATCATTGTTATTCTTATTGATTTTGGTCTTGTATCATAAGATTTACATAATGTCTTATCTGTTCTGTATAGAACGAAGGCTTTAGACTTTGCACCGGTGACGGCTCGGTTGACATCAATGGGAAGTCTGTGCTAAAGAAGAATATTGGAAATTGGAAAGCCTACTTCTTCATTCTAGGTGCTTTATTGTTTTTATGTTTGCTTGCATCAGCATGTGCAATGTATTAATCTCATTCAAATATTAATCTTATTCAAACAAAGGCAATATCTAACACAGGCACCGAAACTTGTGAACGCTTGGCGTACTATGGAATCACGACTAATCTTGGTACATATCTTACAAAGAAACTGCACCAAGGAAATGTGTCTGCAGCTAGAAATATGACCATTTGGCAAGGCACTTGCTATCTCGTTCCCCTCATTGGAGTCGTCTTGGCAGATGCTTACTGGGGAAGATATTGGACGATTGCCATTTCCTCTGTGATCTACGTGATAGTAACCACTAAAGAAATCCTCTATTAAAAAAAAAAAAAATTTCTTTTGAAACAAATAAGAAATCGTTTAGTGTCTTCGAGTCATTGGCCTCTCATGGCATAATTAGTTGGTTGATGTCTTGTACAGGGAATGTGTGCTTTGGCTCTCTCGGCATCAGTTCTGGCTTTGAGGCCAGCAGAATGTTTGGGCTCTATGTGTCCGTCGAGTACCTTTGCACAATCTGCCGTATTCTTGTTTGGACTTTATCTGGTTGCACTAGGGACTGGTGGGATCAAACCATGCGTTTTACCGTTTGGAGCGGATCAGTTTGATGATACTAATTTGAAGGAGAGGGTAAAGAAGGCGTCTTTCTTTAACTGGTATTATTTTGCAATTTGCAGTGGTATTCTTGTGTCAAGTACTTTCCTGGTGTGGATTCAAGACAATGTTGGGTGGGGATTAGGATTTGGAGTTCCTGCCTTTTTATGGGAATTGCTATTGCCGTTTTCCTTTCCGGCACTGCCCTCTATAGATTTCAGAAACCGCAGGGAAGCCCTGTTACAAGAATTTGCCAAATCTTGGTTGGGTCGTGCCGAAAGTGGAATCTGGAGGTGCCTAAAGACAGTAGTCTCCTGTATGAAACAGAAGACAAAAGTTCTGCTACCGAAAGAAGCTCTACATTGGGCCACAGTGGTACACCGAAGTAA
Source organism: Ficus erecta (assembly GCA_008635985.1). NCBI lineage: Eukaryota > Viridiplantae > Streptophyta > Magnoliopsida > Rosales > Moraceae > Ficus > Ficus erecta. The sequence continues at coordinate 19,545 of BKCH01000102.1, forward strand.
TTCTCTGCCTATATATATAATCGTACACAACCTCAAAATAATTAGTAAAATGAAGTTATCTGGGAGAAATCTTAAATTTCTTATCGGAATCGAAAGTAACAGATGATCTAAAGGAAGATTTTTAATATGTGTCCTCTAAATTGTGATATGAAAGATTTGTTCCCCCCTTTCCTCCTCTTCGTTTGTTCTTTCTTGTAGTGTTGATAAGTTTTGCACAAAGCTTCATTTCTGCTCAGATTTGATTAATATGCTCCTAATCTTTCACAAAATACGGGATATATTGTACATCGACACTAATTGTTCTAATGATAGCTCAGGTTTCTTAATACGAGAGCCGTCCTAAGTTCGCCTGTTTAATACAAAAAAATTTGGAGAATGCTTCACAAAATTTGCTTTTTGCTCTACCCTGAAACTACTGGTATATTATGGTTTCACTAGAAGGAAGAAATACTTTGTTTCAAGCCATAGGTTTCTTAAAGTAATGATGTATTTCCAATTTTCAAAACCATTAAATTTCAATTAACTCGACTTTTGTCACAGGTTCCTTGACAAAGCCGCTGTTATTTCTGACGCTGAGCTTAGTTATGGGGACTTCTCGGATCCTTGGAGACTCTGCACTGTAACTCAGGTGGAAAAACTGAAGACTTTAGTCCGTTTGCTTCCAATCTTGGCTACTGGAATATCCGTGGCTGCTGTTTATGCTCAAATTTCTACAATGTTTGTGGAACAAGGAATGATGATGGACACCGCTATCGGTTCTTTCACCATTCCTGTAGCATCTTTCTCAAGTCTCGACGTTATCTGTGTTCTCATCTTGGTTCCCATATATGATAGAGTGGTTGTTCCAATTGCAAGGAGATTTACAGGCAATGAAAAAGGCTTTTCAGAGTTGCAGAGGATTGGGATCAGCCTCCTTTTTTCTGTGCTATGCATGGCAGCTGCTGCCATTGTGGAAGCAAATCGACTACAGCTTGCCAAAGAACTCGATTTAGTTGACAAAATAGTAGCCGTACCACTCTGTATCTTCTGGCAGGTACCCCAATACTTGTTAGTCGGAATCACGGAGATGTAAGCCTACATTGCACAGACAGAGTTCTTCTACGAAGAGTCCCCGAATGCTATGAGGAGTTTATGCAGTGCCTTGTTACTTTTAATCTTGTCTTTGGGATATTATCTGAGCTCCTTTATTCTGACAGTAGTAACTTACTTCACAAGAAACGACGGCAAGGGCGGATGGATAACAGACAATCTGAATGAGGATCATCTTGATTATAATTTTTGGTTTTTGGCATGTCTAAGCTTCCTCAATCTGCTGGTTTTCGTAGTCTGTGCCAAGAAATTCAAACCTAAAAAGGGCTCTTAAGGTTTTCCCAAGGAGCAACAATGAACTTGAGAAGTTGGAAGAAGGTTAAGCGTTATACTAGGTTGTTCATGGAATTTGAATTTTTTTTTTTTTTTTTTTTTTGTGTGGTTTTGCTTGATTTTTAGTTGATTCTTGCCGAATTTTTAGAATTGTTTATCTCGGAGAGTTCAATTCAGAGATGAACACTTTACATACCGAATTCTATCTCTTATCTCTACATATATGGATTTGTACATGTATATGTTGCTACAGATAATGCGTAATAGATTGGTAGATGTAATAGTGCTTTAGTTTCACTCGTGCTCTTTCTGATTTTGTTGTTGTGGCAAAGTCTGTATATCGAGGAAGAATTTCTTTGATTCTTTCTTTGTCTCTCTCTTCTTTTTCTTCTAGATAGATAGAATGTTGCAAGATGTGAAAAGGAACAGGTAAGAACAATGGAAAACTGTGACTGAAAGAGTCTACAAGGAGTTTTTTGAATTTAAGTTAGTACGGGGAGCTATTCCAGTAGGTTCTAATTCATTAAACCTCATAAGAAAGTATACTATATTAATTTCAAATCATAATATGTGGTGACCGTCCCCATTGATGTTTGCAAATAAAAATTAAGAAAACAAAATAATAGTCTTTACCCTATAGACTCTAAGATTGATGAGTCATCTCCTTCTAATGAAAGAACAATGACCAGTACTATAAAAATCTTGTAACCAAAATTTTCAGTCTTAACACTCCTAAATGTACTTAACAATTTTAAGAACATCAGAGATTTACATGATGTTCCACCAATTTACTTATATTAGCTCAACTAAAAAATGAAAGTCCACGGCATTAACAAAGTTCCTTATGGTCAAATGCAAAATAACCATAAAGAAAGTACTGTTTATGCATTCATTGGATGGTTAGGATTAAAGTTATTGTATGGTTAGGAAATATTTGCCATATTGTGCTTTTGTGTTCATTTTCATTTGTGTTTTAGCATTTTGGTCTTAATTTTGTTTTCCTCACATGTGAATGAACTCCATTTTTAAAGCAGGTTTCCTTGTTTTGAGAGTTATGATATCTCTCTCTCTTTTAACAACTAATTCTGTTTTATATTCCCCGGAGGTGGTTTTAGAGGAGACTACTTCCTACATGGACAAAATTTCAAACTTCAAGAGAAGTGAAGGTGCATGTCATTGGTAGATAATGAATCTATTTTTTTTAGTTAAAAGTTTTCTTTTTTAGCGGCGAAATGTTACTCTCTCTTTTTTTTTTTTTTTTTTTGTTGCCCGCACTTGTCTAATTTTAGATACGCGTGAAACAACTAATCTCGTTGTAGTTCATCATAGAAGACAAAGTGAAAGAATTTTTTTTTTTTTTTTTTTAAAATCTTAGGGAAAAGAAAAGGCAAAAGCTTCTTACCGACAAAGAGAAACAGAAAGCAAGACTAGAACCAGAAAAAACAACATAGGAAGAGCAATAAATCTTATGAATTTGGTGATCATGTTTGAAGAGAAATAAATCTTTTTGTATCTTCATATTTGAACTGTAGTTTCTGGCAGCTTCTCCTTACTTTATTTATTTATTTATTTATTTGCTGGAAAGCTTTTCCTTTACTCTTACTTATTGGTTGTTTGATGAACGTTTTACTTACTGGTTGTTTAATGAACCTTTCAATAGTACATTCCCAAAACTAGTAATCTATTACTATACATATATATATATATATATATATATATATATATATATATATATATAAGAAGGGGTGATATGGGAAAAGACAAAAAATTTTGGTTTTTTCTTATGCCACGTTTTTCTTTTCTTTCTTTTTTTTTCTTCTTTTTTTTTTTTTTTGGCTCTTCATCATATGAGCATGTGTTCACACTTCAATAGCTTGATTGCATATACAAAACTACAATTTTTTATTTTTTTGTTCCTTCACTAAACTTCTTAGTTCTTCCTAATACACGCGCAAGGATACGCTTGAATGCGCACACACACACACATATACACATATAGTTTCTTCTTTATATTGGAGAAAACACAATTTTATCTTTTGTTACTGTAATCTATCTACTTACTATTCACTTCCTAAATAGATTAACCTATTTACATTTACTTTTTTGTGTTTTTTAAGTTCTTATATCTTTCTAGTAAGTTACAATATTCATTTCTATTGTTTAATTGTAGAACATTAATTATTGAGAAAAGATTATATAAGCATGTAGTTGTTCTTGTTTTTAGATTTTTGACTCACTGAGTTCTTTGAACCTTTTGTAACTAATTTACAAAAACAATTTTATTCGTATTATATATATTTTTTTTTTAATTCATGATACTTGTGAAAATATGCAAATTAGCTTCTTTTAGGAGAATTTATTTTATTATTTGAATTCTATATGAAACAAATTGTGGACAAAGTCTTTTTTTTTTTAAAATATATATTCTTATATTGGAGTAGCATATTCTATAATTTTATGATATTACAGAAATATTTATTACACTTCTTGATGTTTATTACAAGTAGAACTTCAAAATAACTTATTAATTTGAACAGTAAACTGGCAAACTGAGCAAATTAAGCAACTTAATTTTTTTTTTTTTTTGATATAGTACTTGTAGTCGTTGGTTTTCTACAGTCAAAATTTAACGGAGATTAATATAGAAAATGTAACAATCAATAAATTGGGCCCTTGGACATCGTAATGAAACTCATAAAACATCATATCAAACAATTATCCGCGTTAAGAAATGAACATAAATGAAATAATTGAATCATAAAGATAGACAGAAAATCAAACAACACCGAAATTTAGAGAGGTTCGCCCAACAATGTGCTACTTCCTCTGTGTGTGAGATTCGTTTTTCTGTATACGAATGTCCTGAAGTACAAGGAAATTTCTGAATATATTTTGGCAGAGTGACGGTCTGTTCCAATTCGAAAAGAGAGGATCCCCCTTCAGGAGAGGGTCCACCTCTATTTATATAAGGAGTATGGGGATTCTCCCCCATAATTTCAGATGAGTGGTTTTTGGTAAACTGCCGTTTTTGGACACTTGTCATCCTCTCCCTGTAGCAGTTATTGGCATAGGTTATTAATACTGGGAGTAGCGGTTATTGACCTGTCAGTTATATTGAGATCTGACTCATCATTACTGATTTTGAACTTGACAGTAAATGGGAATGTCCCTTTAAATTATTGTCGAATACGAATAACGAACGATGATAAACAAGCAAAGAATGGGCCTAGCTATAACATTGTTCGCGGCTTATGTAGGGTATGAATAACAAACGACGGTTAGAAACAAGACTTTATCCTTGTTTTCTATCGTTCGTGACCGGCAAAGTCGATGGATGAAAGATTAGGTTTGATCTGTTGGTTCGATGTTTGATGTTTAGTCAGTGGGTCCGGCCCAATCATGCGAGCGGTGTACGTTCGTTACTGACTTTTACAATGAGTTGGGTCCGGCCCAAATACAGACTTTAGAATAGAAAGTTCATCGTTCGATAGACAAACTGTTTGAGCTAACGTTATAATGGGAAGACGAAGTCTAACCCCAACAGATAGCCCCCCACTCTATCGAGCGATGGATCCTCGATAGAGTGTATGATAAATATCGATGGCCTCATCAGTCATGGTTAAATCAGATCAGTGAAATATGAACTGACGAATCGAACGATGGGGAGTCTCGAGCCCCGCGAAAAAAAATACTGATTGGATACACGTGGCGCGTATCGAGTGGTTACCCTGACACGGTGACACTGGTATCATTATGATAGTTTGAAATTCGTACCGTTGCGACGTTACAGACTCGAGCTGTCATATCCGAGATTTTCGGGATACAGCTGTGACGTTGTACAAACCTTTTAAGTGGGAATTTGAGGAGTTGCAAGATATATACCGTTTGATCAAGCCTTTCCGGAACAGTCGGGACCATTGGATGTGCTACGAAACTATATAACCTTTCATATCCCCATATTCCCATTTTCTATTTCTACACGGAGCCTTCAGAAGATCAGAATCCAAGTTTCTCAAGTTTCTCAAGCTCTTCGAATTCTCAGGCAAGATTTCTCTTCTTCTTCTCTCCATTTCCAGTAATTTTTGATTTGGTAGAGTTTCTTCTCTATTTTCGAGTCTTTCTAGTAAGTTTTCTGCATTTCTTTTGGGCGAGTGATTTGGGTTGAGGGTTTAGTTTTTCTGGGTTTTCTCTGGGGTTTTTTTTGGGTTTTATGATCTTTGTGTTCATCTCGTCCTTCTTGGGATTATAGTGTAGTAGGATCCATTAGATCCGAAATTCTTTCATCGTTCGTCCAGAATCTTGTTTGTGAACCATGGATAAGAAGAAACAACCTATCGAGGAAGTTTATGTCGAATCGACGAGCACCGACTCGATCGACAGTATTTCGAGCGATAGCATTTTTGACGATGAACTAACATCGACACTTCGCCGTTCGAGGTTCGAGCATGAATATGCTCAGAGCAGAAGAGGTGCTGGAAACGAGCACTGAGGCTTCAGAGAGAAATCGACCAGCGACGACATCGGAGGAAGAAATTTTATCGATTCCCCCTATCTCACGTCTAACAAAACCTCGTCGTTTGAGTGCTCAGACGTTTCTTCGAACGTCGAACCCTCGCTCAGTCTTGACAGAAAATGACTTATCCGAAATCAGAGGTCGATTCGGTTTCCCGAACGAAGTTCAACTGCGTCTTCCGACGAATGACGAACAAGCAGACACCGTATCCGTGGGATGGATATGTATGTACACAATTTATTTTGAGTGTGGGCTAAGACTTCCTCTCCCTCCTCTCCTCATCGAATGTATGCATCACTACCAGCTCGCCATTCCGCAGTTAATGCCGAATGAGATGAGGGTTTTCTTGGGATTGATTGTGCTGTCAGAAGAAGCGGGCATCGAACTATCGGTAGACGATGTGCTCGCGATATATTATCCTTAAGAAAATTCAAAAGATCATGGACGGTACTTGATGTACCCACAGAGGAAGAAGCAGGTAGTTGGGCGAGATGAAGAACGCCGACAGATATTTGCAGGATCGTTACTTCTTCATGCATGTAAATGAGAAGTCAATGGGTGATCTAGCTAATTTTTTTTTACCCCCTATGGGGAACCCTTCGTAAGTATCGAACAAAGAACGTCGAAGGTTAAGTATGAAATTTTTTCTTGATTTTAAAAATATTTCGTGTAGTTTTGCAGGCAAGGAATTGAAGAAGAAACCGCCTCCCAAAGCTCTTTTGTTCGAAGAAAAGCTCGAGCGTCTACTTGCTCTGTCGAACAGAGAGTGGGACGATATACAGCCCCAGAGAGATTAAGAGCATCGAGCCTGTGGAAGGACTTCGTTGAACTTCCTTCAGGTATTCCTAAACGAGTTCCTTCCTGGGTAGATTGGCCCTTTATAATTAGGGGGAGCGCTAAGGAGACTTTTTGGCACTCCATTGTTCGTCGATCCCCTTACTGACGAGGAGGCTTTAATCGCATAATTACCCTGGACTCGTTGGTCATGGAGATTCTTACTCCAAAAGATATAATGGCCAAACACAGGGCTAAGAAGGAAGCCGAAAGGGCAGCTGCAGCTGCTGCAGCCGCCGCAGCTGCAGCGAACGCAGGCCAGGACAATGAACCTGCGCCTTTCCCCGTTCTTGAGTCCTCTCCAGAACCTCCGTCGAAGCCTAGTTCGCCACCTGCCAAGAAGAGAAAGATGGTCGATAAGGCTAAAACGAAAATTCCAGCAAAGAGGAAATTAAAATTGAAGATTGCATCCCCAGAACCGGACGTTGAAGGTCCGAAGGTTGAAGTAGTTCTGCCTCCACGTCAAAGTCTTCTCAACGACAGGCAGGTGAGCGTGGATATCGCGCGACAGCTGCTGTCGGAGGTGGACACGGAGACTTTAACTCAAGGTTCGCTTCAGGATCATATGGATGATATTATGTGGGAAACCATGAAGGCATGAACAGTTACTTCGCTCGATAATTTATAACTCGTAAACTTTTCTCCTTCCTAAAAAACAAATGTAATTTTTATACTGCAGATCAATGTCCGGATGACGGGGCTCTTCTATCGATTGGCTGATAAGATTGTCAGCCAAAGTAACAAAATAAGAGAGCTCGAAGAGAACGATCGCTCGCGCATGGAGAAGTTACAGGACATCGAACGTAAGTTCGTAGATGTCAAGACAGGCGCAGAAGGATTGATGTCTGAGCTTCAGAAGTCAAAGGATGTGGCGAAGGAGGGTACGTCTGCGATGGAAGCCCTGGTCAAGAGATTTGATGAAGCTCAAAACAAAATCAAATCTCTGGAGGCTGAAAACGTAGCGCTCGCCACCCAAATTATGGATGCTACTGAGAAGGCGACCTTCAGGGCTCGTTATGACATCCTTATGGATTATAAGGAAGGACTCCTTGACGAAGCTAAAGTTATGGAGGAAATCGAAATGTTTGAGGATGATTATCCTAACGAGACCAGGCGTTCCTCTTCGATCCCCTTATTGGCGCTAGCAGAACCAGGACCTTATGATGCCGAGCCCCCAGCACAAGCCAATCCTCCCGAAGCTCGCGAGACGCGAGAATAGATTATTTTATTGTTTGTTAAATTTCTGCGAACATTTTATTTATCTCTGAATTGTAAAGACAATTTCACTTGTTAATTGAAGAAAAATTTTAACTTCTATTCACATCTTTTTATACAATGTTGATGCGAACGAATCGAGCAATGATTGAACTTTCTCAATTGCTACATGAAAAAGGATCATATAGCTTATTAGTGTAGCTGGGCTCGTTCATGTGTGACGAGCCGCCGGCATAACCAGTGAGATAATTCTAATTTTGATGGAAAATGGGATAATTTTATTTGTGTTTTGTGACTGAACGTGCAAATGTGTTTTAATCAAACAATGATAATTTTTGATGATTTCGAACGTCGAAGAACACTTTCGATTAGTAAATGTAGCTGAACCCATTCAAAAGTGATAAGCTGCCTACGTACCCTGAGTTTAGGGATCGAACATTGCATCGAACGGTCGATGTAGTGGATCAAGCCTTTACAAATGAAGATTAAGTAACGAAGTTCATAAAAATTGTACAAGAAAATTATAAAAGATAATAAGTAGTATTTCCGCAGGTGATGCGCGTTCCAACTGCGAAGAACCTTCATGAACTTCCTTCAGAACGTAGGTAGCTTCTTTATCATCGAGACATCGAGCATAAAGGCCGTTGAACGAACGTCGAAATCGGATGTCGTTGATTAGTGAGAACCTTGCGGCTTTGGTAGCTTTCGAGCCTCCTGCATATGTTCTGGCAAGCATCCTGCCTTCAGATATGCAACAATGGGCGTCCGCTTGTGTGTTATGATCTATCGACACCTGTTCTATCGAGTATCCTTCGAAATGCTGTATAAGTGTACGAACAATGATCAAATACGCTTCGTTCACTACGTATTCTCCGAACACTTGGTTCACTACGAGTTGTGAGTCACTGTAGATCTTCAGACGTCGAGCCCCTTGTACCTTCGCTAAACGTAGCCCAACAATTAAGGCTTCATACTCTGCCTCATTGTTCGAAGCGTTAAACCTCAGGCGAAATGATTGCTCGATTATCTCACCATCAGGGGACTTACAAGAATGGCACTCACTGCTTCTTCTGTTGCATATGTGCTTCTAATGTCCTCATTTCCTCAGACATTATATTCCTGATCATGTCTTCTACGTTCATAAGCTCCTGTTGAATTGGGCCTTCTGGTTTTACTGGTACGTCGAGCCTCGAACTCCGAATTGTTGCACCGGAGCCACAAGGCTGTAAGTAGCCCTCGATGCTCGAGAGTTATAGGGTGCGGCTTGTGAAAAGCCTCCAGCGTTCGACCTATGGAGGTTATGGGATGTGGATGCTCGCCAGCCCCCAGTATTCAAACCTTGTGGGTATTCAAACCTTCCAATATTTTGGGGTTTTACAATTGCACTCGATCACGCACCAATGAAACGGGCCGGAAAGGCCCATGGTGCCATGTTTTTTACACACATAAAAAAAATTATAAAAAAAAACCCTTATATTCCCCAGAATTCATTCTCTTCATTCCCCAGAATTCATTGTCTCCTTCATACGTATCATCGGCACCTCCCAAAATCCCAAATCCCAAATCTCTAGGGTTTCAATTCCAAATCTGATTTTTTCTCTTCTTTGACAACGATGCCGAAGGTTCCTTATGTCTTATTCACACGCGACAAGGTGAATAAGAACAACTTCAAATTCAATTCAGAAGTTGAGCTTGTACTGAGAGAAGCGGGTATCCCATCACTTCGCTTGATAAATGACGATTATCCAGATAGAAGCAGTTTTGGTCATGCTCAAATCGTTTTCTCTAAATCCTCGGTAAGAATGGGAGTTCAAAGCTTGAAGCAGTTTCATGAACTTCGAGGAATCAAATATGGCGATCGCATAACTTTCTTCACTCGACATGTTGTTGATGAAAAGGAACTCCATTACAAAGTAAAGCGTCGCAACGAGAGAGGCGAATGGGGGCTGGTTCGCCACATTATATTCCTCATCATGTCTTCTACGTTCATAAGCTCCTGTTGAATTGGGCCTTCTGGTTTTACTGGTACGTCGAGCTTCGAACTCCGAATTGTTGCACCGGAGCCACAAGGCTGTAAGTAGCCCTCGATGCTCGAGGGTTATAGGGCGCGGCTTGTGAAAAGCCTCCAGCGTTCGACCCATGGAGGTTATGGGATGTGGATGCTCGCCAGCCCCCAGTATTCAAACCTTGTGGGTATTCAAACCTTCCAATATTTTGGGGTTTTACAATTGCACTCGATCACGCACAAATAAAACGGGCCGGAAAGGCCCATGGTGCCATGTTTTTTACACACATAAAAAAAAATACAAAAAAAAAAACCTTATATTCCCCAGAATTCATTCTCTTCATTCCCCATCATTCATTGTCTCCTTCATACGTATCATCGGCACCTCCCAAAATCCTAAATCCCAAATCCCAAATCCCAAATCTCTAGGGTTTCAATTCCAAATCCGATTTTTTCTCTTCTTTGACAACGATGCCGAAGGTTCCTTATGTCTTATTCACACGCGACAAGGTGAATAAGAACAACTTCAAATTCAATTCAGAAGTTGAGCTTGTACTGAGAGAAGCGGGAATCCCATCACTTCGCTTGATAGATGACGATTATCCAGATAGAAGCAGTTTTGGTCATGCTCAAATTGTTTTCTCTAAATCCTCGGTAAGAATGGGAGTTCAAAGCTTGAAGCAGTTTCAGGAACTTCGAGGAATCAAATATGGCGATCGCATAACTTTCTTCACTCGACATGTTGTTGATGAAAAGGAACTCCATTTCAAAGTAAAGCGTCGCAACGAGAGAGGCGAATGTGGGCTGGTTCGCCACATTATATTCCTCATCATGTCTTCTACGTTCATAAGCTCCTGTTGAATTGGGCCTTCTGGTTTTACTGGTACGTCGAGCCTCGAACTCCGAATTGTTGCACCGGAGCCACAAGGCTGTAAGTAGCCCTCGATGCTCGAGGGTTATAGGGCGCGGCTTGTGAAAAGCCTCCAGCGTTCGACCCATGGAGGTTATGGGATGTGGATGCTCGCCAGCCCCCAGTATTCAAACCTTGTGGGTATTCAAACCTTCCAATATTTTGGGGTTTTACAATCGCACTCGATCACGCACAAATAAAACGGGCCGGAAAGGCCCATGGTGCCATGTTTTTTACACACATAAAAAAAATTATAAAAAAAAAACCCTTATATTCCCCAGAATTCATTCTCTTCATTCCCCAGAATTCATTGTCTCCTTCATACGTATCATCGGCACCTCCCAAAATCCTAAATCCCAAATCCCAAATCTCTAGGGTTTCAATTCCAAATCCGATTTTTTCTCTTCTTTGACAACGATGCCGAAGGTTCCTTATGTCTTATTCACACGCGACAAGGTGAATAAGAACAACTTCAAATTCAATTCAGAAGTTGAGCTTGTACTGAGAGAAGCGGGAATCCCATCACTTCGCTTGATAGATGACGATTATCTAGATAGAAGCAGTTTTGGTCATGCTCAAATCGTTTTCTCTAAATCCTTGGTAAGAATGGGAGTTCAAAGCTTGAAGCAGTTTCAGGAACTTCGAGGAATCAAATATGGCGATCGCATAACTTTCTTCACTCGACATGTTGTTGATGAAAAGGAACTCCATTTCAAAGTAAAGCGTCGCAACGAGAGAGGCGAATGGGGGCTGGTTCGCCATATAGGTCGTCGGCAGCAAGAACCGTCGCAAAACCAGCCTCCTCCGCCGCAAGATCCGCATCAAGACCCGCCGGCTCCGCCCCAAGAACCTCCGGCTCTGCTACAAGAACTGCTGGCTCTGCCGAGACTGCTCAAGCGGCCCCGTTCTGCCAAGACTGCAAGGGCCGCAACTAGATCTGCCGCCTCCACGGCAAGACTCCCGAGACTGCAAGACCAGCCGCCTCCGCCACAATGCGCGCAGCAAGACCCGCCGGCTCTGCCGCAACCGCTGGCTCTGCCACAAGAACCGCCTTTTCCACCCCAAGAACCGCCGGCTCCGCCGAGACTTCTAGAGCCTTCACAAGACTTGCCGGTACAGTTTGTCTTCTTGAAATTTTTTTAATTTTTTATTTTTTTGGTAATCTTTTTCCTTGCCCTAGATTTTAATTTATTAGGACTATTGAGTTCTATAAATTTTCAGAAACCAAATTTATTCTAATCGTGTTGTCAAACTATCGACTGTCAAACAAGAGAGTGCAAGTATATAGCTTATTAAGTCTGAGTGTTACTAGTTTCCTAGTGATCAGAGAAGTTCTAATTTGAAATTCAGGCATGATGTTTTTGTGATCGAATTTTAAGCTATAGTGAATAATCAAATAAATATATATATATATATATATATATGTATATCTTAACAAGAGAAAGAGCTCGAATCTAAAATTCAACAATTGCAATTACTTGAATCTTTCATTAATTTATTCAAATTTAAAATGTCTTCTTTTTTTTTTTTTTCTTTTTTTTTTGGCAATGCAGCCTCAGCTGGTTAGTGATTGGGAGAAAGTGATTGATCAACCGGTTGATGAAATGGCTGGGGTGATAAAAGAAGCTCTAAAAGGGATTTTCCGACGTTGATTTTTTTTTTTTTAAATTTTTGATGAGACTTTTTTTGGTCTCCAAGATAGGAAGGAACAAAAATTCGTCATTGATGAAATACTGAACTTTGAATTACAATGCAGTATGAAAATACAGAATTGCAGTATGAGAACACCGCCGTGTCCTTGTCATCTCTCTGGTCCAGTTCCTTCTCTCTCTCGCTCCCAATTGATATGAAGTTGGAAATGTTTAACTAGGATTTCGTGATCTCTGTCATATCGTCATGCATCTGAAATTATTTTATTTTTTTCCTTCAATTTGGTGATCTGGGTTCGTTTTCTTATGAATTTAGAAATGAGTCTGAGATGATTGAAGTTGATGGGAAGTTTTCATTTTTAACATAATATTTGTTGAATTTTGATTTTGATTTGGTTTGGTTTGAATATAGTAGCACCACCACACCCCCCCCCCCCCCCCTCTGTTCGCAATTCCCATATATTTCTCTGTTTTTGTTTTTATTTTTTCATTCTCTCTATATATTTGTCTCTCTTTCTTTCTCACTTACCCTCTAATTTGTTCTGCATAATTTTTTTTCTTGAGTTGGAACAAAAGAGACCAAATTTTCTCCTTTCTAAATAATCCGTGTGAAAGCCGAAGTGGAAATAACAACTTTTCCAAGTGCTTTGTATAAGTTGACCCTCCACTATAACATTTAATTAACTAATAATTAAAGTAAATGCAATTATAAAATTTAATTTATTCAACTAAAAAATCGAAACTGAACTCTTCAATCATGCGAGAGTTTTATAAGAAGTTTTTATAAATCATTTTAAGCTTATTGATCAATTACACCAATGCCTATAAGTTTATCCTCCACTATAATATTTAACTAGGGTAGTGTTAATTACGAATTAACATCTCTAATTACATCTTTGTTGTTGAGCACTACCAATTCTCTAATACATAATTTCTTTATGATCTAATCATAAATATTATTTTGGTTTCTTTAATATCCACTATATTAAATAGGTTGACTTCTCAATTATTGAAAACCCGAATTAATTCTCAAGGGAACGCTATTACACTATTTTTATGAAATTGTGGATTCCATATTTATGATGAACGTCTTTTTAAATTGCAAACTAATACTAGCACCTATATACTAAACTTATCAGACTATATAAGTAGTCAACAATTTTGTACCCTCTCTTTTATATCTACTAGTTGTGAGTCACGTGCATTGGAGTAATTTTATAAGTTCAATCCATCTATTAAAATTTGGATTATCATACTATTATTTTTTTTAGAATAACTGAGGTCTTAATTATTTATTATTATGCAGTAACACAATCAATTAATATCGTATAATAATATTTGTTTACTTTTTAATTTAAAGAATTATTATAATATTGTTAACATTCATGGTCAAAATCATGAATAGTACATAAAAATGTTTATCCACATATAATCCTATTAGTTCAATATTAGCATCCAACGATAGTAGTCTAAAAAAACTCCAAGTAAATAAAGGCATTAACAAATACCAAATGTGTCAAACTTAATTAGAACATTCTCTTTTATAAATTAAAAAAAAAAAGTAGATAGCATTAACTACTCTGACAAAATTATTTCTTTCTTAATGTAAATAAAGTTTATATCATCTTTACATAATGTTGTAGTAGACAAATTGTTAATTTTGTGTTTAAAGGGAATGTTGTAGCCAGTGGTGAACTTAACGTTTACCTTGTTTGTCGATTTGTTTTGTTATGAGTTTATTCCTCTTTTATTGAGACTGTTTGTATGTTCGGATTTGGTTTTTGTTGAATAAACAATGACTTCCTTTTAAAAAAAAAATTTATTAGTTGTTGAAGCTAATAATTCCCTAAAAAAAAAAAACTTTGTGAAAGTTTTAAGCAGCGCAATGTGAGAGAATCTACAATAGTGAAACTAAGTTTTCTATAGATGTTAATTTTGTTAATTTTACAAAACTTTGAAAAACGTTTTTTGAAAAAAGTCCATTTTACTCATAAGTCCTAAAGAATACATAATGCACATTTATAAATGTTAAATTCTCAAAGAATTTAGTTTATTTTTTATTTATCATAGTCATTATTTAGCATAATTGTGTAACAAATTAATAAGAAAAAAATTCTAAATATAAAACATTGTTCTTTAATTTTAGCTATTTTTGTCTTAAATCAATCACAACAATATAAAAATCTAATCAATTAGCGTTTCAATGAAATACGTTTAAAAATGCAAGTTTTTAACAGGAAAAAAAGAAAAGGCAAACTATCATAACAACAAGCAGAATTTGACATTAGAAGGAACATTCAAGATTGTGCCTTTGAAAATTTAACTTTAAAATAGACCTTATTAAAAACCTTGTTAATAAAACCTAGAGGGAAAACCCAGTAAGAAAAAAAGAATGTTTGTGTTTGACTTGAAACATAACCCACCAACTCTAAAAAAGTGAAATTCAAATTTCATTAAAAAACAATGCCACCGTCATAAATTAAGGAAATGATAGCATGGAAGAGTAGACAAATCCCTATTTACCAGAGGAGCGAAGCACTCCAATAGCCTCGTAGAAGCTTTTCTGGTTGGATCTTGTCAATCGAATATCATCTTCGTCAAATCTCGTTGTTTGAAGGTCGTCGTTACCAAATCTCACCGTTTGAAGGTTGGATCTCACCTTGCCTCTTCATGATGGATTGTGCTGAGTGATCGAAGTACAATCTGATAGACCAAAATAGGGTCTTTCTAAGGAGTAAAAATAGGTTTTTATCAAATAAAAAGTGATGAGAATTAAAAAAATCTACCGTATTAATAATTTTGCATGATGCATAAAATAACTCTAGGCTTAATTTTTATGTTATAATTTGATTAGTTCCTTTTCGTTTTAATTTTGGACCCAGAGTTTTCAAAATGATGAAAAAGATGGGATTAGAACGACATAGAATAATATTATTTATATAATTTTCTGATATTAGCAATATTCTCCACTCCACCAAAAAGTCAAAGTTGGCTCAAACCAAAAAAAAGGTGATGAGTGATAAAAAAAAAAAAGGGTAAATTTCACTTTTAGCACCTGTGGAATATTTAATATTAAAATCAGCACCACTTTTTTTCCCCTTCACTTCTAGCACTGCCACGTCACTCTTCAGCCTGATATGTAGGGCCCAGGAGTATTAATTGTATGTCAAATTACTGCTTTATCCTCATCTCCCTCGCATGTCCCCGAAACCAGCATCTACAGTTTTTAGAGAGAGAAAACGAATTCTAGAGAGAGAAACAGTTGCAGTCTCTCGGAAAAGCTCGGAAACCGTCCGAAATCACCACGAAATGCATCTACAAACAGCTTCGTGATATACAAGGCAGAAAAAATTTAAAAACTAATTAAAGATAAGTTAACGAATCAAAGAAGTCGAAAGTTAAAAAAATTACAAAATCTGGTTTCATTCAATGTCTAAAAACTTTGCGTTTAGCGATTTGATTGCAGAGGGGAAAAAAATTTCTTTTTTTTCAACTTGTTTAACAGTTGGTCTTCTTACAGGGACGGTCATTATCATAATGACCGCCTGGTAATTTTCGTTGTGACCCATGTGACTGTTAAATCTTAGCGTATAATTTTGGTCACAACGATATTGACCAGGTGGTCATTATAAAAATGACCAGTTTTTTGTCAGACGTCCTCCCACAGGATCGGTCATTTTCATAATGACCCCATGGTCATTATCGTTGTGACCCCTGCAAATGCTCAATACGGTGACGTATTGGTCAACGTGTTAGACCATTGGTCATAACCGTTATTACCAGACGGTCATAACCGTTATGACCGTCTGTATAACGTAGCGGTCATAACCGTTATGACCGTCCGTGTAAGCCAGTGGTCATAACCGTTATGACCGTCTGTGTAAGCCAGCGGTCATAACCGTTATTACCAGACGGTCATAACCGTTATGACCGTCTGTATAACGTAGCGGTCATAACCGTTATGACCATACGGTCATAACCGTTATGACCGTCTGTGTAAGCCAGGGGTCATAACGGTTATGACCAGACGGTCATAACCGTTATGACCGTCTGTGTAACTCAATACGGTGACGTATTGGCGAAAACCTTAGGCACAAAGAGGTCACAATGAAAATTACCAGACGGTCATTATGAAGTTGACCGTCTTGTAATCTACATTTTAATAAAAAAATAAATGGAAATACCAAGAGTCATTTAAATGCCGAATTACAGATTTACCCTCATCTCTCACCCGCCCAAAAGGCATTCTCCCTCGAATAATCTCACAGAAATTTTCAATCATCGTCTACAGTGTTTTAGAGAGAGAAACTCCGATTCTAGAGAGAGAAAGCTTTGAAACCGCTCTAAAACCGCTCGGAAACCGTCCTAAACCACCACCGTAGCCCTTTATATACTGGTTGGACGTCTGTTAACGTCTAAAAATACTTAAAAAAAACCCTTGTCGAAGCCAACAAAAATGTCAGAGAAGAACACTACAGAAACTGCGCCGAATGCTACTGAGGGGGAAGTCGAACTAAAAGTCTCCCAAATGTTCATGAGTGAACAAGACGACAATATATCCGACTCTGAAAAGGTAATGAAATTTTTTTGTGTTTTTTTTTTTTTAAAAATATTTTCATTGTTATTATATATATATATATAAGTGCCGTATAATATAATAAAAGATATCGGAAGCTGGATCGAATAAAATTTGTTTTGGTCTTTGTGTTTAAAAAGTTTACACTTTTAGTATTTTTCAGTAAGAATATGCAGTATTTTTTGATTTTTGAAAAAAAAGTTCCCATTTTTGTATGCGTTTTTTGATGATATTCCACTTTCCAGTTGATTTACTGAACAATGTTATCATATTGTACATAAAGTTAAGATTTTTATCTGTTTCTGTACCATAAAACATCCGTTAACTCAAGTATGTGTTTTGGTTTATATTTTATATTAGGGTTTTCATCGATGTTTGTGTTTAAGTGTAGAGTTCTCGGCTATTTGAAACAAAATGGAGTGGTCATTTTTAAAATGACTCTCTGGTCATAATAATTATTACTTAGTTTCAGTTTTCTGGTCATAATAATTATTACTTAGTATGTCCGGTGGTCATTTTCATTATGACTTGTTGGTCATAATAATGATTACTGTGAGTTTTAACTTATTTTAGGATGGTCATTTTAATTATTACTTGGTCATAATAATAATTACTCAGTGTTTTCTCTTTTTCATGTTGTTATGGCTTGTTGGTCACAAATATTACCAGCTTTTTTGTTGGTTGCGGACTGTCATTTTCATAATGACTTTGTCATTTTAGTCCGACAATTTTTGTTTAATTGATGGTGATTAATTTTTATGCCTGGTAATTTTTGTTATTACTTCACTGTCATTAGTATACTTACCATTTAATGTTACGATTAACATTACCGCAGGTTCAATACAATCGACGGGTATCGGATGCTGACATTACCAGGGCAAAAATAAACACTTTTATCAACATTCCGGAAACATGTAAGAAGCTGAGACAGTGGTTGTCTCCTCAACAGTACGAGGCCGTCCTCAAGCAGCCATGCATTAAGCATTTTCTGGGATTAACCGATCTTGGTTGGGCTGGCCAAGTCTTCCACAACGTTGTGATGAGATTGACGGATCACTCAGAAATGGGTGATGCTCTTTGGTTCGAGATCGGAGGCGAACTTGGCAGATTTTCCATCAACGAGTTCTGCCTCATCACCGGCATGAAATGCACAGGGTCTACCCATCTCCCAGTGGCCGAAAGCCGATTAATCACAAGATATTTTTCGACCTTGAGAGGCGTGTCGAGAGAAAATTTGGAGCTGCAGATGTCGAATGCGGCGTTTGACAACGACGACGACGCTGTGAAGCTTAGTTTACTATACTTGATGTTCTGCATTCCCTTATCAAATGCAAACTCCGTCAAGATAGACGCTAAGTTTTTTTCACTGGCCGATAGCATTGCTGATTTCAATGCTTTTCCTTGGGGCGTTCTGTCATGGGAGACAACTCGGACTGCAATCTGTAATGCAGTTGAGAACAGGCTGTCGACGAAGAGACGAGCTTCAAAAAGGCCCGACAAAGTGCATTACAGTGTATCGGGCTTTCCTCATGCCTTGCTCGTCTGGGCCTATGAGACCCTCCCATCGATAGCATTGAAATTCAGCAAGAAGTACGAGCATCACTGTCCGCGAATGCTGTCGTGGACCACCGTGGAATTTGTCAAGTTCGATGATGTCATAAATACCTTTTCCGATGTTGGCGAAGATCAGGTATTATTGTATAGGATGTCTTACGTATATTTATTATGTTTGCAATGTCAATTATAAATGTTGGTCAATTTATCATTTTCACAAGCCTGTTACCATAACAGTGGTTATAATAGCATATTGATTCAATAAGTATTTTATCCTGATTTTTTTTACCTACTGATTTTTTTTTCTTACATCAAATGTGTTCAGGGTAAGTGTTTTGTCCTCATGCCAACCGAGGAAGAGTTGAAGGACCCATGGGTTGCGCGGCTATTTTTGAAGAACCCAAGTGTTGTGCCAAAATTAGCTCCTAAGCCCCCCAAGCCTTCTGCACCCCGACCGAGCTCCGATACAAACTCTGATTGGCAGGAGTTTCAAAAGGAAATCCGGTGAGAGGTTGTCTCCATTAAAGAGAAGTTGGTGGCTCTTGAAAAGGGCCAGAAGAAGGCTAACAAACTAATGAGAAGTGTAATAAAAATGTTGGCCGCCAACTTTTCTGAGAAGGGGAAGGGGAAGGGGAAGGGGAAGGCACACACCGAGGAATTTGTCAGTAGCCGCCAGAAGCCTCAAGTTCAGACGGCCGATAATTATGAGCTCAAACCTACCTCACCTCACATCGGCACCGAAGATGATGTGATGTTCGACTCTGACGTCGGAGCCGCAGCTGATATGGGTGTTCAAGCAGCCATGGAGTTCCTCACCGCCGAAAAGGTGATTTTTCCTCGGGAAGACAAGGTTGACGAGAATAAGGTACTCATTTAGCTGTTAGTTAGTCGAGTATTACATTAAATGTAGATTATCTCAACTGTGTTCCACAACTAGAACATTGTATTTATTCTTATGCCATGTTGTGAAACCACACAGGCTTTGCCCTCTGATTTACCAGCACCGGATCTGCAAACGAAGGGAAAATCTGAGCAGATAGTGCAAGAACCGGAGAAGGAGAGCGTGGCAAAAAACACTACCATGGATATCGTGAAGGTTTCGGAGCCAGACGACGATGAGAGCCTCGGTGACGTGGTTGTTACGAATATCTGTAACTTAGTTATATAGTCATTATTGTCATTGTGTACAATGTTAACTCTTTTTACATATTTCACTTACAGATGTGTAAGAAGAAGAGAGCCAGACTATCAAGGATTGGTCAAGGGCCCTCTGGAACAATCACCGATGTTGCCTCGCCCTCGAAGCCTCCGACTAATCTGCTGCCTCCCCTCCCTCCGGGTCTCGCAGATGAACCTTCGAAGGAGAAGCTAGAGGAGTTCAGGGAGTGGTTCCCAAAAGGATTATTGAAGAAGACTCCTGCAGGGTAAATTTTTTTATAATACAGATTATGCTCGTCTTGAAATTTACAATTTATTAACAACTTCATCACCACTTAACCAGACGGTACATTATGTTTAGTAAACGTCCTCCCCGATACACTGCAAAGCATGATGTTCTTGACAAATCACATGACCTCGGCTGCATGCTGGTGGAAAAAAAGACTTGGTATTATGAGTTAGCTACCTCTCCTATTTGGCTATGGGATGAAGTAAGTACCTTTCTTCAAAATATAGTAAATTTATTTGAGTATCCTGTATTTCATATTGTATTTATTTGAGTTAACAGGATACATTTTTTGTTATGTAAGTATTTTTTTCCCAATTCATTTGGATCTTTTTTGTTTGTGCAACACATTGACGTTGCATTCTACTACCTGAGGAAGAAGATCAGGAACAACGAAAGGTGACAACCGTAGACACGTTTTTTGCTGCAAAAGTCCGTTCGTTGTGGACCGTCTACCAGGCAGCACCCGATAAGTTCGATTGGGCCTGCTGTGATTCTGTGTTCAGGATAATGCTTGGCGTGCGTGCCCAGAGTGGGGCCTCGTGGTTTCACGTTAACACGGTGCTAATGCCAATGCACTTCACTGAGCTGAAACATTGGGCATTAGCAAAGCTCGACTTAATAAACTGGTCCCTTGAGGTATACGACTCTCTTCAGCATGAAGGACGTCATAACAACAGGGTCCGCGAAGGAATGGAAGGTCTGCCAAAGTTCATTCCATTTCTAGCTGAAAAAAACAGCTTGTTCGAGTTCAAACCACGGGTTCCTCCAGGAAATCACCCAATACCAGTTACCATAATGAAAGACATCCCTAAACAAGCCAATGGGTTAGTACAAGCATTGCAAATTAATTCTATGTATGAACTGTTTGGAGTGTGTTGCTTAGTTAATAAACTTTTTTTCCATCTTTCTTGCAACATGGGTGACTGTGGAATGTTTACAATCAAGTATGCTGAGTGCTTGATAGAATGGAGGGATGTCAGATATTGGGTGATTACTGAACGCATGCAAATCTTTAGGGAGTATTTTGCCTGTCACATGTGGTGCCATGCCAAAAATAAGCTAGCCGATGCCTATAAAAGTGATGCTGATGAGGAGGAGGACGTTTAACATTTAGACTAACTTTTTAAATTATGTAATTAAGAATTGTCCAGACTGTTAATAATTCTATTATTTAATTCTTTGTAATCCCCATTGATTGCTTGTTTTTTTATGGTCTACCGTTGTAAAATTAATTGTAACATTACACACTCATCAAATTGATGATCAGGTGGGAATAAAACGTTTCATTATCAATGGAATGTATCTTATGGAATGTATCTTTGTACATGCTAATAATAAAAGACTTGGTATGCAAATCTTCAATATTAATACTATCGGTCATAACGGTTATGACCAGACGGTCATAACCGTTATGACTGATAGTATAAACCAGTAGTCATAACCGTTATTACCAGACGGTCATAACCGTTATGACTGATGTGTTATAATATCGGTCATAACAATTATGACTGATAGTATAAACAAGTGGTCATAACGGTAATCACCGTCTAGTCATAATCGTTATGGCCGTCTGTATGACAAAGAGGTCATAACGATTATTACCAGACGGTCATAACCGTTATGACCGTCTGTATAACACAGAGGTCATAACGGTTATTACCAAACGGTCATAACCGTTATGACCGTCCGTGTAAGCCAGCGGTCATAACCGTTATTACCAGACGGTCATAACGGTCATGACCTCTGTGTTATACAGACGGTAATAACGGTTATGACCGTCGGGTAATAACTGTTATGACCGCTGGTTTAATTCCAATTATTCTAGCAAGAAAAGGTTAAGTGACACTAGTTTAGACTTTAAGGGGTAAATTGCTAAATTAGTCCCTAAACTCTCAACAATATATAATTTTGATAGCTGGGATGAGCCTAAAATATTGCTGCAATACAATAACTAAAATAACAAATAATACCACTAATCCCATAAATTGTTGATACAATGGTTTTTTAACGGAATACGTCAATAAATTGGTCAAAATAAAATTAATGGCACATAACGAATTATGTTCAAAAATTAACGTAAGAAGGCATATTGTAGTACCCTGAACGTAGTACATATAAATATTAGATATAACAAAATGAGTTATGATGATGAAAGAGTGGAATCAGCAAAAAAGTTTTTGCGCCATTAAATATCTTTTAATAATCAGTAATATTTTTGATAAAACAAATCAAATTATTTATATTTTGAATATAAAAGAGTCACTTTCTATTTCTAATATTAATAATAATAACTTACAAACTTTTTGTCGACTTATCTTATTTTGTCACAATCATAGGTTTTACGAATTATCACAAAACCCGGTTTTTAACCTTTTGAATATTTATATATAAGTTAAGATTAAGATCTGTCTTTCAATATATAATATATATCTCAACTCTTTTTTTTAATAATTAAATTAAGCATTGTTTCATTGGAACCCAAAAACAATTTCAACTCGAATTGATACATAATAAACCCCCCAATTTTGAAATAAATCAATGTAAAAATTGGTTAAATAGTTAGTACAAAAATAATTTATCTCAGTCTATAATAGTACCAAAAAAACAAAAAAAGGGTGAAATATCATCATAAATCAACACTCTATAATAATGAAAATGACCAGACGGTCATAATGAAAATGACCATAGTATAAACCAGTAGTCATAACGGTAATGACCGTCTGGTCATAACCGTTATGACCGATAGTATAACGTAGCGATCATAACGGTTATTACCAGACAGTCATAACCGTTATGACCACTGGTTTATACTACGGTCATAACGGTAATGACCGTCTGGTCATAACCGTTATGACCGATAGTATAACGTAGCGGTCATAACGGTTATTACCAGACAGTCATAACCGTTATGACCACTGGTTTATACTACGGTCATAACGGTAATGACCGTCTGGTCATAACCGTTATGACCGATAGTATAACGTAGCGGTCATAACGGTTATTACCAGACAGTCATAACCGTTATGACCACTGGTTTATACTACGGTCATAACGGTAATGACCGTCTGGTCATAACCGTTATGACCGATAGTATAACGTAGCGGTCATAACGGTTATTACCAGATAGTCATAAATGTTATGACCACTGGTTTATACTACGGCCATAACGGTTATGACCGTCTGGTCATAACCGTTATGACCGATAGTATAACGTAGCGGTCATAACGGTTATTACCAGACAGTCATAACCGTTATAACCACTGGTTTATACTACGGTCATAACGGTAATAACGGTTATGACCAGACGGTAATAACTGTTATTACCTCTGGTCTTAAATCCACCTAAAAAATGTTTGGCCTAACAGTTAATTTTTTTTATATAATAAAAGCGTGTTATAGCAATCTATTGTACTAAATATTACACTCTGTACTTATCATAAAAATATTGGTCATTTTTAATGTGAAGTGTGATAGATTTAGCTAAATTGTTATACAACAATGATAAAAAAAAAAGTAAAGTAAATTGTTATACAACATGAAGTGTGATAAACTGAGCTAAATTGTTATACAACAATGATACAAAAAAAAAGTAAAGTAAATTGTTATACAACAATGATAAATAAACCAAAAAAACAAAGTAAAATGATCATACAATATCATCACATTTATGAAATTGGTGTTATGAACTCTGTATCTGGCCTTGTGGTTGGACGTTTTCGTAAGGGTACTGAGTTGGTACATGTTTGACGGTTGTGTCCGTAACCATTACATCTACCACACCGATTAGGCTCTTGTTCTTCACCTTGGGACGGTATCCTACGAACCCGTGGCCTTCCGGGCCCACGCTTTGTAGTGGGAGGATTAACAATTCGCAATCTTACTTCTTCAGATACGTCCCAGCCCTCGGGACTGCCAATAGGGTGGACTACATGTGCATAGTAAGCATACAGATAGTCTTTTGTGTAGTAATTAGAGCAATAATTATAAGGATCAATTCGACGGTGGTTACATACGGCCATTGCATGAGGGCAAGGAATTTGATCGACCTGAAATCGTCTGCAAGTACATGTCCTTTCGCTCATATCGACAATCCATATTTGGGCAGCATTGTTGGTGACGGCGTACTCAAACTGATCAGCTGGCCGAGGCTGTTACAAATGTAATTTTAAGACATTAGTTTAAGCGATCGCATTAAGAAGAAGCCATAATAATAAAATTTAAAAATGGGGTTGTTATCACAAACCGTTACTGTTAGGCCTAAAGCGAAGTTTGTGCGAATCAATTTCTCTGCCTTCAGGGCCAGTTTAGATGTTATTTTAATGGCCTTCTTCACGTCTCTCGACAAACCATCGTTGTAGCAGTCCCCTAAGCCATTCCACCAAGAATCCAACTGGCATTAGCCTGGCTTTCCGATCCACATTGTTTAATGACTCTGCAATGTTGGTTGTCATGATTGCATATCTCCGACCGTTGAAGTATGCTCGCGACCACTTTACAGGATCGGCCTGAAGAAGGTAACGATGCATGTCGGGGTTACGAACACGGATGGATTCCATATGACGATGGTACTCACTTAAAAGATACGTTCTTGAGGCACCGTCAAAATAGGTCTTCAAAGGGCCTTTGAAATCTTTGTATCTAGTCTTCAAGTTTGCAGCCAAGTGTTGGACGCATATCCCGAATGCAGCATCTGGATACACAAGGTTGGCTGCATATTCGATACCCTTATGCCTATCGGCCACAATAGCAAGAGACTCTCGCGTGCCGATTGAATCCCTTAGTTTCTCGAAAAACCATGTCCATGATTCATTGCTCTCCGACGGAACGATACCAAATGCAAGGGGAAATATGGAGCCATTTGCGTCGTGTCCGCAGGCTGCAAGCAACATACCTCCAAACTTGGCCTTTAGTGCTGATCCATCAACCACAATTACTGGACGACAATAAGGCCAACCATGCTTCGAAGCAGCTAAGCACATGTAAAAGAATTTGAAACAATTTGCTGAGTCTGTCTCAATGTCAACGTCGGATCCAGGATTTTTCCGCTTCACCATTTCAGCCCACGCTGGCAGAACTGTAAATATTAAATTATCAACACCATGTTTTAAGTATAATAGTTATAAGGACAGTAACGAACGTATAACCAGACAAGGGAAATTACCTTCGTATGACTCAGCATCATCGCCCCTCAGGCTTGTCAGTGCAGCTTCCTTCCCTCGCCATGCTCTAAGATAGTTGAAAGACACTCCAAATTCGGCCTGCATGTCTCGCATTATTTCAGATGGTCTATATAAGGAATTGGTCGGATCCAAGTATTTTGCCTTAACACACTCCCCAATCATCCAATTCTTCGCTTGACGATGATGCCCTTGAACGATTTCAATTGAACAAGTATGGACGTCGTCGAACCTCTTCACAACAAACAGTTCACTACCTTTCATCCTAGTCGCACGCAATTGCCATGGACAAGCCTCATTATCTATACATATAACGTGTAATAGAGTAGAGTTCGACCTCTTCACCTTGAATTGGTAGTGTTTACTCATGGCATCATGATGAAGATGGTATTGCAGTAACTTTTTGTTATCAAAAATACAGTTTACGCGCAGCGTGATAGGTGTATAATCAGCAACAACGACTCCTTCGGAAACACTGTCACTACTTGATACTTTGTCATATTGAGATCCAGTATTGTTGACTATAGAATGGCCTCCAATGCTTGCTGCGATACTCTTCTCGTTTGAACGATGAGTATCAGCCGAAACATTAAATTTCCCGGCATTACAATCATCATGATCCGTGCCTAAGTCATTGTTCAATGTTTCATGTTGATTTTCAATTCCATAGTCGGTGTGCAAATCCAGACCGACTGTTGGAGAATTGATATGAGGAGGAGGGGGAGGAGGGGTTAGGATGAAATTAATGTCATTTACATGTTGCACGGCTTCATCACTCTGTCCCTCCTCCCTAGAACGTTGAATGTCTATGTGGTTGCTTGCCCCTACCTCTTGTGCCATGGCTTCCGCAGCGGGCTCATCCAATACATCGATTGTAACTGGAAATTTGCTAAGCACATGAACATCCTTCTTCTTTAGTTGTATGTAGAATTTAACGTCAGCATCACACTGTATCCTCACAAGAGGCAATCCAGGTTCAACACCGTATCTCATGACTATATTCTTGTCTGGGCCCCTAATTCCAAGCACACTTCTCACCAACTCAACAAGACCAACATATGTTGAGTTCTCGGGCACCAATATTCCCTTCATTTCGCCACCAACAATCTCATTGTGGCGTCCCATTGACCATTATACTTTACGAAAACACAAACCGCATCCATTCCTGAATGGATATAATTGAGATGAAAAAGTACATTTTAATTGGAGTTAAATTTTGTTATCAAACAAAGCCTAAGAGATATTTCATGACTATAAAACTTTTATTTCTATAAAGGTTTGCAGAATGTTGGACATCAAGTTTAATGCTTTTTTTTTTTAATTAGAATAATCGTCGATACTAACACTCTCTAATTTGTGCTACTTTTCTTTGCAAGCCCCATTTAACCAACTTCCTTTCACACTGAAAATACACTTCCTTATATAAATAATTTTGACTCCTTTTTTTACATATATATGTGTGTGTGTATGTATCAAGTTATCCAATAGTTTGGTTTTCTTCTGTTATCTAAGATTATGTTATATGCTACAGGAGACCGAATAACAAGCACCATTATATCTCAAAACTGGTAACAGAGATTTTGTTTATACAATATATTTCAAAACGCACGCCCATTAAATCATAAATTAACAAATAAAACCAAATAACAAGCACCATTACCTCAGATTGGCTTATTGGAAGCTTGAAGATCTGGCAGATATGACCGATAACTGTGACGAGGATGGTCAGATGTGGAATTAACAGAGTGCACAAAGATGTGTTCAGATTTGTTGGACTTAGAATGAGATTCGATCAGTGGGTAATGGTGCAGAGAAGAATCGTGAGGCTTCACTGAGAGAATAACGAACCAAAAGAGGAAAGAAAAAGTTTTCAAAAATTTTGGTTACTGTATATATAAGGTAATGTCGCGATTGAAATGGGCGGGAGCTGTAACGAAAAATTTTGTTAGGGTTTTTTCGCCAATACGTCACCGTATCGTATAACACAGACGGTCATAACGGTTATGACCGTCTGGTAATAACGGTTATGACCGCTACGTTATACAGATGGTCATAACGGTTATGACCGTCTGGTCATAACCGTTATGACCCCTGGCTTACACAGACGGTCATAACGGTTATGACCGTCTGGTCATAACCGTTATGACCCCTACGTTACACAGACGGTCATAACGGTTATGACCGCTACGTTACACAGACGGTCATAACGGTTATGACCGTCTGGTAATAACCGTTATGACCTCTGGCTTACACAGACGGTCATAACGGTTATGACCGTCTGGTCATAACGGTTATGACCGCTACGTTACACAGATGGTCATAACGGTTATGACCGTCTGGTAATAACGGTTATGACCGCTGGCTTACACAGACGGTCATAACGGTTATGACCGTATGGTCATAACGGTTATGACCGCTACGTTATACAGACGGTCATAACGGTTATGACCGTCTGGTAATAACGGTTATGACCGCTGGATTACACAGACGGTCATAACGGTTATGACCGTCTGGTCATAACGGTTATGACCACTGGCTTAGACAGACGGTCATAACGGTTATGACCGTCTGGTAATAACGGTTATGACCGCTGGCTTACACGGACGGTCATAACGGTTATGACCGCTACGTTATACAGACGGTCATAACGGTTATGACCGTCTGGTAATAACGGTTATGACCAATGGTCTAACACGTTGACCAATACGTCACCGTATTGAGCATTTGCAGGGGTCACAACGATAATGACCATGGGGTCATTATGAAAATGACCGATCCTGTGGGAGGACGTCTGACAAAAAACTGGTCATTTTTATAATGAACACCTGGTCAATATCGTTGTGACCAAAATTATACGCTAAGATTTAACAGTCACATGGGTCACAACGAAAATTACCAGGCGGTCATTATGATAATGACCGTCCCTGTAAGAAGACCAACTGTTAAACAAGTTGAAAAAAAAGAAATTTTTTTCCCCTCTGCAATCAAATCGCTAAACGCAAAGTTTTTAGACATTGAATGAAACCAGATTTTGTAATTTTTTTAACTTTCGACTTCTTTGACTCGTTAACTTATCTTTAATTAGTTTTTAAATTTTTTCTGCCTTGTATATCACGAAGCTGTTTGTAGATGCATTTCGTGGTGATTTCGGACGGTTTCCGAGCTTTTCCGAGAGACTGCAACTGTTTCTCTCTCTAGAATTCGTTTTCTCTCTCTAAAAACTGTAGATGCTGGTTTCGGGGACATGCTAGGGAGATGAGGATAAAGCAGTAATTTGACATACAATTAATACTCCTGGGCCCCACATATCAGGCTGAAGAGTGACGTGGCAGTGCTAGAAGTGAAGGGGAAAAAAAGTGGTGCTGATTTTAATATTAAATATTCCACAGGTGCTAAAAGTAAAATTTACCAAAAAAAAAAAAAAGAAGTAAAGAGGCTGTTTGTAAAAACTTATCTATACTATATATAGAAGTACCAAAAAATGATACTGTTGCTGCTTCCCATCGTCCAAAACGGTTCGTTTTAAACGAGAAATTTATGTATATATTTTTTGGTCCTCAAGTTTTATTTTATTTTTTTCAACCAATTTATATACTATAGATAGAAGTATCAAAAAATGGTACTGTTGTTGCTTCCCTTCGGCTGGGTTTGTTTTGGACAAAAAAATTTATGTGTTTATTCCTCAGTTTTTTTTTTTTTTTTTTTTCGGATCATTTATTTTATTTTAGTCCTTTTTTAAAAAATTTTTTTCTTAGACTTTTTTTTTTTATTTTGGTCTTTTTTTTTTTTTTTACTTTTGTATTTATTTTTTGGTCCTCTGTTTTTTTTTTTTTCAGGATTATTTTTTCATTTTAGTCATTTTTTCATTTTTTCATTTTTTTATCCTTTTTTTTTTCATTTTAATCCTTTTACATATTGATAATTTCTTTCATGTGAGTTCTTTCATCATTTTCATCTTTTTTCGTGCCTTTTTCTTGGGTCCTTTTTTGCAATTTTTTGTATTTTCCTTTATTTAGATAAATTTTTTTAAATTTGTCCAACATATATATAACACATATTTTAGACTAAAAATATTTAAGAAAATGAACATAAATTAATGATTTACTGTGATTAATTAATAATTAACTATAACAAAATCGAAAAATATATATTCAAATTGATCAATTAATATTAAAAAAATGCTCATTTTACTAATTTTACAAGATTAAAAAGTCAGTTTGTTCAATCTTCCTCGTCCGAGGAAACAAAGTTGTGTCCCAAACTCACGAGGATCTAATTATTTTCCAAGGTTTAAAAAAAAAAAAAAAAAAAAAAAAAAAAAACTCACCGTACCTCTCCTCGCCCACACAAATTCTTTGGACTTCACAATTGTGGGCCTTCCATTACT
Organism: Ficus erecta; assembly: GCA_008635985.1. Taxonomy (NCBI): domain Eukaryota; kingdom Viridiplantae; phylum Streptophyta; class Magnoliopsida; order Rosales; family Moraceae; genus Ficus; species Ficus erecta. The sequence goes on from BKCH01000102.1 coordinate 49,174, forward strand.
TCGATGCTGAAGAGCCACTGCTTGCTTATGTCATGTCTTTAAAACTATGGCATTTATTAATTATTTTTCCTGGTTTTGTTTTAGTATATCAGTCTTTAACCAGACAGAGAAATGACTGGCGGAGAAATGGCTACTTTGGAGGCCGAAAGATCTCTCTTGGAAGATGGTCTTCTTCAGGTTTTGATTCTCTCTCTCTTTATCTTTCTTATAAAAGTACCTTTTTTTTTTCATGGATAAAATTATCAGTTTCAAATTCTTACTTTAATTAAAAACTGGTCAACTTTATTTTATATCTGGGAATTTTTGACCATCTTCTTCAAATTCAGTTATGCCCACAATCTTGGATTTAGAATCTCTCTTAAGATTATGAGTATCTGCTGCAAAGTTGCTGTTTCTTTGGGGTTTTTTTTTTTTTTTTTTTTTTTTTGCTGAGAAAAAAGTTAGGAAAAAAATGCTTTTAAGATAAAGCTTGTATATGTTATTACTAAAATGTCATTTTACATAATTAGTAATCATTGGTTCATAATTTATGAACTTATCAGGGCATCAGAATAAATTTGCATTCATTCTTATAAACCGGCAATTAATACGACGGGGTTTTAGGATTGACATTCCAAATTTCTTCATTCTCTATCTCCTTTAAGGCCCACCAAACTACAGTTTTGTTGGTAAACACACAGTTAAATGAAAAAGGAAAACACTCCTTTTTCTATTTCTCTTTCGCATGTATCTAATGCTCCGTTTGGTAGAGTGGAAAAGAAGAAGGAAAGAAAATAGATGAGGGATTTTAGGATGGAAAATGATAATTAGTGGTGTTTGATAGGAGAGAAATTTGGATTAAACCGAAAAGTTGAGGGAATAATTTGAAGGTGAGGCCCACGAAAATATGTCTTCCCCAATGTAGAAGGATTTTGTAAGGGAAAACTTTGAAAGTAATAGAGTTTTACATTTACACAATAACCCTTGTTATCCATCAAAATCCTAGTCAAAAACAAAATATGATCGATAATGTAAGGGTGTAGTAGTTATTGTAGTTTTAGTAATTTTTCCATCCCTTTGATTATAATTCCAATACCAAACAAGAAAAAGTGAAATAATTTTCTTTTCACCTTCTCATACCAAAGAACCCGAGGGAAAATCAAAATCCTTTCTTTCCATATAATTTTCTTTCCATCATAATTTTCCTTTCCCTCCTATTTTCTTTCCTTCCTACCAAACAGAGCATTAAGTGAATGCATTTAAGAGCTCCAATGGAATCTGACTCTTCTTTTATTGGGATGACTTACTGATATGAAAAAGAATTGTTGAAATTTGCTATAGTTTCATAGAAATTCAGTTATAAGTAATAACTAACAGAAACTATTCACCTGATTTGGACCGTTTATGTCGTTTGTATTTCGTTCAGAATGGACACAGTTGGCTTTATACCGGTGACGGTTCTGTTGACATCAATGGGAAGCCTGTGTTGAAGCAGAGTACTGGGAATTGGAAAGCATGCTTCTTCATTCTAGGTGCTTCATTTTTTTAATCATCTTATGTTGCTTTCAATGCAGAATACAGCATCATTTGACATCCTTTAAACGTATATAAAATGTAATACAGGTACCGAAGGTTGTGAACGCTTGGCCTTCTTTGGTATTTCCACTAATCTTGTTACTTATCTCACGAAAAAAATGCATGAAGGAAATGTCTCTGCAGCAAGAAATGTTACCATTTGGCAAGGCACTTGCTATCTCACACCCCTTCTTGGAGCCGCTTTAGCGGATGCGTGCTGTGGAAGATACTGGACCATTGCTGCTTCCTCCATGATCTACGTTATGGTGATCACAAAACAAGATTCCAATCTGTGTTCCTTCGATAGAATTAAGTATCTCGTTTAGTAACACGCCTTTTTCTCGTTAGAGCATCAACCATGTCATTAAAATTTATGCACAGAACACTACTTACCCTTGAGAACATCCTAGCTCTTCTGCACCGAAGAATTTAAGAATAACCTTTTGTCTTTTCTCTACCCAACTCCTAAAAGAATTGAATGTAAAGCCTCCTTGTTGAAGAGGAAGAGTTGGCACTTTTTGGTGGGGATATACTCTATGTACTCTGAATTTCTCACGGTTCTTGTCTGGTGGTTACATTTGTATTTGTATCTAACTATAACGGTAACGTTCCCTGCAACCCTCGTTAGCACATTGAATCCTCTCGTGCAGAACGACGGGAAAATATGGGGAAAATCATATAAACAATTGTCATTGAATTCGTTCGTTGTTTTTTACTATGTCAGGCAATGTGTGCATTGACTCTCTCAGCATCGGTTCCAGCTTTAAGGCCCGCAGACTGCATTGGTTCTGTATGTCCGTCGGCCACAGTTGCACAGTACGCGGTGTTCTTCTTTGGACTTTATCTTGTTGCGCTAGGGATGGGCGGGATCAAGCCATGTGTTGCACCATTTGGTGCGGATCAGTTTGATGATACTGATTCGAAAGAGAGAGTGAAGAAGGGATCCTTCTTTAACTGGTATTACTTTTCAATTTATTTAGGCATCCTTATATCAAGTACTTTTTTGGTGTGGATCCAAGACAACGTTGGGTGGGGTCTAGGATTCGGCGTTTCTGCATTGTTTATGGGCATTGCTGTTGTTGGTTTCCTTTTTGGTACACCCCGCTACAGATTTCAGATGCCAAGGGGAAGCCCTATTACAAGAGTGTTCCAAGTTTTGGTTGCGGCATGCCGTAAGTGGAATTTGAAGTTGCCTCGAGACAGTAGCGTCCTGTTTGAAATAAAAGACGACAGTTTCGCTATTGAAGGAAGCTATAAATTGGAGCATAGTGACACACTGAAGTGAGTCTCTCCTTTTACTTTTATGCTGCTTAAAAATAATTAACATTATTAACTTCTATGCTGAAGCTAGTCAAAAGGTCAGATTTTTACTCAAAAATTTGCTCTGCTTTTACAATTGATTGTTACAAGGACTTGTTCTAGATATGTGAAAAGTTTGAAGGTACTTCATCGAAACGAGTTATGTATTCTTTCAGATGCTATTCATGGATTATTGTTTTCCCAAAAAGAAGTTTCCTCTGATCCGTAGATAATTCAATCTTTGCAACTAACAATTTTTTATTCAATATGTACTTTCTTAATTCCTTCTAAGATATAAATTGCTCCACTTAATGGCGATGAACTTTACTTTTGTCACAGGTTTCTTGATAAAGCTGCTGTAATCTCTGATGCTGAGATTAGTAGTGGGGACTTAACCGACTCCTGGAGGCTTTGCACGGTCACTCAGGTGGAAGAAGTGAAGATCTTGATCCATTTACTTCCGATTTGGGCTACAGGGATAGTTTATGCGGCTGTGTATGCACAAGTTTCAACAACGTTTGTTGAACAAGGGACGATGATGGACACAACCGTTGGTTCTTTCACCGTTCCTCCAGCCTCTCTCTCAACTTTTGACGTCGTCGGTGTTCTTTCCTTGCTTCCCATTTACGATAGGCTGATTATCCCCATGGCAAGGAAATTTACCGGCAAGGAAAAAGGCATTTTAGAGTTGCAGCGGATGGGAATCGGCCTCTTTATTTCGGTTCTGTGCATGGCAGCCGCTGCTGTGGTAGAATTTATTCGACTTTGGGTTGCCAAAGAAAACCATTTAGTTGATAAGAAAGTAGCTGTACCTCTTAGTATCTTGTGGCAAATACCCCAATACTTTTTGATAGGTACTTCAGAGATATTTATATACGTCGGGCAACTTGAGTTCTTTTACGAGCAGTCTCCAGATTCTATGCGGAGTTTCTGCAGCGCGTTATGTCTTTTTATGGTGGCATTAGGGTACTACCTGAGCTCTTTTATTCTGACTATTATAGCATACTTCACAACGGAGGGGGGCGAGGGTGGATGGATACCAGATAATCTGAATGAAGGCCATCTTGATTATTTCTTTTGGATTTTCGCCGGTCTTAGCTTCTGCAATATGTTGGTTTACATAGTCTGCGCAAAAAAGTTCAAACAAAGAAAGGCTTCTTTAAGAGTTTCCCAAGGAGGTATCATTCTTGAGAAAAGTTAAAGAAGTTGAAGATGGTAAAGCGTATGAAAGAAACTTTGTAAATATCTATTCTTCTTGTGGTTTTTGTCAATGCATTCATTTTCTTACATTGGACACGAGTAAATAAAATTGGAAACATGTAAAATATGTTGTCTGTGTTCAGACTTTTTCTATTAAAACATGGAAATAGGCATATCATATCATGCTTCTATTAGATTGTGAATTTATCCTGCATCGCTAGGTTATTGTGCTGTTGTGGTGTTTATAAGTAGATTGGGTTCCCTCTTTCCTTGAGCTAATTTTTGGAGATAAGTTCTATCTAAATTCATTTAACATATTATCAAACCCAAAAGCAATGGTCGTTTTGGACCCTGGCCCACACGAGGCGTGAGGGAGGGTGTTAGATTGTGTATTTGTCGTATATTATTAAGTTATTGAGCTGTTGTGGTGTACATATGCGGATTGAGCTCCCTCTCCCTATGAGTTAGTTTTTGGGATGAGTTCTGGTCAAGTCCATTTAACAGCTTTGACAGCAAATCCTAGGGTTGAATAACTCACTCATCCCCTCCTCAAAGGAGAGCAGCCAATTCCGATCTTTTCCTTTAGTTTAGGAAGCGGAAGTCGATGAGATCATAAATCCTGTAAAATAAAGGATTTGAATGGATGCACATGCAGTTTCATATGCCCTTTTTAGTTGTTTAAAAAGAAATATGCTTAGGCTTTATCTACTCTTTAAAGAGATTTTGCTCATGATTAAAGCTCAATGGCTAGTGAACATTTTAACTTACAAGCTTGTCAGCAATATCCTCTTGCCGGTTTTCTCAACCGATTAGCGGTTTCTTAACTTGGCTTCCTCTCGTGCATTCAAAGATTACGGAGTTTCTTCCAATGGAAGAGATAAGCAGCGTTTCTCAACAATGTTATTTGAATTAGAGAGCTTGAGAGCTTGAAATTTCTGCAAATGCGTTTCATATCCTAGCTCTCATATTTGTAGTGAAATCTTTGAACAAATGCTCTTATTAAACTCCATGATGTAGGAAGTCTATAAGACTCGAAATTAGAGTTGATAAGAAGGAAAATTTGGACTTCGTCGGGCTAAAATCTCAGATGAATTTTATCAACAAGCTCTCTGAGCTATGGAAGAAAGCAAAGCTGCTGAAAATTACAATATCCAAGTCTACCTTGCCTCTTCGACAACAGACGCTAATATACTAAGCAAATGACACCTATAGATATTGCCAAAACGACACTCAACTAAAGAAAGACTAAACGACTTGTAGTTTTGGCCAAGGAACATTACAGAACAACAAACAAAATATCAAAATAGCTCCTACATCACTCTTTATATGAGCAATCAGACTCAAAGACTCAAACTAATTAATGGAAATTAATAATCGCTGATTAATTAAGAAGCACAATTAACGCAGGGTCAGACAAACTATATCCACAGAAGCATCAAACTCGTCTTTAAAGATTGTATCTTTTTTTTTTTTTTTTTGGTTTACAGCAAATGTAATCAACTTCGTTAATTGAACAAGGAAAAAAAAAAAAAAACTCAATGTCTCTTCATTAGAAAATGTTTTCAACTCATTTAAACTTTATATGTGAGTCCCGGTTTTTTAAGAAAAAATGTTTAAAAAAAAAAAAGTTAACAGTGACAGAGCCATAAAATTTTTTCAGGAGTGTGATTTAAACAAAAATTTGTATCAAAATTACAATATTAAAATCTTTTATCATTGTTTATCGATTTGTATCTTGGGTTTTTTTTAATGAAATATAAGCTTGTAATAGAGTGTAATTTAATTGAAAAGTTTAAAATTTACATAATAGTCTAATTGATTTTGATTTATTTAAGATATTAAATTTTAAATGTGAGTACTTAAAAACAAAAAAAAATTTGGGTGAAATTTAAAGCTTTTTAAAAAAATATGCAAATGTAGTGATTAAAAGATTTCGGAGGAACAAATAAGGGATGAAATTGTAAAAATATTTATTTATTTATAGGGGAGAAAGTACGCAATTGAAATTTTTAAAAGTTCAAGTGGCCCCCACGTCCCCACATCTCTCCGCCTCTGTTGGTCTATAAAATTTTAAACTTTAGAGTATTTTTATCTATGCTTCCTAAAATATAGGTTCACTTTCATTTTGGCTTTTGAATTTTTAAAACTTTTACTTTACCCCTTGAATTTTGATTTAACTTCACTTTATCCCTTAGTTCAATTAAAAACAAACGAATTATGTTAAAATTTCTGTTAAAAATAAACGGAAAAAGTTCATGTAACTGCACATACCTCACTTTTAATGAATCCCTTAACTCTTTTTTTTTTTTTTTTTTTTGTATGCTTTTGATTGAAACTCTCATTAAAAGATAAAGCTACATTAAATACAAAGTTCATGAGATAAAATAAAAGTGATCTTGAAATTAAGCAGCATAAACAAAAATAATCCTTAAACTTATCTAAAAAACATTCGCGAAACAGAACGGCCCCTCTTAATCATGAGTTGCGCACCTACTCATCAGTCATCACAAATCAGCATCTCTGTGAATTTTAAGTTTTTATAGGGTGGAGCCGCTACTCGTTGTAGCCTTATTAGTTGGAGAATAAAAATATTGTGATGTCTAAAAATAAATAAATAAACTGATTTTTCATTTTAATAGTCATTTGTTATTGTCTTAATATGTTCGGCTTTAGCTCGTGCTTCATGTAAGAAGAAAAAAGAAAACTACAATTTCTCTGCACGTCAAGTTAATGATTTTTAATTTAGAAATCATTGACACAGTGTATTATTTTTTGCTTAAGCTCAACGACAACGACAATGATGGAAGAGCCGAATAGCACATGCACATTCTGCACGCAACAACAATAAATTATAAAAACAATAAGGACCATCGAGGAAGACATTTAGAGATGATGTTTTGAATGTTGAATTAAAAATGTGTGTTTTAAAAGAAAACTTTTAGAGAAGTTCTGTGATATATAAAATAGTATAAAAAGTTGAGATGTGTTAAAAAACATACAAAATGTATCATGTCTTATTCGTCTTGTTGTTACGAATATTTTGACATAAAATCATTTCCTCTTTATTTGAAATGAGAAAATTATAGATTTTTAAATTTTAAATTTTTTAAAAATAAAAAAGAAATAAAGTTTGATTTTAAATTGAGATTTTAAAATTCAGATAGTATTTTACCGTTTGGAAATATCCACCCAAAGTAATAGTGGAAGAGGATTAACACATAAACACACCGTGTGTGTGTGTGCGCGTATATATATATATGGGTCAACTTTTCTATTATAAAATTTTTGGCTGATATAGTGCTCATATTTAACTAAAAATATCTGGATAAAGTTAGCTAGACTGATATATCCATTGACAGCTCAACTATGTAAAAATACAATTTGTTAAGCAAAACAAGCTTTTGATATTGCCAACTAGCCACTAAAAAAAAAAATCAGTCCAATATAATAACATCATTAATCTTTTTACGATAGGGTTTTTTTTTTTTTTTTTAAATATCGATTGATATGATAATTAGAACCATTTGATTTCGATTTGTTACTGTTATACAAAAAGAATAATACTATTTTAAGTTGACTTAATTTTATTTTCACTTCAAGTTTTTGAACTTATGAATGCTCAAGATAACCTCAAAACAAAATTCTCAAGATGATAAAATGATTTGAGATAATATTAAATGGGCCTGTTTGGTATGTTAGTCCAAACTAACATTTTCAAACTTTTTTTTGTCTTTTTCCTCAAAAGTTTTTGTCTTTTTCTGAAAAAGTTTTTTATCTTTTCTGAAAAGTCAACACAATTTACTATTGAAACTTAAAAATCTTAACTCAAACTTACACACCAAACAGACATAATATTGCTTTTCTTCTAATTAAAGGTAAAGTTAGTACTTTTTGTCGGACATCTAGTTTTTTAATTTTTTTTATTTAACGAATACTTTATTGACAAAGACTTGAAAATGATAGAAAGAGCTAGCATTACGAAAAATTGAAGAACAATGCTATATTTTCATTAAAAAAAAAAAAAAAGGGAACGTACAAAACAAAACATGAAAAACTCATATACTAAAAACCAAAAGTAGCAAGTTCAGCTCTAGGTTGAGATCTATCTAGCTACATAAATATATATACATCTACATAAATATATATACACGTTAAAATATCATTATTTTATGTCTAAAAATATACACCTAGACCCAATTATTATAGTCTCATGATAATTTTATACTTGATTCCACTTATAGTTTAAATCCTTATCCGTTTACCTGAAAAAAATCACTTACCATTATATTTTCTTAAATGATAGAGTTCCAAATGAGATTTTGAGAAACAACCATTGAGTCATTATTATTTTTTTTTATTTTTTTATTTTGCCTGCTCAAGCAACTCTTTTACAATGGGATAAGCTTTTTTATCTCATTGATATGGTAAATTATTCATCTTTAGATTAAAAATCTAAGGGCTGAAAAGTGTTAATGACCACCAAACTAAAATAAACACCCACCATACCACATTGAAAAAAAAATAAAAAAAAATTCTGGCGTTCAAACAACTATCGATGAGAATGTCGGGAGGCCCTTGAGAAACCAAATCAACATGATGGTGTCGACGACAGGGGGAGGCTGAGGATGGATTCACGAGGAGCTTGGCGCCACGACATATCTGGAAAATCGCAATGGAATCATGACTGCAGGGAGAGGCCTAAGTAGGGATAGTAACGGGGTGGGGTGGGGTCGGGGAATGCTTTCCCATCCTCATACCCGCCACCAAAATCATCCCCATCCCCGCTTCAATGGAAGCGGAATTGGGGATGAGGATTTCCCCTCGAAGGGGCTTTTCCCATACCGGTCTTATTCCTTATATATTATAAATATAGATTTGAAAATCTAACAAAGCAAAAGCAAATAATAAAGTAGAAACGTATCATAAATTTTATTCAAAACCAAAGATTTCATAAAACAAACCAACTTCTAAATATATGCAAATAAAATCTTAAAAAATAAAGCTATTGAAACGTTACAAACTCTTAAAACTAAACTTTTATAAAATACTTAAGCTAAAAAAAACTTGAAACCATAAAAAATAAATATAAAATTATCATTTTTAATCTATTCCTCATAGTTTCAATATACATTTCATGGATGCATACACTTTCAAAATAATTTTCATAATATATTACATACGTATAAATATATATGAAATCATACATATAAGTATATCTATGTGAGGGAGGTGAGTGCTTTCCCATCCCCGCCCCACTAAGTTTCAAGGATAAAATTTCATCTATATCCCTTTCTCCACCCCCGAACTTTATCCTCCATCCCAGCCCCGTTTGGGGGAAATCCCTGCAGGGCCTCATCCCGCGGAAAATATTGTCATCCCCTAGGCTTAAGACATATTCACGATGGAGCTTGGATCCGATGAAATTGCTACGGTGAGGGGAGGCCGAGGATATATTCAGGACGGATCTTGAAGCCAATGGAATCGACAGTGGGGGAGGCTGAGGACGGAGCCATGACAAATGTCGAAAATGGCCGGTGTCGGATCTAGAAAATAGCCGAACGCCACCCCCTTTGGCCACTGGGCTTCGTCGGGTCTTGTCGACATTATCGTCGATTGGGGGGGGGGGGGGTTTAACTCTATACTTTGTAAGGATGGTTCTGCCGTGGGGTTGGAGCTCTCGCCGCCACGGACGGAGGAGGGTGAGCTATGTCAAAGGAGGTGGTAGAGAGTTTGCCTCCTCCTTTTCCGATGGGGAGGTTTTTTTTTTTTTTAATGTTTTTGAAATATTTTGTAATTATTAAAATTAAGAAAAATGGTTAAACATGTGTAGTAGCTCTTATAATTATTTGGTGCATCCATATAATCTCAATCATAAAAAAATCGTGGTAAAAATTTTTTATCCTATAAATAAGGTAATTGAAGGGGTTTATTGTCGAATTCTCCTTCCGCTATAAATAGAAAAAATGTTGTTTGGAAAAATAAGAAAAATGACCCAAAAACGAACAAGGCTGCTATTCATTATGGGCGGTTACCCCACCCATTTATTCCCAACTTCCAAGGTCTGTCTTCGTTCATTACGTCACCACCCCGCCCCCCAAAAAAAATTTTATTGATTCGTCAAAAGTTTCTCAAATTTGGCCCCAAAAAATAAAAAATAAAAAATAAAAAAAAATCAAAATCCCATCCAAAGTATCTTCCTTTCGTTCACTTTACCAAAATCGCATCCAAAGTATCTTATCGTTCACTTTAAGAATCCATTTGAATTTAGACGGATAGAGATTATACAGAGAGAAAAAGAGAGAGAAAGAGAGTTAGAGAGCAGAGAGAAAGAGAAGATGGGTTCACAGGGAGATGAGAGATCTCGCTTGGAAGATGGTCTTCTTCAGGTTCCATTCTCTCTCTTTCTCTCTCTCCTTTTCATTTTCTCTGCTCGAATAATAATATTTTCACTTGAAACTGGTTGAATATTTTGGATTGGATGTGATTAAATAAAAAAAGGTATTGAGTTTTGACTAACAAATCGCCAAGAGGGTTTATTCAAAAGCATCGTTTTTTGTATAGGAAATCACTACCTGTATCAATTTTCCTCGAAATCGAATTGGGTTGTGACCAGCTAGGAATTTGAGAATCTGGGTTTCTTTTTTCTTCATTTTTTTTTTCTTTTTTAATGATTGATGTGCATGGAATTCTTGGGTTGTATTTGCTGGTTCACTATTTGTGGATTAAAATAATAATAATGATGATGATAAAAAACAGGATTGATTTTGATAGTTACCCATTTTGTGAATTAAATTATTTTGAAAAAGATTTATTTTTTCCTATTTCAACTCATATACATGGTATTTGATTATTTACTTGATGCCTAACAACTCTATTTTTCACTTGCCTTGTATGAGTTGGAGCTGCAAACGGAATCCTTTACTTGTTTATAATCATTTCTGTATGACCCACATGATGAAATTCATGTGTTACTTCAGGATGAAGGCAATGGTCTTTACACAGGCGATGGTTCGGTTGACATTCACGGGATGCCGGTGCTGAAGCAGAATACCGGAAATTGGAAAGCTTGCCCCTTTATTCTAGGTTTTCTATTGTTCTTCATGTTTCTCCTGTTTAGAAAATAAATAGTTTAAAATTTGTTTGAATACTTTATACTGTATGAAATATGATACAGGTACTGAATGTTGTGAACGGTTGGCATATTATGGAATTGCAACGAATCTGGTAACTTATCTTACAAAAAAACTGCACGAAGGAAATGTGTCTGCAGCTAGAAATGTTACCACTTGGTCAGGCACTTGCTATCTTACTCCCCTCATTGGAGCCGTCTTGGCAGATGCTTATTGGGGAAGATATTGGACTATTGCTGTTTTCTCCACTATTTACCTTATCGTAAGTCCTTTTCGGAACATCGTTCTTGATTCTATTATCATTTAGCTTCATATCACACATGGCACCACACAGTTTTTGTTTTCCTACTGTCTTTTTATGTTTTCTTCAATTTCCGCCCGTCTTTGAATATGTTACTTGTTCTTCTGTTTGTGTCTTGATGTTTCGTCATTTTGCTGCTCATTTTCCTTATTTTTTATTTTTTGGGCCCTGGATTGCTGCTCATATTTGGATAATTGGTACTTGGATAATTACTGTTCTGGGTTTGTTCAGATTTTTTGTAAATAGATTGGCTATTCAACAAAAACAGTTTGCTTATTATGAATATGGAGGCGTGTTATTATTCTTTGTCCTTCTAGAAACACATTGTTTTCTGTTTAAAGTCACATCCCTTTCATGACTCGATTAAAAGATAACCAGTTACTTTTTAGAAATAGCTAGGAATCATTAGCAGGGAGTGAAATCAAATGAAGAAAAATAAATCTTTTTGGATGTTTTGTAATAGCAATCATAAAGGCTATTATTTTGTACAGGGAATGTGTACCTTGACTCTCTCAGCATCAGTTCCCGCACTAAAGCCTCCAGAGTGCATTGGTACTGTGTGTCCATCAGCAACTCCTGCACAGTATGCAGTGTTCTTCCTTGGTCTTTATCTGATTGCGCTGGGGACGGGTGGAATCAAACCTTGTGTGTCGTCCTTTGGTGCCGATCAGTTCGATGATACCGATCCCAGGGAGAGGGTGAAAAAGGGATCTTTCTTCAATTGGTTTTACTTTTCTATAAATATTGGTGCTCTAATTTCGAGTAGTTTACTGGTCTGGATTCAAGAGAATCTTGGGTGGGGTATAGGATTTGGTATTCCTGCATTGTTTATGGGACTTGCTATTGCTAGTTTCTTCTCAGGCACGCCCCTCTTTAGATTCCAGAAGCCTGGGGGTAGTCCTCTTACAAGGATGTGCCAAGTTTTTGTTTCATCGTGTCGTAAGTGGAACCAGGAGGTCCCTAAAGACAGCAGTCTCCTGTTTGAAACCCAAGACAAAAACTCCGCCATCGAAGGAAGTCGTAAATTGGAGCACAGTGATGAACTAGAGTAATTTTCTTCTAACTCGACTTGAAATTTTAATTTAATCTTAGCTTAAGGATGTTTCGGATTTTGCTGTTAAAATTGTCAATTTCTGTTCAAAGGTTGTTACTTATTTTATTTTATTTTTTATTGTTGGATGCTGTCTATTATTTTATTTAGGAGTGAGGAAATTGTTCTCTATTTTATTGTTGATACACTCTCCATAAGCCTCATTTTGTCTAAGATCTTGTATGATATGCTCATTTTACCATGTTGTCTTGTCTACACTGTATGGGTATTTCCTTGGTTTTCAAATTGCAGAACTAGTTTTCTATGAACTCTCTTTTCCCCCGTTTTTGGTCAGATGCCTTGATAAAGCTGCTGTTATAACTGATGCTGAGATGAACAGCGGGGACTTCTCCGATCCTTGGAGGATTTGCACAGTAACTCAGGTAGAGGAACTGAAGATTTTGATCCGCATGTTTCCTATTTGGGCTACTGGGATAGTCTTTGCTGCTGTTTATGCCCAAATGTCCACGATGTTTGTGGAACAAGGGACAATGATGGACAGAGCCTTTGGTTCCTTCACCATTCCTGCAGCCTCTCTCTCAACGTTCGATACCATCAGTGTCATCTTCTGGGTTCCCGTTTACGACAGGGTAATTGTTCCAATAGCAAGGAGAGTCACAGGCAAGGAAAGGGGCTTCTCAGAGCTGCAAAGGATGGGAATTGGCCTCTTTCTTTCAGTTCTGTGTATGTCAGCCGCTGCTGTGGTGGAAATCAATCGGTTGCAGCTTGCCAAAGAGCTCGATTTGGTCGACAAACAGGTACCTGTGCCGATTAATATATTTTGGCAAGTACCACAGTACTTTTTGTTGGGTGCCGCAGAGATATTCACATTCATCGGACAACTTGAGTTCTTTTACGACCAATCTCCAGATGCTATGCGGAGTCTGTGCAGCGCGTTGTCGCTTTTGACAACTTCACTGGGGAATTATCTAAGCTCGTTGATACTGACCATTGTAACTTACTTCACAACAAAAGGTGGGAACCCGGGATGGATACCAGACAACCTGAACAAAGGTCATCTTGATTATTTTTTCTGGCTTTTGGCCGGACTCAGCTTCCTCAACATGTTGGTTTACGTCGTGTGTGCCAAAAAGTACAAACAGAAGCATGCTTCTTAAGGATTCTCGAGATGAATGCATCGTTTCGGGGAAGCGGAGAATGGTAAACCAAAGAATCTGAATGTATCAAAGCCAAAGTATGAATACTTATTCTCCACTGGTTTGTAATTAAGCGCTAGAATGTTGAAAAAAATTTGTGGAAGCCCCTTTAAAATGCTAGGAAATTCGTTTCTATTTAATTTTAGTTTAAAAATAAAAAATAAAACCTTTGTAATAATATTGTTGTATGGATTTGGTACTAGTCTTTTACTGTTTCAACAGTTGAACGAGTATTTCATCTCTTTTTGTGGTAGGGCTTCACAAAATAAACCTCCACAAGATCGACTCTTAAATCACATAAATATTATATTAGATTAAGGAAAAAAAAAAGGATTATTTAATAGAATTTTGATGAAAATCTTATGATTCAAGACGGTATTCCACCTGTGGGTGGTTTCATATGTTATCATATAATTCTCCCATGTAATATGCACAAAAAGAAAACAGAACAAAACGATAAAACTGGCCTCATTTGTTTTCTCCACCTTGTTTTGTGCTTTGTGGAAAGAGAAAAATTGCTCTTTCATTTCATTTACGTTTTCGTTACTAATGGGTTTTTTTTTATTATTTAATTATACCTTGATACCATACATTTTTTGGAAATCGTGATTGCAACCTTTATGTATGGATAAAGCCAAATAGGTATCTCGAATATTTAAAAATGGGTAAGGCTATAGTAAATCCCTTTTAGACGGACTACCATAGTGCCTAATCCAGTGATCAATAATGATGGTGTAATGAAACGGGTGACTGTAGAATAAGATGTATCAGATATATACACTTGAGCACATACAATCATCCCTGTTTCTAAAATATTTGCCACCAAAAAAAAAAAAAAAAAAAAAAAAAACTGAAAAGTAAAAGCTGTGAAAATCTACTCTTCTTCCCGGTGCCCAAAATCGAAAGCAAAGCTACACCCAAATGGGTCCGGAAGATTGAAGAATGTGGGTTTGTGTTCCAAGAGACCCAATAATGAGTTGATGATTAACTTGTACAAAATGAAGATAATGCTTGTTGAACAATCTGAGGGTGTCCTTGATTTTAGCATGGTCCTTTTTCTAGACCAAATTAGTCATGACGCCATCAGAGGGTTTCTTGTTTTCCACTTTTAGAATAAGATTCACCGGCTTATCTTCCTTGTCGCCATTATCGGAGCTTTTCCCGTTGGAAGCAGCAACAACAGGAGCTGAAACGACGACGTCTTCGACGCCGACGGAGAGGACGATATCCGGGATTGGAGGGCGGGAAAGTCACCGGAAACACGGTCTTTGGCCTCCGAAACCGCAATCGCCCGATCCGGCCATTCTCTCTGTCGCGAGAGCTCTTGGCTTCTAGTCTCTCGCCGTCGCGACTGGCTGTCCTAAGAGAGAGGCCGGCGACAGCGACAACGACGAGACGGCACCGGCGAGAGGAGCAGACACATGGCGACAGTGACGATGACGCAACAGGACGGCACCAGCGATGGGACAGCAACCTGTGCTTGACATCCATGGTGATGAAGGCTTCAAGGCATTTCTGAAATTATTTGGATAATATGCTATGGTCATGTGCAGCTAGCTTCTGTGCAGCTTCTACATCCCAGTCAAGAGATTCAATATTGGACGGCGAATAAAAAAAGAACTAACTAAGCGAAAACAAAAGGAAATAAAATGACTAAAATAGTGACACGTGATTATGGAAGATGAAATAGTTGGATTGGCTTGTTTTTTGTGGTTGGTATATAGATATATATATATATATATACATGTATGTATATTTAAAGGATTTATGAGCCATATCGTATTTTGTAGCGAACGCTCATTTGCGTTGCATACTTTTCAGTTTTGAATTTTCAAAGGGTGAAGTGGTGTAAATAGTTTCATTCCAGAGGATGTCTGTGACTCATATTTGGAGACGTATTATTGTTTCCTTCAAGTTAATTAGAATCCGATTTGGATTAGTTAATTTAAGGCTTTTTTGTATTGGTGTACTCTAAACTTATTATTAAGTTATAATTTACATTCTAAATTATTAATATTGATAATTTACATCACAAAATTATAAATTTTTAACAATTTGCATCTCATTGATAAACAATATTAATTTTTTTAATGAAAATTGATATTTCAATTACATATAAATTGTTAATTAACAAAAATAAAAATGATTATTTATGTCATGAATTAACAATCTATGTATAAATTACATATCAACTTCCTTCAAAAAATTAATATTATTGTCAATGGGGTGCAAATTATTACATATTTGTAAATTCATGATGTAAATTATCAAAATTAAAATTTAGGATGTAAATTATAATTTTATGATAAATTTAGGATGTACTAATGTAAAAAAACCTCAACTTTAACCCAATAAAAAAGAAAAAAACTAATAAGAATTATACACTTAGACCATACTATAAGATGTTAAGTTCAAATTCTCTTCTCTTATAGGGTTTTTCTTTCTTTTTTTTTTTTTAATCTCCTCTCTTACGTTTCAAACTTTTTTTTTTTCCCTTTTAAATTTCTAGAAAAAGAACTTAAAGAACCATTTTCAAAGGTTTGTCATTGGCCATAGGGCCATATGTCACTATAATAGATGGCACATACTTCTTCGTTTGACCATGTTTTTTGTTTTAAATATTTTTCCTCAACTAAATTAGGAGCTTATTGCTTTCAAAGAAATGGGTTCACAGGGGGAAGAGAGATCCCTCTTGGAAGATGGTCTTCTTCAGGTTTTAACTCTCTCTCTCTCTCTCTCTCTCCACTAATCTTTTTAGCTTTCTTCAGTATCTTTAAGCTTTTTGCTGCTTCTTTCATTGGTTTGCTGTCACTGAAATTTGATATTTTGCGAAATAGGAATTCATAATCTGGGTTTCTTTTTGGTTTCAGTTTTCTTATTTATTATTTTCCTGATCACCTTAAAATTAGAGATAATAACAGAGGAACAAAATAATAAACATCATATTATTTTTTCCCTTTATTAGCGGTGTTGTGACTTGTGAAGCATTTAATTTTGACATGTTTCGACCTGCATGCATCGTATTTTGATCCTGAGCTTAAATGCGGTCCTTTTCTTCTCATTAATCGTTTTTGTAAGAGCCACATGTGATGAATATAGTTTTGAACCAGTCTATTATTTCAGTAGAGTGTAAATTAAATGATTAAGTTTTTATGAAAACTTGCAGAAATAATAAATATTCAATGGAAGCAAAATGAAAAAAAAAATGTAAAGTATTTTAACGTAGAATTGGCAGAAGCCCCACTCGATATGCTCGGTCGTGGATGACTCTGTCTTGCATTTTATTTTAAGTATTTATTTGAGAGGTAATTATGCAATCACTTATTATTATTATTATTATTATTATTATTATTATTTTCTCATTTCCGATTGACATTATGTTCGGTAGCGATGATAAATGGAAGGAAGTAAGAAGGTAGAGATATTTTCGAGTGGAAATTGAGAAAGTCATTTGGTAGGAAAATTTTTAGAACGAAACGAAAATAGGGGTGGCTAAAACTGAAAATATTTTTGGGACCCACACTTTTTAATCTCTTCACAGAAAAGCGGGGCTAATAAAATTACGAAATAATTATCCTCATCTATTACCGAAATGTTGGAAAAAGCAAGAAAAAATTATGGCTAAAATAGTAATTTTGCATATGATACTTCTTTCCCTCTAATTTCGCTTTCTAACACCAAACAACAAAAGGTGTATTAGTTTTCTTTCCTCCATATCATACCAAACAACATAAAGTGTAAAAAAAAAAAAAACAAAGTATAAGTTCTATTATGGAAGATTAAATATTCTCTTTATGACTTACTTCAGGATGAAGGCAATGGACTTTGCACAGGTGATGGGTCGGTGGACATACGAGGGAATCCTGTGTTGAAGCGGAATACTGGAAATTGGAAAGCATGCATCTTTATTCTAGGTGCTTAACTGTTCTTTATTTTGTTCGTTTTGGACTCTGTTGAAAGTTAATGTCTCCTGAATCTTTGTAATTTATAATGCAGGTACTGAATGTTGTGAACGCCTGGCATACTATGGAATTTCTATGAATCTCGTTACGTATCTTACAAAAGAACTGCACCAAGGAAATGCTTCTGCTGCAAGAAATGCAAGCAACTGGAAAGGCACTTGCTATCTTACTCCCCTCGTCGGAGCCGTCTTGGCCGATGCTATTTGGGGAAGATATTGGACTATTGCTGTTTTCTCCACAATCTACCTCGTTGTAAGTCCTATGGGAGTAATAATTTTTTGTTTGTTTTTACCAATAAGAATGTCATGATGGACATATAGTTATGGTAGTGATCAGTTAATCGTCGCTTTCTACAGGGGATGTGTACTTTGACTCTCTTTGCATCAATCCCGGCACTGCAGCCTCCACATTGCTTCAATTCTGAATGTCCACCAGCGACTCCGGCTCAGTATGCGATATTTTCCATTGGACTTTATCTGATGGCGCTAGGGGCTGGTGGGATCAAACCGTGTGTGTCGTCCTTTGGTGCAGATCAGTTTGATGATAACGACCCAATGGAGAGGGTGAAAAAGGGATCTTTCTTCAATTGGTATTATTTAACTATAAATCTTGGCGCTCTGATATCTAGTAGTGTCCTGGTGTGGATTCAAGATAATGTTGGATGGGGTATAGGATTTGGCATTCCCGCAATATTTATGGGAATTGCTATTGCTAGTTTCTTCGCAGGCACGACTCTCTACAGATTCCAAAAACCGGGTGGAAGCCCTATTACAAGGATATGCCAAGTTTTGGTTGCATCGTGTCGAAAATGGAACCTGCACGTCCCTAAAGATAGTAGTCTCCTGTTTGAAACACAAAACAAAAGCTCTGTCATTGAAGGAAGTCGTAAATTGGAGCACAGTGATGAACAAAGGTAATATTTCTCGTAACTCGTGTTAAAATCCAAATTTAATCCATAAGCCTCCTTTTGGGTAATAGTTTCCATGATATGATTGTTTCCTTCATCTTCTTGTCTAAACTGCAGTTAGTCAAATCTTGTTATACCCGGAGTTTGTTGTGGTGAAGGTGTTACTCCTGTTAGGTCTTCACTAAGATATATATCTCTAGGACTTGTTTTATGCAATGTTGTATCTAGATGGAAGTAGAGTTTGAGGCGTTTTATGGAAGAAAAATGTTAGGGGTTTCAACTTTTACCCCAATGTTTTGATACAAACTAGCATATTACGCGAATTGTCATTCTTTTATTGATAGGTGTTTAAAAATATTAACATTTCAATTAATATTAAAAGGGGTTCTTTTACCTTTTTATACCCTGCATTTTAAGGTTGTTAGAAATTATACCCTTTGCTGCAGAGAAACTGTTCCTTTCACTTTCACTTGACTGTATTTTTTTTGTTTGACAGGTGCCTCGACAAAGCTGCTGTTATAACTACTGGTGAGATGAACAGCGGGGAGTTCTCCGATCCCTGGAGGCTTTGCACTGTAACTCAGGTAGAGGAACTGAAGATTTTAATCCGCATGTTTCCCATTTGGGCGACTGGCATAGTTTTTGCTGCTGTTTCTGCCAATTTGTCCACAATGTTTCTCGAACAAGGGATGACGATGGACACGACCATCGGTTCTTTCACCATTCCTCCAGCCTCTCTGGGAAGTTTCGACATAATCAGTGTTATTTTCTGGGTTCCAGTGTACGACAGAGTAATTGTCCCAGTCAGAAGAAAATTTACAGGCAAGGAAAAGGGTTTCTCCGATCTGCAACGGATGGGAATAGGCCTTTTCCTTTCGATCCTGTGCATGTCAGCTGCTGCTGTGGTGGAAATCCGTCGATTGCAGCTGGCCAGAGAGCTCGATTTAGTGGAGAAAGAGGCAGCCATACCACTTAGTATCTTATGGCAAATACCACAATTCTTTTTGTTCGGCGCTGCAGAGGTATTCACATTCATCGGGCAACTGGAGTTCTTCTACGACCAATCTCCGGACGCTATGCGTAGTTTGTGCACCGCATTGTCGCTTCTGACAAGTTCACTAGGGAATTATCTGAGCTCTTTCCTTGTCACCATTGTAACTTACTTCACAACAAAAGGCGGGAAGCCTGGATGGATACCAGACAACCTGAATGATGGTCATCTTGATTACTTTTTCTGGCTTTGGACCGGACTCAGTTTCGTAAACATGTTGGTCTTCATAGCATGTGCACAGAGGTACAAGCAGAAGAAGTCTTCTTAAAGGTTTGTTAAGGAATTCATCATTTCGAAGCGGGTAATTTGCACTGGTGCACCCTTAATGGTTAGTCATTTGTAAGTTAAATAAACTCCCTTACATTTTATTTAGGCATTTAGGACTCTAAATTTGACACTCATCCACAATGCAGTCTAATTGGTTACGGATGTCAGTCAATGAAAGACAATTACTAGGGTCCTAAATGCAATAATTAAAAGGCTCCCGGTTCAACTTGCCAACTATTGAAAAGTTTAGGCTATGTTTGGTTGGAAGGATGGAGAGAAAGAAGGATGGAGAGGGTAGGAATGATGGAGAGGATTATAAGAATCCATCATGTTGTTTGGTAGGAGGGATGAGGAGTTAAAATAATGGATAATAGTTAATTGTTTAATTATTTTATAACCAATTGGTATAATTTTTAATAATACTTTTTTAGGGTAAAATGGACTTTTAACATAAAAAATAGTGGATTTGATGAATCGGAAGGATTCAAATTTGTGGGTTTGGAGGGAGACTCCCTCCCTCCACCTCTCCTCTCCCTACCCTCTTCCTTCCAACCAAACAAGGGATGATATCGCTCCCTCCACAACTCTCCTTCCATCACTCCCTCCAACCAAAAATACCCTTACAGTCCTTTTTATCACAAAATCATGGGGCATCCATTCATTAATTAATGTATATATATTATTTATTGCTCCACAATTGCAATGAATTTTTAATTTGATGATCTCATTTGTAAAAATTGAAAGTTGGGGGCCTAAATTACCAAACACCAATAAGTTTAAGATGCACCAGTGCAAAACCACCCCTTTTTCAATAATAATGAACCAAAAAAGCTAAAAGCTTTTGGTTGCTTATGAATATTTGTTTTAGAGTTAAACAATGCCTGTAATTATAATGCCTGTGTAATAGTAGACAATTACCAAATTTATTATTTTTTTTTTTGGAGCATTTGAGGGTGAGGGGATTCGAGTTCTACGTTTAATGATAAAATCAGGTGTGTAATTACTGTTAGATTACGCCTACAACCACAATGCTTTTAAATAGCCAGTTTTGGATTTTGTTTTCCGTTTGTTTGGAAACCTGATAATTACAGATGTTACATTGTCTCATACTCTTATGTATGTTGAACTCGTTTGATTTAAGAGCATGAGACAATTTTTTGATAATTTAATTAGTAAGACAATATATTTGAAGGATTATCAACTATATGGATGTTTTTCCGCCCAATTAAACGGAGTAGGCATTTTTAAATATTTTTTTATATTCAGGAGCACATTAAAATGGTGTTTTTGTTCCGGGGAAATTATATAAAAATTGTGTTTTGTTAGAAGAGGGTTTTAATGAGGCATATTCAATTTGTGGAGAGTAGAATGTCTATTAAGAAAATTGGGAAAACAAGTCCCTTTTTTTTTTTTTTTTTTTTTTGCATATGCTTAGTATTTTTGCCCCACTGATATAGATTTTTACCCTGTTGACCAATTTTTTTCTTTGACTAGACACGTAACAAGACCAATTTATACTCAAATCAGTTAATTCAATTAAGAAACGGACATTAGCACCCTAACTATCACACACACTCTCTCTCTCTTCTCCGATTGATAGCTGTCTCTCCTCTCCGCTCTCTCTCTCTCTTCATAAGTTTATTCTTTTTTTTTTTTTTGTATAAATTTTGATAATTAATATGGTGAAAAAAAATGAATTAATATGATATATTACGATAATCAATGAATTAGTCGTTAAAATATAATAAACTATCTGATGAAATATAAAAATAATCTCAGAATAATAAAAAAAAATATTTTGATAAACTACGAAAAATTTTCTGATAGACTACGAAAAACATTCTATCAATCGGAGATCATGTTTATTATCAAAAGAATCCTAATAGTCTATAGACTATCAAAAGTACTCTACCAGAATACTCGTCAGCGACCTGTAGGAGACAGTACATGAGACCACTTGAGTAGCAAAATTATTTTGGTCACTAGAAAAGTATTTTATCGGAATATTTTGAGAATAATTTTAAAAAACTATATTATGTCGATCTTTAACTTATTTTATAAGAGGTTAAAATTCATAAAACCATTATAAATAGAGCAATACTCTAGAGGTGTGCAATCCTCGAGATCACCCTAGAATATCCGAATGTTTTGCCGTAGCTTTCTTTAGACCGGTTTTCCACTTTGGCATTTTGGATTGTAGCCTTACGGCAGTATGTACTCTTGACTCTACTCTTTTGTTTCAATTTTTTTTATTTCGAATAATATTTGAGTGGGAGATTTGGCATTAAATTAGAGGAGAAGTAGGTGCTAATTTAGTTGAAATGTAATCTCTTTAATACTAGTTATTTTCTTTATCATTTAAATATATAGAATAATAATATAGTCTTACAAGTTTAATATGAAAGACACCTTATTGAGGTGTAATATTCATACATGGTACCACATAAAATAGCATTTTAAATATATGTATAGTTTAATTCAAGAAGAGAAAAGAGCTTTATCACGGAAGTGGATTACTTTAATAATTTTAAAATTTACAATATTAATTCTCCTCCTAAATAAAAAATTAAATTGTAAATTTCATCATTACTAATATTTTTAAATTGGTGATGAGAAAATATAAATATGATGTTACTCCCATTTGCTATTTTAATTGGGATTTTGTGAAAATATTATGCGTGAAAATTCATTATATATATAACGAATTAAATTTGACAATCCTAATTTTGTGAATTAAAGAAGTGAATTTTATGACATGCCAAGATTTACCTACTAAATTAAATTTTGTGAATTTAACAAAATTATCATAATTTTGTGAATTAAAAAAGTGAATTTTATGTCCTACTAAGATTTACCTATTAAATTAAATTTAACAATCCTACTGCAATCTCAAAAAAAAAAAAAACAGTGGGATTCAGGGGAGTACTCGTGGCTTAAAGCCCACTGCCAGAAAAAAAAATTTAAGGGAAGGGGTGCCGTGCACCCCTCCCTTTGCTTAGTGGGTCGCTGGCCCACTGAGCAAAGCAAGCAGGCAGGTAGGCAGTTGCCTGCTCGCTGCCAGTAAGCTGGCATTAATCCAAAAAAAAAAAATTCAGAAAATAGGCTGCACAAGAGGAGGGTTTTTGAAAATTCAAAATCCAACCCTAAACAAGCAAAACAAAATGAAAAGACAAGAAAGAACGAATGATTACAATATAAGATGATGGACTACTTAAATGACTACTCACTAAAACCACTTAGAAATACATGAAAAACCACCAAAACTACTTCCCAACTTATCCACTTCAACTGAGAACAATTTTGGAGAGATTAAAATCCAAAAATTTCAATTTTTAACCCACAATAAGGCTTGGTTATAAAATGGTTTCAAGGTAAATCAAAAACCACTATTTTCTCTTTCATTTAAAAAAAAAAAAAAAAAAAAACCATACAAGCAAAGAAAATTTTCCTCTCTTCCTCCCTTCATTGTGGATGAAATTTGTAGTTAAGCTAAATAAATACAAGAAATAATATGGTTTATGTTATAGTCAAATGTACGACCTTAAAAGACATAAATGGGGTTTAAATGTAATAATTTTATTTGATTGTGTTTAGAAATGTAATAAGTTATGAAAGTCATTTTGAGGGCTTAGGGGCACTGCAAACATTATTCTAAGGCTCTAGGATAAATTTTTAAAAGCCATCCAATAAGTCTAGATTAAAAAGGGTATGTCCAGTGATAAAATTGTAATTTTATCAAAATAAGGGGTAAAATGGTAATTTGATGGGGAAAACATTTTGGGCTGTAGGTAGAGGTTTTGTGCATCTATAAAACTGCAAAAGAGATTACTAAAAGCTAAGGTCAAAAGATTTAACAAGTTAAAGCTTAAAAATGCTTGAATCACCGAATTAGGGGTAAATTGGTAAATTAGTACCCGAGGACTCGGTGATGAGAAATGAACTTGCCACTAGGCTTGCTGAGATGCCATGTAATTATTGACCAAAACTTGATAAAGACAACAAAGTATAATGGGCCTTAACGGATCCAAAACAATAATAAGGCTAAAACACTATTTGGAAATGGTTTAAGCCAATTACAAGTAAATGGGTCGCAATAGACCCAATAAGCTTACAACTCACAAAGATGGCCCAATATGATGTCGGAAGACCATGGTTATCCATGGTCACCTAATGGACCGAATTATGAATAAAGTGGAAGTAAGCAAAATAATGGATAAGAAATTAAATATTAAATAATTAACTCACTAATATGTTAATAATTAATTAATTTAAAATTTAAAATTAATTAATTATTAATTAAGAAATTAATTTATGATAATTATTTAATTAATAATTATGGAAGATGTTATTCTTTTAAGGTAAAAAAAAAAAAAAAAAAAAAAAACTTAAGAGACAAATTAATAATTAAATTGAAATTAATTATTAATTAAGATAACATATGTTCATAATCGAAAATGATTCAAAAACCTTACTCTAACTGTAAGATATCAATTTAAAATTAGGACACCGCATCGTCTTGAGGGTAGAGCCAGAAACAATCTACGTGGATACACAGTTACGCAATTTTCTGTAAGTATAGACCCCACCTACAGTATGGTTGTTTATATGATATGCACGATGTGAGCTCGATGTTTATTTTGATAATATGATATGATGTCATGATGACATGTTTGTTTACATACTTTACGAATGTATGTTATGATGACGTGTTTATTTACACGCTTTACTAAAGTATGTCATGATGATATGTTTACATACACGCTTTATTGAGCATGTCATTCTTGCATGCTCACCATATAGCTTAATATTTAAGAAAGTGAAACTAATGTTGTGTCGTATCAATCTCCGACTGAATGGGAGGATATTCGCCTCCGGCCAAATGTGAGAAAATAATGATCAATGAAGTTAAAGTTATGACCTTGGGTGCTGACGGATTGGGTCGCTCCCTCGCCTTCCCCATTTAAGGTCGTGCACACCCCAGTAACGAACACAAGAGCCTATAAGATGTTGAATGAATAAACGGATAATTACATAATCTGTCATGCATTTTCAATTGTATGCATTTGTGGGATTGCACGTCTGTGCTTACTAAGTTTATTTCGCCTCTTTATGTTTCTCACTGTAGGTAATTCAGGCAAGTTGCCTATGACATATTAAACATTGATGGACTGGTGGTGTGGATGCGTGATGGGTAAAAGTATGATGGGTTCTATGGATGCCACCCATATTTTTATATTCGGCACATGTTTTTGAGGATTTGTTAAATATTGTTTGGATGTTAGTACGTTTTAATACTTAGGTATGGAAGACTTAATTAGACACGGGTATGACTAAGTCTGAAATGTTATATTAGTATGTTTATAAAACTAATTCTAATTATTATGATTTTTAAAGGATCACTTCTCCGTAAATAAAGTTTTTTTTAAAAAAATTCCCTGAAATTTTGAAGACCTAGAAATAAACTAGTAACGATTTAAATAAGATAAAAAACCAAGTACGCAAGTTTTAAGTGACGGCCTGAGAGGTCGGGTCGTCACAATTACACGTAAAAGAAAAAAAAAATAAAGTATTTGTCTTCTCATAATTGATAATCAGTTTATTGTTCTTCCTTCTTTTCTCACCTTCTAAATCCTCTCTCCAGTTGGATGGCACTTTTTCGTAACATAACTCATGCCTAGCCGCTTCTATTTTTCTAAATAACTTCTAATTCAGTAATACTTAGGCCGTCTGTTTTGCGTCTTTGATCCATCTTTATTTCACAACTAAATTAAAAATAATATTTGTATTTTGACAAAAAAAAAAAAAGAAAAAAAAACTCATCTCATTTTTAAAATGAGATTAAAAAAAAAGGTTTCTTTTTTAGAATCAACTCTACCATTTAGTTCTGTTAATATTTCAAATTTGAAAATTTCTCTTTCTTCTATCATTTGTATAAAAAATCATACATCAAACACCATTTTTTTTAAGTAACTCCTCATTTCAAAGTTTAGGGGTAACAATACTAAATACCTTTATATTTATTAATTATTTACGCATAAATTTCAGGTTCTATCGGCGACTATATCTTTTTCATGACTATTGGTTTTTTCATGTCTTCTATCTTATTCCGAACTGTTTGGTTAATCATAAATTATACCTATTCGTATAGCATCCCATGGTTTATCTTAACATGTTTCTCTGATAGAGAAAGACATATAGTGGTTGGATCATTTTCCACCATTGATTGTATCTAGTTTTATTTGATACTTTTTTCTCTTCTAAAAACAAAAAGATCATATAAACATCCTAGTCGGGCGAGGGTTTTACGGACAGATATAGCATAGGCGACTCTTGAACGAGTGCAGTTGCAGATCTGGCCGGTGCAGGGAAATGAGCAGTGGCGAGAGTTGTCAGAGGAGCGGGGATAGGGGGTTGAGGATGAGGGAAGAGGAGGTAATGGTGTTAGTCGGAAGTGATGAAGAAAGAACGAAGAGAACTGAAGGAGGGAAAAGGATTTACCAGTAGTAGTAAACCTTTTCGGGGAATCTTGTCAGCATATCTTAGTGAAGAAGCTTGCTGGAAAATGCTAGGTATCAGTAGAGATTGAGCGATAGAGAGGGATCACTTTATGGTTGAAGTTGATAGGTTAAATCTATATAAAAGTTTAATCAAGGATTCCAATCTTTTGTGGTAATGGCAATTCACCTAATTGGTGGAAAAGTCATTCTTTTGGACTTGGTATTACCATGTTTTAAAATCCAAACAATTGAAAGAGTTGAGCTCCATCATTTTCATTACTCCTAACTAAACACATCTTAAGAGAAGACTCGTCATATATTGAGATATTTCTTTTTTATTTCTTTCTTTCTTTCTTTCTTGTTTCCTTTTTTTCTTTTTACTTCTGAATTCGTGAGTAAGACTTAATTTACAAATAAAATTCACACCCACAAGGGTGGATGGGATGACAAAGGGATGAGAAGCCTTTGCTAGGCATCTCCCCTTTGTCCATTCAGGTTTGATTCCCATTGTCTTCCCTTAGGTCCCGCTCTAGTTTCGGTTGTTGAAGCATGGTTTGGTGATGGCAAGGTAGGCCCCGGGTAGACAACTGAGAGAAACTAGTATAAAAGACATGTCTCTGCCATACCTAGGGAAAATATTCCTGCATATGGAGCTGCAAACCTGAAAATAATTGGGTCACTCTCAGATCCTTTTTCTTCTACCAAAAAAATTTATAAATAAAATTCTTTGAACTGTACTATCATAACTAGATCCTCATGGGGGGACATCATTTACTTAGGCTGTATCAGTAGGTCAAACTCCAGTGCAAAATTTTACTTTGCTATTTTTGAGAGGTACAAAATACTAAAGAACCTCGATAAATGACAATCCCAGAATATTATAACTTTATTTTTGAGAGAATCAAAACTTACAAACTATATATTATTTTAATAGGGTTACTAATACAAACTAATTTGGTATAGGACCCATAGAAGTTTTAATAATTAGGTTGTTTTTCTTTCTCAGGAATACTAATCATCGGTATAGAATTCTTAAAATAAGTTGGTTTAATTATTTTCTAAGGGTTAATAATTGATTTGGTATAGAACCCTCAAAAATTGTGAATGAGTTATTTGTTTCTAAGGATTACTATCTAAGGGATAAATTTCTCTTTTTTATTTTTATTTTTTTCCTCTCTTCTCTACAACTACAAATTTGGTATAGAACCTTAAAGTCTTGAACTGAATTATTTTTTATCGTCTAGGGATTACTAACAACGGTGTAGACTCCCTAAAACCTTCCTTGGTCAAAGTTCAAATGGTGTATTTGGGACAGCCTTGGTTAGAACTCAGTTTAATATATACATTTCCGTTTTAAGAGCTTCAGTCCACAAGAATTCAGGAAGTTTGGAGTTACTTTGCATACTCCTCACCATGTCCATCAAAGTTCGGTTTCTTCTTTCTGCTACACCATTTTGGTCTGGGGAACCAGGCAGAGTAAATTGGGCAACTATCCTATTATCTTGAAGAAACTTCGCAAATAGACCAGGTGCTTGTCTATCCTCAGTGTATCTACCATAATATTCTCCATCTCTATTAGTTCTCACTATTTTAATTTATTTTCTTCATTGTTTCTCTACTTCAATCTTAAAAACTTTAAAGGCATCTAGTGCTTCGTTCTTGTTATGAAGCAAATAGATAAACATTTATCATGTGTAATCATCTATGAAAAAGATGAAATATTTCGGACCATACGAGTATATGTCTGGACTACAAATATCTGAATGTATGATCTCTAATATGTTTGTACTCCTCTTAGCACTTTTCTTGGACTTGTTGGTCTGCTTTCCTTTAGAGTGTGTTTGGTATGGGGTAATCTTTTTAAAGAAATAGGAATCTTAAGATTATCATGTTTGTTATGAGGTTATCTTATTTTAAGATACCTGGGAATCTGAAACCCATGAGTTTCAGATACTCTTATAAAGGGGTAATCTGAAACCCACCTCCTCCCTTAGGTTTCAGATTATCCCCTATCTAAATATCATGGTAATCTTAAAATTTAAATAATTTAGACATAACTATCCTTTTAACTTTTAATTTAAATAATCTACAGATTTAGAGAGATGAAAAAAAAACCCCACGGAAAAAAACCTACGTAACTACATATATATATATATATATATATATACAATATTTTCATCTCAGCCCAACCTCCTCTTATTCGTCACAGCACCTCCCCAGCCTCCTCCTATTCATCACAACACCTCTTCCACCAGGTAATCATTATTCTTTTCTTCACCATCCATTTTTTTTTTCTTTTTCCTCCTTTCTTATGGATTCTACTTTGATATTTTTGTTGTTTTGTTGTTTTGTTTTGTTTTGTTTTTTGTTTTTTCTTTTTTGTTTGTTTTTCCTAATACGCGCGTGTGTGTGTATATATATATATACTTTGTTTTGTTTTGATGTTTTCTTACGGATTCTCTTTGATATTTTTGTTGTTTTGCTGTTTTGTTTTGTTTTGTTTTTTGTTTTTTGTTTTTTGTTTGTTTTCCTAATACGCGTGTGTGTGTGTATATATATATATTTTTTGTTTTGTTTTGCTGTTTTCTTACGGATTCTACTTTGTTTTGTGTGTGTGTATATATATATACACTTTGTTTTGTTTTGCTGTTTTCTTACGAATTCTACTTTGTTTTGTGTGTATATATATATATAATTCACCCACCTTTGTATCGAGTTCATTCTAAAGACTCTCATATTTCTTTTAACTACATGCCAATTTCTAGTTAATCTTTATTCTTCGTTTTAAGAATTTATATTCTTTTTTTTTTCATCCCTTTTCCATTACTCAGTTTGTTTTTTTTAAACCTTTTGTATTCATGGATTTCATTTTTAGAATTTTTATATGAATAAGTCAATCTTATTTATTTTTGATAAAACTTTTGTGGTTCTATTTCAATATTATAATGATGTGCTTAAGA
Organism: Ficus erecta; assembly: GCA_008635985.1. Lineage (NCBI taxonomy): Eukaryota > Viridiplantae > Streptophyta > Magnoliopsida > Rosales > Moraceae > Ficus > Ficus erecta. The sequence goes on from BKCH01000102.1 coordinate 78,549, forward strand.
TTTTTTAATGGCTGCCAGTGAAGATTAATTAAAAAAAATCATAAATCTTGAGTTTTTTTGTTTTTGAACAAAAGATGAATATTGATGTAATGTCGTAGATTAACATCCTAAATTTTATCTATGTTTTTTATTTCTTTCTGAATATGTCTAATTATAATTACAGATATGAATCTTGTTACTCCAGTCAATATAAATTTAAGAGTTGTTGCTGCTCTTATTCAACATATACAGATATTAAATGATATGTCAGTATTGCTCATGCTAATATTACTTGTACTGATCATTAGTAAGAAGCATTTATTAAGAGCTAGTAGTTATTGTAAATTAAGAAGTTTTTATAAGAGTCAAATTCGTCAAATAAATTATCATACATTGATACACGAAAGTGACCTAGCATGTTTAGAAACCACTCATATGGATATGAAAGCATTTTCCATTCTTTGTGGACTTCTTAGAACTCGTGGAAAGTTGAGTGGAACCAAGAATATAAATGTCGAGGAGATGGTAGCTATGTTTCTTCATATTTTATCACATGATCTAAAAAATAGAATGGTGAAACGTCTCTATGCACGTTCTGGTGAAACAATTAGTAGGCATTTTAATGCTGTGCTAAACGCGGTTTTACGACTTCATGAACTCTTACTTAAAAAACCAGAACCAATCCCAGAAAATTCAACGGATGAAAGATGGAAGTGGTTTAAGGTGACTATTAAACTCTTATATGAGTTATAATTTTTTATTCAAAATTATGGCTTAGATGTTAAATTGAAAATTCGTTTGTTATAGAACTGCTTAGGAGCACTAGATGGAACGTACATCAAGGTCAATGTGCCTGCGGCAGATAGACCAAAGTACAGATCTAGAAAGAATGAGATTGCTACTAATGTGTTAGGAGTGTGTTCACTAGACATGTAATTTATTTATGTGTTGCCTGGATGGGAGAATCCTGCAGCTGACTCAAGAGTCTTGCGGGATGCAATTTCTAGGCCAAATAGATTGAAAGTTCCACAAGGTAAATTTAATGCCTTATTGATATAGAAAAATTATCAAATTGTTCAAGATCTTAATTAGTATATCATATATGCAGGCAATTACTTCTTGTGTGATGCTGGATATCCTAATGGCGAAGGCTTTTTGACACCATATAGAGAGCAACGGTATCATTTAAACGATTGGGAGCTTCCACTTGAAACTCCTGAAGAGTTTTTTAATATGAAACATTCATCTTGTAGGAATATAATTGAGAGGGCATTTGGACTTTTAAAGGGTCGGTGGGCAATTTTAAGAGGAAAGTCGTATTATCCGGTCAAAATATAATGTAGGATTATTGCAGCATGCTGCCTTCTTCACAATTTCATTCGAAGGGAGATGCATGTAGATCATTTCGAACAAATTTTTGAAATATAATCCATTGAAGATGACAATGATGAGGATGATGATGAGGAGGAGGAGGAAGTGCCTGAGCATTATACTCATATAGCAACATCTACTGCTTGGAGTACTTGGCGAGATAATTTAGCTAGAGAGGTGTTTAATCAATGGAGAAGAAATCGACATGCATAGTTGATTAGTTTATGTTATTGGTCATAACGTTAGTTATTTAGTTATATTTAAGATTTTGATTGAGTTGTTAAAGATAAATTATGCTTCATTGTTTAGGGTGGATACTTGAGTATTGTTACTTAAAGTGGAAATTTATTATTATTATTTTATTTATTTGCCTTTTTCTTTCTTGCTACATTACTTATGTGTGTTAGTAACAGATGGATTCTAGTGAGAACACTTCATCTAGTGTTTCAAAACATCAATGGACTTCAGCTGAAGATGCAAAGTTGGTTGAGTGCTTGTTGGATATCACTACAAGTGGGAAGTGGAAAGCATAGACAGGTTCATTCAAGCCGGGCTACTTGCAACAGTTGGAGAAAATGATAACTGAAAAGCTTCATGGATGTGGAATTAGAGCACAACCGCATATTGATTCTCGTGTTAAGTTGTGGAAAAAACAATATTATGCTATCTCTGAAATGTTGGGACCAAATGCTAGTGGCTTTGGTTGGAACGATGTGGACAAGTGTATCACTGCTGAAAATGATGTCTTTGATGAATGGGTTAAGGTTAGTTGAATATTTAATCATTTGAATCATAAATGTTTCTTTAGAAGTTTATAAGTCTATGATTTTGAAATGTCTATTTATTATTTGCAGAGTCACCCTACAGCAAAGAGTTTAAGGAACAAACCTTTTCGGAGTTATCTGTTGTATTCGGAAAAGATCGTGCTAATGGACATGGTGCAAGGGAGTTGGATGATATGATTGATGATATAGATATAGAAGTTCTGAATGGTGAAACAAACCTGGTTGAAAAAGAAAACGATAACAAACAAGAGCCTGAGGATGATACCCAGACAAGCACACCATCACCCCCGGTGCAAAAAGACAAAAAGAGGAAAAGGAAATCTAAGTCTAAAGATAGTCTGGTTGAAACCTTAACTGAAACAATTAGTAAATTCTCGGATATGTATGCCCTTTCTACTGATAATATGAGTAAAATTACTAATTGCTTTCAGAATGAGGCTGAATCACATACACGGAGGATGACTGTATTTGCTGAGTTGAAGAAGATAGATGGATTGACACAGGAACAAGTTTTGCGAGCCGGTCAAATTCTTGTCGAAAGTCATGACAAGACCAACTTCTTCTATACTTTGGATGATGAATATAAGTTAGGTTACATTCTCATGTTATTGGGATGATGAAATAGAAATAGGGCAATTAGACTTCTTTCTTTTGTCACTTTCGTTTGCTACCCGTGGACTAGTAATTTTAGTCAATTAGTTTTATCTATTTAATTATCTGTTATAATTTGAATTTAAATAAGATTAGGATTAGAACCAAGGAATTGTTATTTAAAATTTTGTTTGTTATTTTGTTAATAAAATCTCTTTAAGAGTTCTCTCAATTTGTCATATATATTTTTTCATGTATTCTTAAAGAATCAACGAATTTGTGTTTTAAGATGAGCATTTTAATTCTACTAATTCTTGAATAACAATTTTTATTTGTGTTATTGCAATTTGATTTGGCCGAATCATAAAGTTATGTTATTGTCCTTATATTTGTAATTAATTGCTATTGAAAGTATATATTAATTTAATAAAGGATAATTTTGTCCATTTATTAAGAAAAAACAACATTCATGCTCACAACCAAACATAGTAATTTAACATTCCCGGGAATCTTACTAAAATTGTTTATGTACAAACCAAACACTATAATCTAATATCCCCATGAATTTGATTACTTTAAAAGATTGTCAGGTATCTGATTACATTTGATTATCTTCAACCAAACACCCCCTTAATGCAGTCCACACAAGTATCGAAATCAGTAAAATCTAAAGTACTAAGTACTCCATCATTTATTAATCTCTTAATTCTCTGTATGGAGATATGTCCCAATCTCTGGTGCCACAACATAAAGGATTCTCCATTCATAACATATCGTTTCATACCAGTGTGAACATGCATAGCATTATAAGTAGTATTATTTTACAAATTAATGGAGAAAAGAGCATCAGACAATTTACCATTCCCAACAAGATTAGATTTATAAAATAAACTGAAAAATATCTCATAAAAATTAAAGGAATAACCCAAAGGTACAAGTCTTGAAACTGAAATCAGATTCCTAGAGAATCTTGGAATATAAAATGTCTTTTGTAAATTCAAAATAAAACCACTACTTAAAACTAAACTACATGTTCCAACAGCTTCCCCATGTGAGCGCATCTTGTTTCTTGAATAATGCACTGCTCACTTTTCACTGGCTTCCTTAGGTTTCGCATACCCTGCAAGGTATTCGAAATACGGATTGTAGAAACGGAATCAATCCACCATGTGTTATAAATAACATCAACCATATTAGATTCATAACGGACAAATGAGATTGATTTACCTTTCTTCTCACACAATTTCTAGAATTTAGTGCAATCCTTCTTCATGTGCTCCTTCTTCTTACAGAAAAAGCACTTGGATTCCTCCTTGATTCCACCTTGGGGTGGTATTTAACCTTTCCCTTTCCTTTTGGCTTGGTTCTCGTCCTTTCCTTGCATCGTCATCAATGCACTTTCACCCATTTCCATTGTCAATCCCCCTTCTTCCTGAACACACATGGCCAGAAGTTCATTAATTGACCACTTATCCTTATGCGTGTTATAGGATATCTTAAAGGGTCCATATTGATGTGGAAGAGTGTTCAAAATATAGTGCACAAGGAAAGACTCAGACATATCAACCTCAAGAGTCTTCAATTGAGCCGCAATGTCCCTCATTTGCATTATGTGCTCATGCACACCTCTCACAGTAGTGATTTTCATGGATGAAAACTTCATAATCAAAGTGATGGCAAGTGCTTTATCTGAAGTCTCAAACTGATCATCAATGGCCTTCAGCAATGCCTTGACCTTATCATGCTCTTCGACAAAACCACAAATACCAGTAGAAATCTTGGTCTTTATGAACATCACACTAAGGCGATTGGATCGCTCTCATAGTTCATAAAGAGCAATTTCATCCGGAGTGCTGGTCTGATTGATTTTTGGTTCATCTTTCCTAATGACATAATCAATGTTCATCCACCCCAAATGAAGGAGAATTCTTTCCTTCCAAACTTTATAGTTATCACCCCTCAACTTGGGAATATCACACTTAATATCAGAAAATTCGCATGTTGCATACTTATAATTAAAATCGAGACTTTAAAACATAAATCATGTTTTACCAATGTAAATCATGTTTTAAAAATATGAATCTAGTGACATAAAACTTACTTGTGGGCTAGAGTCCAACTCAATTAGATCCATCAATGACTATATGATAAAAGTATCAAATTATGCTCATTTTCCTAATTCCTGTGGGTAAATTAGAAAATAATATTTAACATTACATCCTCATTAATCATATAAATATAATAAAAATTCATGCGGGATAAAATATATTATATTTAATATGATTAATTACAATTAATGTCATAATGTGATCTAAATATATAATTTTGCATAATTAAAGATGTTGCTGCTACTCTCTAATTAATAAAATTATATGTCTCACAAGAAATTTAATCTACTAAATATGCTCATATAAATTGCATAAAATCATAAACAATATGAACATAATTAAATTTCAATGTACTAAAATTATTTAACTTAATTTTGTATGTAAAGTAAAACAACAAAAAACATATACACACAAAGCAATAAAATAAATGATTTAAGGACATCAAAATATCAAAATATTAAAACAATTGAGTTTGCAAAATTCTAAAATAATGAATTTTCCATCCCTTTAAACGACACAAAAATTTCTCATTGAAACGACATGTCGTTTTTTGCCTTAAACGACATGTAGTTTTTTAATTTACGACTTGTCGTTTTTTAATTTACGACTTGTCGTTTTTACTGAGAACCTCAATGACCCCACGACATGTCGTTTTTTGTATTCTTCAACCTCCAGCCGGGTCGTTTTGACCCGGTTTCGACCCGAAATAAACCCGACGGTTTCTTGGCCCTCCAGACTCCAAAAATTGACTTTTCAAATCACAGAAATGCTAGAAATCTAATGTCTTAATGATTCCTAACAATATTTCGCATAAAAAACGACCAAAATTCAAACTTTAAATGTCAAAAAAAAAAATCAAAAACAGAGGGTAAAAACAACAAGGCAGAGGCAAAGAAAATCGCTCTGATACCAACTGTTAGTATTTCTTAATTATCTAAACATGCTCTTAACAATACGAAATAGCAATTAGATCAAATGCGGAATAAAAATTCGGATCGAAAAGCGTACCTCCCGCCATAGCTGTTCTCACACTCTAAGGGTTTTTATTTTATTTTATAAAGAATTGATAACGGGGTTAAGGTGCTTCTAAACCGTAGAAAATCACAGTTAGATGGTGTATGAGAAACTGAAAAGAGATTGTAGGCTAAGGGAACCTCACCAAGGATGCACTGCCTTTATACATGCTATGCCCATCACAGAGACGTTGGAACGTGCATAGATCATGGGGAGTTATTATCTCATTCCTAAAATGATGGAATGAACTTGGACCATTTTCTTGCTTTATTCAAAACGGTAATTACCAAATTTTGAGGGAAAAATTCCAACAAACAAATAACCTCTTCTCGACTAATTTCACTGAATCGTACGTGCATGGATTCATTTCTTTTCTTTCTTTACGATTTTCACACCAATCTATCACAATTTCTTAACGATTTCTTTTCTTGCTTCAACGTTAATATAGGTTTTTCCTAGATTAATTATTCATCTTTTCTTGCGTTTTTTTGTTCTGATTTTTTTTTTTTTTTTAATTCCGAGAATCTAATTCACACTCTTATATCGATCTTACATTTTTCTTTTATTAATTCTGATCTTCACATTTTTCTTTTGGGCTTTTCATAATAATCTAAAACGGAGACAAAGATTCAAGAGGGTGTAAATTAATACAATATCTGTTATATTTTTCAGTTTTTATACTAGTTATCTGTGATTTTATCTTATAATATGCCTGTACATTTCAGAAAATCCTGCCAAATTTTTTCTCATTGCTCATCAATGATAATGATCTTTATGGTTTATTTTGTAGGGAAGTTTGAGTTTCAATCACCCAAAGATGGACAAGGTAATTAATTACAAGATTCTTTTTTTGCATTTAAAATCCGGGAAAAAAAAAATCACGAGTCTGTAGTTTTCTTTTACTTTATAAAAATAAAAATCATTGTTATTGTAAATGTTATTGTTGAATGTTGGTGCAGTATGAAAGGCTTGAAGATTTGGGATGGAAGGAGTATCGGATTCATTACAAGTATCGGCACAAGGAGAGTAACAAAGTTGCAGCATTGAAAACGCTGAGGTTGCAATCAACTGATGATTTTGGAATTCCACGGATGACCCTCAGAAAAATCTCCCTTCTTAAGGAGATTGACCATGACAATGTTGCCCGGTCAGTGACAGCATTTTATTACTAATATTTGCGTCTTTACACACACACACACATATATGTAAGTGTTGATAGTACGTGTATAATCATGTAATTAGTGCTCCTTAATTTTGATCATGCATTTAAATCTCTGCAAATGCAAAGGCTGCTTGATGTAATCTACGACGAGAGATTAGGCCGTGTGCATCTCATGCTCGAGTACGTCGATGTGCATCTGAAATCACTCATCCTCACCAACCCGGTGAGAGCCACCGATCGACGGTTCATAAGAGTGAGATACATTTATATTGCCTTCTAAAGCTTTGATTTTTTTTTTTTTTTTTTTTTTTTGCTGTAGATGTGGATTTAGGGTCAGCTAGTGAATGAGTTGAATTTGAGTTGAGTTGAAATTTTTAAGTTTGAATTGAGTTGATTTTTTAAAAAAATAGTTATAAACTTTGTTGACTTTCAGAAAAAGTTGAAAATTAAGATAAAAAAGTATAGTTTAGTTGGAGTTAAATTTTGTTACCAAACGTAGCCTTATATAGGTTTATGTACCAAAATTAACGAAATGTAGTGATGAAAACTCTGTTATTATTAATATATATATATATATATATATATTTTACAGAATACCTTGGAACAAATTCTTCGTGGACTCTGCTGTTACCATTCTATGAACATTGCACATGGAAACATAAACCCCCTCAATGTTTTACTCGACTGCACCAATCTAACTGTGAAGCTTACGGACCTTGATAGCGTAATCTTTCTTTCCCTTTTTATGGTTTCTTAACTTTATAGATATGTAAACATACAAGGAATTTAGGGGCATTCATCGGTTAAAAACCGGTGGTTTTGGTTTCGGTTTCAAACCGAACTTATTGGTTTCCAAAACCTGAAACTGATGACCGAGCCAAGCATGGGGACCTTCACTCGGTTTTCCAACCACCGACCGGTTGTGATCGGTTTTGCGTTGACTCGGTTTGGCTCGGTTTTCTGAAGGGTGACCTGGTAGTTTACAAGCTGGTAACCTGAAAGTTTTTCCATTTTTTTTTTTCGGTGGTTTTTTTTCGTTATCTTTGTTTGTGACTATTTGATTGATGCAGTTGATAACTCCTTCTTACAAGGCACCGGAAGTTCTCTATGACCCGTCGGCGGAAATAACTCCAGCTTCCGATGTGTTCTCTGTCGGGTGCATATTTGCTGAAATGCTGACCAGAAGACCACTCTTCGATGGTCCAACCAAGTATCATGAAATACTCAGCATTTTCAGGTTAATTTAACAATATCATCTTTAACTTTCCTGGTTCATGTCATATGTTGCAAGCAGGTTTTTGTGCCTTTTTTCCCTTTGAATTTTCTGATTTTCTTTGTAATTAAATTACTAATGTGCAGGCTCGTGGGTAATTTTGAAAGTTATAGCACCACTAACTCACCTGAAGGAAATCGGCCTGCAGCTTCTGAAGATCCGGGGACAAAGTCCAATATTCTCTCTCCGTCTAGCAATCAAGCGGAATGGAATCAGATCACTCGGAAGCTGGAAAAAATTATTCCTGATTTCAAACCAGCCGGCATCGATCTCCTTTCCGTAAGTTTTTGGTTCTTTCCGCAACTAGTTCATGATTTTTTTTTTCCGCAACTAAAAATTGGTTTGTGAATTGGCAGAGAATGTTGTGCCCGAATCCGAGTAGAAGGATTACAGTTGAAGAAGCACTTAAGCATCCTTACTTCAAATTAGGTGATCGAATGGCTACACACACGGCCTCGGAATAACAACTACTAAGCTAGTCTGTTGTCTCGGAACAAATTCATAAAATTTCATTGTTTTTTGATAAATTTCATAAAATTGCATTGTTGTTTTTTTGAAATATTGTCCATAGTTGGATATATGGTCTGGTAATAATAAATAATAAATAATAATAGTAGTATTATTTTGTTTTCCCTTGGTATAAGGAGATCGCCTATATCATTCATTGTCATAATTTATTAGTTTTTCAAATTTAATTTTTTCCTTAATTTCTTTTTGGCTAGGAGACTGATATTTTTCTTGGAAGTTTTTTGATAATCCTGGTATTTTAAAAAATTTAATCATTTGAGGGTGCTTAATGAGTAATTATACCAAAAACAGAAGATGTTTTAAGCACCTGAATAAAAAGAGGGACAAAAATTTGACTAGACATATATGATGTTTCGGGGTTTCCCGCTTTTTTTTTATTTCCCCCCCTTTCTGGTAGAGCCGTTTCTTTCTTTTTTAATCTAGGGGAAAATCTCCCCCCTGAAACCATTTCGAAAGCAAAATAATAATAATAATATTATTATTATGGGCATGGCTGTGGTAGAGACCCTCAAAGGATCTCTACCATACATACCTTTTTTTTAGACCGTCCGATTCAATCGGACGGTTAAAATGTTGTTGATTTACTATGTTTATCATACACCTTACCTCACACAATACCTCCCCCCAAACTCTTCTCCGTTCGCCGGCGACGGACACAGGCGACCCACCTCCGGCCCCCCAGCCCCGGACGCCGGCGACCTATTTTCTCTCTCTTCCCCTTTCTCTCTCTTTTCTTTCTCTCTCTCTCCCCTTTCTCTCTCTTCTCCTCTCCCCCGACGCCGGCGACCCACTCCGGCCCCTCCACCACCGATCCCAGCCCCGACCCCGGCCGGCCGGTCGCCGGCGACCTCCGTCTCTCTCTTCCCCTTTCTCTCTCTTCTCTTCTCTCCCTCTTCCCCTCTCTCTCTTCCCCTTTCTCTCTCTTCCCCTCTCTCCCGTCGCCGCTCACCCCCGGCCCCCACCCCCCGGCCCCCCTTTGCGGCCCCCCCTCCCCCGTGCACCCCCCACCCCCCTGCCCCCCCGGCACCCCCTCCCGTCGGCCCGCGAAGAGAGAGAAGAGGGAAGAGAGAGAGAGAAGAGAGGAAAAGAGAGAGAAGAGGGAAGAGAGAGAGAGAGAAGAGAGGAAAGAGAGAGAAAGGGGAAGAGAAAGAGGGGGGGGTCGTCGGGGGGGGGGGTGCCGGGGGGGGCAGGGGGGTGGGGGGAGGCCGGGGGAGGGGGGGGGCGCACGGGGGGTATCGGGGGGCTGGGGGTGGTGGGGCGGCGGGAGAGAGGGGAAGAGAGAGAAAGGGGAAGAGAGAGAGGGGAAAGAGGGGAGAGAAGAGAAGAGAGAGAAAGGGGAAGAGAGAGACGGAGGTCGCCGGTGGCCGGCCGGCCGGGGCCGGGGCTGGGATCGGTGGTGGAGGGGCCGGAGTGGGTCGCCGGCGTCGGGGGAGAGGAGAAGAGAGAGAAAGGGGAAGAGAGAGGGGAAGAGAGAGAAGAAAAGAGAGAGAAAGGGGAAGAGAGAGAAAATGGGTCGCCGGCGGCCGGCGTCCGGCGGCCGGGGCTGGGGGGGCCGGAGGTGGGTCGCCGGCGTCGGGGGTGAGTTGCCGGCGTCCGTCGCCGGCGGCGAAAAGATCACCGGTGACGGAGAAGAGTTTGGGTGAGAAGGATTATGTGAGGTAAAGTGTACGATAAATATTGTACACCATCAACGTTTTAACCGTTCGATTGAATCTTAACGGTCTAAAAATGACTTTACCGGTAGAGACCTTAGGTCTCTACCACAGATTCACCCTATTATTATTATTATTATTATTTATATTAATTAATTAATTAATTAAAGTTGCACGCAAATATGATGTTATTGGTGACGAGACTTGTGAAAAAAAAGGACCAAAACGCTGCCGTATTGGCCTTCCAACCATTTATTCACGTTTGGTACTTGGGTTAGTTATGTCAATCCACCTCTCGCACTTGCCAAATTAGTCAAAAGGCAAATCTTTTTTTTTTTTTTCTTTAATTTGGAGAGGCGTGATCCATTCTCTACAAGAAATCAGGTTTTACTCAAAAAAAAAAAAAACAAAAAAAAACAAAAAAACAATGAAGTCAGGTGTAGGTGTAGAATTATGACTACGTTATTATTGCAATTATCAAATCTCTTTTATTTTGGATTTCGATAAAAAAAAAATAATAATAATAGTAAAAAATCTGTTTCCATTTGAATTTTGCTGATTTTGTCCAATTATTTCAATCACAAATGTATAAATTCTTTTTTTTTTTTTTTTTGGATTTTTGTGCTGGAAAGTTTTCTCCTATCCTTCTTGCAGTGTTTTTGACCTTCATTTGCACACTTCGCATGGAATAAAAAAATCAACGTCATTCTCGTCGTTATTCAGTTTTTTAATGGTCGCCTCTCTGTCGCACCACAAAAGAGTTTTACTTTTTCTATCTACTTTCTTGTCGTCAGAAGATTAAAGAATCAAAAAAGGAAAACACAAACACAAACAAAAACATGGGTTCTCAGAAAGATAGCAGATCCCTCCTCGACTACACTCCTCTTTTGCAGGTTTTTTTTTTTTTTTTTTGTTCCCTACCTCTCTTCTCTCTGCTTTTCTATTTCTGTTTTTATTATGTCTCTCTGTTTTTTTTTTTTTTTTTTTTTTTATTTTTGCCTTCAAATCTCATATTGTTAACTAAAAGTGTGATTTGAAAGTTTTTTTTGCTACGAACCTGAGCTGAAAGTTTACTAGACAGGTGTTCTTCACTTTTTGAAAACGGTAATATTAATTTCACCAATCACTTTGTTTGTAGGTTCTGTACATCTGGTTCTCTCTCTCTCTACTCTATTCTTGTCCCCTGCCTTTCATTTTGAATTTTATTCTTTTAGTTTCATTGTCCTATCAAATTGGCTGTTTTCATCTGTTACTTTAACTTGCTTCTATCTTCTTGAATTCTCAGTTAAATTTTCTGATGTTTTAAATCATTTAATTCTTTTCGTCTATATTAATATGTATTATAAGGTTATCAAGTGTGGTTGTATGCATAATTTAACAGTAATTTTACACTTGAAATTGAACCATTGGAATTTAATTAATTAATTTTGTTAGTTACTTCTGCCTCTGCCCATGAGATAATTTTCAAATTCTTACGGATTTTTTTTTTTTTTTTTTCATATTTGAATTCTAATGTTGCTTAGTAATGAGGTGAGTTATTTTATTGGAGACATAAAAAGCTGTTGTAGTTAGTGAGCACAATGTTAATAATTGTTTTATCTCATCATCGTTGATCTGAAAAGGCATGGGACTTTTGAAATGTTTGTATCTCAAACCAAATCTGAAGACAAAGAAGAAGGGAAAAAAAATCTTTTTTGTACAAAAAAAAAAAAAAAAGAGTTATTTTCCTCTGAAGAAAAACAATGGTTTAGCCTGATTAAGATCTATTTGTAACAAAGATTTAGCCCGACTGTATACCTTCAGGACGAAGACAATGCAGTCTATACCGGCGATGGATCGGTTGACATTCATGGGAAGCCGGTTCTTAAAAATAGTACCGGAAATTGGAAAGCATGTCCTTTCATTCTAGGTATTCAGTCACTTCTAGCATTCCTCGTGTCTACTGTTTTATGCCGTCCTAAACAATTGTCGCATAAAGTGCAGGCATTTTTTTCTGCGAACGCCTGGCCTTCTACGGAGTTTCCAAGAATCTTATTAATTATCTCATAGAAAGACTACATGAAGGAAATGTATCTGCAGCAAGAAATGTTACTACTTGGCAAGGCACTTGCTACCCTCACTCCTCTGATTGGAGCAATCTTAGCCGACACCTATTGGGGTAGATATTGGACAATCGCCGGTTTCACAATAGTTTATTTAATTGTATGTTTAAGTCGAATTTTTATTTATTTTTGGTTCGTCAACATGATCATTCAATTTGATTTATTTGAAAATGTTGCTGCTGTCATGGAATTTTCCAATATGTTTGTACTAAGTGTTTGGATTTGTGAACGGAATAGGGCGTGTGTGCGCTAAACGCTCTCAGCATCAATTCCTGCATTGAAGCCTAGCGAATGTTCAGATTCGGTATGCCACTCAGCTACTCCTGCACAGTATGCGGTATTCTTTTTTGGACTCTATATGATTGCGCTAGGGACTGGCGGGTTGAAACCTTGCATATGGCCTTTTGGGGCCGATCAGTTTGATGACACCGATCCTAGGGAGAGAGTAAAGAAGGGATCCTACTTTAACTGGTTTTACTTTTCTCAAAACATCGGTGCTATTATAGCAAGCACCTTACTAGTTTGGATCCAAGACGATGTCGGTTGGGGTCTTGGATTTGGAATCCCTGCTTTGCTTATCGGCATCGCTATTGCAAGTCTGTTTTCAGGCACACGCCTTTATCGGTTTCAGAAACCGGGGGGAAGCCCTTTGACGAGAATATGCCAGGTTTTGGTCGCAGCATTTCATAAGAGGAAACTGGATGTGCCTGAGGACAGTGGTGCCCTCTATGAAACACAAGACAGATGCTCAGCCATTGAAGGGAGTCGTAAACTCGAGCATAGCAATGAATTAAGGTAGTCATCTTACATTATTTTCAATATTTGACTAATGATATCTTAGTTCTTACTAATCACTAACCATAACAACACTAGAACTTTCCTTTTTGTGATAGGTGCCTTGACAAAGCTGCTGTGGTCTCAGAAACTGAGATCGAAATTCGGGATTTCTCCAACCCCTGGAGGCTTTGCACCGTTACACAGGTGGAGGAACTAAAGATCTTGAGCCGCATGTTCCCAATCTGGGCAACCGGAATAGTCTTCTCCGCTGTTTTTGCCCAAATGCCTACCTTGTTTGTTGAACAGGGCAAGATGATGGACAGAACTGTCGGATCTTTCACCATTCCGGCTGCCTCTCTTTCGCTTTTCAATCACGTTAGTATCATTATCTTAGTCCCCATCTATGACAGGGCGATTGTCCCCATTGCAAGGAAGCGCACAGGCAAAGAACGAGGTTTCTCGCAGTTGCAAAGGATGGGAATTGGCCTTTACATCTCGGTTCTATGCATGTCTGCTGCTGCACTGTTGGAGATTAAACGACTACAATTAGCGAGCGAGCTTGGATTGACCGACAAAGATGTTGCCGTACCAATGACCATATTTTGGCAAATTCCACAATATTTCTTGTTAGGCTCCGCCGAGGTCTTTACTTTTATCGGGCAACACGAGTTCTTCTACGAGCAGGCACCGGATGCTATGAGGAGTCTGTGCAGTGCATTTTCTCTTCTGACAAATTCTTTGGGGAATTACCTCAGCTCTTTGATCTTGACGATCGTGACTTACTTAACAACGGAAGGCGGGAAAGTCGGATGGATCCCGGATAACCTGAATGAAGGACATCTTGATTATTTTTTCTGGCTTTTGGCTGGGCTCAGCTTCCTTAATATGCTGGTGTACATTGTTTTTGCCAGAAAATACAAGGACAAGAAGACTTCTTGAGGTTTTTCCTGGTGGGCATTTTTTTTTTTTTTTTTTTTTGTTTCTAAATTCTATTGAAGAAATGGTGTCGGATCCATTTCTGTACATGGCTATTACACTATAACAATAGTAAAAACCTTAGTAAAATATTACAGTCACTCTCTTTCTGGTATAAAGTGTAAGTGTAACCATATTTGGAGAGTAGTGTGCATATTGGTTTTATCAAGATGTTAATGTTGGTTATTATTATGCAATCTGGCTAAAAATCATTTGCTATCACTTTGATTATGAATTAGAAGATCTCGTGCTGCAGTTATTGTACATTTCTTTAATGTGAAGAAAAGAAATGATTTGCATTACTATGTGTATATATTAGACTTAGAAAAATGCCAAAGGAAGAGTACTTAAGAATGGGAGTTGGGACAGTCCACATATGCATGGGATTATAGCAGCATCTTTACCCCGTACTCATTCATACCTTAGCTCGAGGCCTAAGAAACATGGTCCTGCGTGGTTGCACACCTCAAGTGCATGGCTGTTGTCTATATTCACCTAAAGCTTGAGGCGATGGTGCGTTGTCCTCAAGTGAAGTGTGCCAATCACTTTGACTGTGGACGACGACGAACCCACCCCATGCTTGAGTAGTCATTAGCCCGCACGTAATGTGAGACAACCTCGGTGCAAAGGCGTGCCACCAGCCGCTTTGAGGGTCCAGTGACACCCATGTCATCCTTGGGCATGGGGAAAGATGTGGTGCATTGTCATTAGTTGAGGGATATTAGCCCCCACAACTTCTGTCTAGTAACTGACGAATGTATCAATTGGACTGCATTGTCAAGGATTGCCAAATTTGGGATCCTGGTCTAACTTTGCAAATGAAAACATAAAAACAAATATAATAAAATTCAAGATGCATTAGTGCAAAATTACCCTACCAAAAACTGAGTTTCGTACTTGTGGCCCTAACTAGCTGCTATATGGTCGATGATAATATTGTTTGTAAGGGATATGTGAGAAAATGATCTTATCTTATGCATATATTTAATTAATTCTCAAGTTTTACTAAATTAGAAAAAATGACTGTTTTTTTAAGGGTCAATCATGGGTCAATCAACATTTTAATGCTCATCAACCATTTTTCTATATTAAAAAAAATGTTCAGCTATTTTCTTATGTAGCTGTCCAAAAACTACCTATCTAGCTACCTAATTTCTTCTTATTTCCAACTACTAAGCCAATAAATCACTATTCAACCAATAAAACCACAAATTAGAGTAGCTAGTGTAAGGCTTAACTGTAACACGGTGAACAATGTTATGAGTGGTGATCGGCCTATTGGGCACTATTCAGGTTGGTCAAGCAGGGATGGTGAAAGGGTGTGTGCCAAGCACCTTGTTGCTTGCCACTAGGTAAAATTCATGTCTATATACCCTTTGCTCACCAATCCATTTGGCCAAGTGCCGAGCACCTCATCATCCGTCGCCGATCAGAGTTTCCGTCCAATGCTTATTCGGCACGTTGAGTCATCTAGGCAAGTGAGAAAATGATCTAGTCCAACACCTCAACTACAAAAATCGAGCTCATTAAGCTCACCAAGTACGAACATTCTTACCTACCATTACTCTACCTCTCTCTAAACCTTCTTGCTCAGTTTCCTGACTTAAGCATTATATAGTCGTTGACAGACACCCCACTACTGTCCCCTTAACTTTTTAGCTCTTTTCTTTTTGCAAGCTTTCCAGAAGGAGAACAAGTCCGGCCACCGTGTGCAGCCACACGCGGTGTTTAGAAGGTATTTGGCATCAACAAATTAATTCATTATTGTTCTGAGTTGTACCCTGCCTTCAACGTTATTATTGTAAGTTAGTACTCTTCTTCTTATTATTATTATTTTTTTGTTCTCTCGAGAATAATGTTGTAAAGTTAGTTAGTTAGTTAGTTAGTTAGTCAGTTTTTTAATATATATACATATATATATATATATATATATATAAATGTTGTGAAGTTAGTTTAACAGTCATAACGAATTACTCATTTCAGATGCCGCTGATCTTGTGAGACTTGGAAAAGGGAAGCTTAATTAGTGATTTTGTATGCTGATCTCGAGTACAACTGAATATTTGGGTCTGATAAAAATAGGTAGTTACAATTAAATGAAACTTACACCCAAACAAGAAAAAGGTTACCTAATTAATTAAATGAACTAATTTCCATCTCTCTACCACTAGTTTAGCTTCTCTCGCTTGCTCTCTCTCTCTCTCTCTCTCTCTCTCTCTCTTTTTCTCTCCCCCTCATAGTTTCTTGGTTTGTTGTTCAGAATTTCATTTTCAAGAATTCAAGAAGATCAGCAGTTTCCACAGGTGTGTCCTCTTTCTACATGTTTAACACCCACATTTTCTCGGATTAGTGCCTTACTTATCGTCTCTTTTGGTGTTTGTTTCCTGAGAAAATAACCTCTCCTCCACCAATTTCACTGAATATCGTAAGTGAGTTCATTGCTTTTATTTTCTTTTGTCACGATTTTCCCAGCAACCTAACACAGTTTCTTCATAAACATTTCTTAATTTTCTTTGCTTCAACATAGGTTCTGCCTGGCTTAGTTAACTTTTCTTGTGTGTGTTTGTTTTTTTTTTCTCTTGTTTCTCAATTGTTTATTTTCTATTTTCACAATTATTTCTACACTTCTGATCGTCTTACATTTTCTTTTCTTTGTACGCTCAATTCTTTGGTCTTGCGAAAATCCTGTTCGGACGTTAAATATTAATTGTTAGAAATAATATTAGATTAAATAGTATTCCTTTTCGGCTTTTTATTAATTCACTTTTGACGAAGATACAAGAGGCTATTCATCTATATATATATATATATATATATTATATATCCAAGAGGCCACTAATTGATTGTAGCTGTAATATGTATATATGAATATTTTCCTTGTTTGGATCGAGCTTTTAATTTAGTGATTTTAATTAGTACGCTGGTCTGCATATGTGTGTGTGTGTGTGCATATACACATATAAGAGATTAAATAAATACATAAAACTAACAGCCAAAGGAGAACAAACGTACTTAAACGAACTACCTTTCATCTCTCTAGTAGTTAATTAGCTTCTCTGGTTTTGCTCGATCTGTTTCTCTTTCTCTCTCTCATAATTTCTTGGATTTTCCTTCAGAATTTGATTTTCAAGAATTCCAAAAGATCAGCAGTTTCCACAGGTGTGTTCTGATCTCTACGTGCTCTCTTTTGGTGTTTGATTCCTGAGAAAATATCAGCCTCTCCTCCACCAATCACATCGAATCATAGTTACGTTCTTTTCTTTTCTTGCGACAATGATTTTCCCAGCAACCTAACACAGATTCTTGACGAATATTTCTTTTCTTTGCTTCAACATATATAGATTCTGCCTAGATAAATTAGCTAGCTTATCTTGTGTGTTTTTCCTTTTCCTCCATTATTATTATTGTGTTTTTTTTGTTTTTCCTGAGAATTTCACATTTTATTTTCTGTGTACAATCAGTTCTATCTAGATGAAGAAGTAACGTCTAAGTAATTAATTTCCTCTCGGGCTTTTTATTAATTCTCTCTTCACATTTTCCTTCTGGTCTGGACTTTTCCTAATAATATAGAGAAAAAAGATGTACAAGAGGCTACTAATTAACATTTGATGATCTATAATGAGATTCTTTTTGGGGTGGTTTGTCTTGTAGGGAAATTTGAGTTACGATTGCCCAAAGAATGGACAAGGTAATTAAAAAGAATAATTCGTAATTATATTTGGTATTTATTTTTTGCTAAGTAATTAAGTTTTATATTAATTAAGAGAAGGTCATGAAAAATGTTGGGCAGTACGAAAGGATTGAAGAAGAAATAAAAGGAGGGAAAGAGGATGAGAAGAGAGCTCCTATCAAGTATCGGGAGATGGAGAGTGGGAAAATAGTAGCTGTGAAGACGATGAGAATGCAATCAAATGATGAATTTGGAATTCAATGCATGACTTTGAGAAAAATCTCCCTTCTCAAAGAGATTGACCATGACAATGTTTCCAGGTGATCACTTCCTTTATTATATTATATACATACATACATACATATATATATATATATATATGTTTTCTCAAGAAGCTTTTTTTTTTTTTTTTTTTTTAATTTCAAGAAGATTGTTTGTGTATATATGGTTTTTTTTTTTTTTTTGGTAAATATGTTTGTGTATATATATGTATATATTATGGAATTCTCACTTAGTATGTACATATAGTTTTTTTTTTTTTTTTGGCTGAAGATTAGTTCTCAAAAAGATTGTTTGTGTGTGTGTATATTTATATTTTTTACATCTATGAACTTTTTTTTCTAGGGAATTCTCAATTAGTGTATTTATATGTACTAGGGGAATTCTGTCTGATGAGATAAATTGTTATTTTCAGTTGTAAAACTGATTAAAGACAATAATAGCTTGAATTATTTCTTTTTTGTTATTGTATTTTTTTTTTAATTAGTTCTGACATATTATGGAAAACACCCCCTTATATATTACTCTAAACTAACGATTATAATAATAGCAAGAAAGGATATTGGTCGGCCAATTTTTTTTAATAGTACTTATGCCAAAAAAAAAATTTGACAATTCATAATAAGTAAGAAAACTATATATTTTTTAAGATAGTGTTACATTGAATGTCAAAATTGACATATGCTATACCTGGTATAGTCAAATTCAATTCCAAGTATAGCGTATGTCATATTTTGATTTTGGTTGTTATATTGATTAATTTATTAATTTGTTCATTTTTTTAATTATTAAAAAATTTTGAAAAATAATGTTAACAAGTTTGAAAGCTTAAAATTTATGAAAAAAATGTGAATACATATATATATGCATATACCATTTAATATAGTACTATAAACCGAAGCACAAAATAGAACAATGTAGCATTAGCATTAACTGTTACATTCAATACTTTTCCAAAAAAAAAAAATGTTGCATTCGAGATAATCTACATAGAAAAACTCTTAATTTGGTTTTATTACACACCCTGGATTAGGTTGGTTGATATAACATACGACGAGAGACTGAACCTTGTGCAACTCATGCTCGAGTATGCCGACATGGATCTCAAATCGCTCATCGAACACAACCCTAGCAGAGCCACCGACCGAAGGTTCATAAGAGTAAGATTCTATTTCAAGTTACAACTTATTTGTATACGTACGTTATATGCACATATATATATATATATATTCATATACATACATATATGTGTGTGTCTGTGGACTTATGTGGTATAAGTTTATGTACCAAATTACTGCAAATGTGATGAACCTCTAATGAAATTGCAGAATATATTGGAACAAATACTTCATGGCCTCTATTGTTACCATTCCATTAACCTTCCACATGGAAATCTAAACCCTACGAACGTGCTAATCGACTGCACCAATCTCACTGTCAAGCTTACGGACCTTGATATGGTAATTAATTTTCTTCTTTTTCAATCTTTCTTTTTAACTTTTATGTGGTCCGTTTGGTTTATAGACAATTCAAATTATTATCGAAGAAAAAGACATTGTAAAATAAAGTTTAAATTGTGAATTTGAACCTATTATTGTCTAAACGGGGCCTTGATGTCTTCTTTAAAAACTTAACGGAGTATTATGCAAACCAAAAGCCCAGCATTTTAGTTGTTATATTCATAAGAACATACTATAAGTAGTACCGAGATCTTTGTCTAGGCTTTAAGAAAAAAAAAGAAGTTTAGGAACAAATTATATTTCCATAGTTCAATTTTTTTTTCTTGTTTCTTTGTTTGTGAATTTTTAATTTTTTTAATTTTTTGATGCAGGTGACAACTCCTTCTTACATGGCACCTGAACTTCTCTACGACTCATCGCTCGCAATAAGTCCAGCTTCCGATATGTTTTCTGTTGGGTGCATATTTGCTGAAATGCTGACCAGAAAACCACTCTTCGAAGCTCCAACCAAGTATCATGAAATAATCAGCATTTCCAGGTTTAACACATCACCTTTTGATGCTTAATCGAAAGCTTAATCGAAACCCGAACCGGGGTAGTTTGATTTTTACTAATGCATGTGACATGTAACAATTTTGAATCACCATATATATAAAACATAAATAATGTGTATACAGGCTCATGGGTAACTTTGATTGTTACACCGCGACTGCTGAACCACATGAAAAGAATAGGCGTGCAGCTTCTGAAGATCTTGGGGCAAAGATATTGAATCTTTCTTCGCCCTCCAGTTTTACTGAAAGGGACTTCTCCGAGGGGCTTACTCGAAACCTTGAAAAATTCATTCCTGATCTTAGGCCATCTGGGATTGATCTTCTTTCTGTAAGTTTGGTTCTTAATTAACTTGTAATTTTACCTGTAATATGATTGCGTATGTAAGCAACTAAATTATAATTTTTTTTTTTTTTTTTTTTTTTAATTTGCAGAGGATGTTGAATCCGAATCCGAGCAAAAGGATCACTGTTGAACAAGCACTCAAGCATCCTTACATCAAATTGGGGATTTGAACGAATCTTGGATCAGTTTAATTTCTTTGTTTCCCGGATCGTCCACAGTTGTACATTTTATTCTCTGTAGAGCTGGGATTTTGTGTGTTTTCTTACCATCTCCAGCTTTTTGAACCCCCCCTTCCTTCCTTGGTTAAGGAGATCACCTATATTCTTCATTGACAATTAGACATTTCACAAATTTACTATGGACCCTTATCACTGTGTGAATGACATTTCTTTCCGGTAATGAATTTTTTGTTCTCTTGTCCCTCTGCCCTATTCTCTTTCTTTTGTCATGTAACTTCCTTCTCTCTTTTTTCTCTCATAATTCTCCTTTATTTTTTTTTTCCTCTTTTTTTTTTTTTTTTTTTTTTTTTTGTTCCTAATGTAACGTGATCTTTCTATCTTTCTTTTTCATGTTGTTTTTTTTATCAAGTACACAACAGTCTCTTTACTTGACTTACATATATATGTTATCCATTAATATATATATATATATATATATTAATTTGGGGGTTAGAATTTTTTTTTTTTAAAGCAAGTGTTTGTGTTTATTGGAGGGTTTGTTCAATAATATTTTGGTTTTAATATTTGTTGTATTTTATGTTGGGGGTGTTTAGAAGTTTAAAATTTTTTTTTTTTTCAAGTCAAATCATGAATGAGGGCAGGATTGGAGGATTATAAACAGCCTTGTAACCTGTTATATGTAAGATGAGAAGTTTTGAATAAATTTTGTTCTTCTAAAATATAGAGTTTTATCTTTTAGTCCATTGTTTTTAGTATTTTTGAGAGAATTAAGAAAACTTTGAATCTTTGATGTGTATTTTTATAGTATTTGTGAACGAATCAACATATTTATAGATGTTTTTTTTTATTTTTTTATTTTTGGTATTATGAAAAACAAACTGACTCTAAAAAATTTTATCCATTATCTTTTTTTTATCTTATGTTCACGCTTCCGCACTCCATTCAAAGCTCATATCAAGTAGCTTTGTAAGTCAAATAGAATAACTTCATAGGTCATATAAAGTAACGCGCCACCACGTCACATAAAACAGATGGGATGAGAAAACATGGTAGACTAACTAAAATAACTCAATAAATCATATCAAATAGCATGGTCGATATGATGAAATATATATAAAGATCATACGAAATAATACCACCATATCAGATTAAATAACTCAACCAAATAAAATAACTTTAAAGATTACATTAAATAGCACCGTAGATTAAAGAAAATAATCTTATATCCGACCACCCTTTGAAATCGCACTTGTAATTTTTTTAATGGGTTAAATCAAAATTAAAAACAAAAGGTTAAATGAATTTTTCTTTTTCTTTTTCTTTTTTGGTTATAAAATGACCACAAAAGCATTGGGATTTGTTAGAAGTCCAAGAAACGCACAAACGACACTCTTCAGTGCCACAAAGCCGAGCCAAGCCAGCGAGCGACTGCGGACGAGAAAGAAAACAGAGACAAGAGAAAGCCCGCAAAGCAAATCAATCGAATCGCCATTGGCATAGAGAGAGAGAGAGAGAGAGGAAGCCTAAGCCATGGAAGTGGAAGGATCGTCGAAGAAGATGATAGCGACGCAGGAGGAGATGGTGGAGGCGAGGGTTCCGCTGGGGTACAGAGACCAGTGCGCCCACCTTCTGATCCCTCTGAACAAGTGCCGGCAGGCCGAGTTCTTCCTGCCATGGAAGTGCGAGAACGAGCGTCACTCCTACGAGAAGTGCGAGTACGAGCTCGTCATGGAGCGGATGCTTCAGATGCAGAAGATCCGCGAAAAAGAGGCTCAATTGAAGCAGCCCCAGTCTCACCCCATTCCTCTCATCCCCAAAACCGCCAATGCTTAGCCCATTTATCATCCCGGTTCGCTTCTACTTCCTTCTTAATCCCGATTAATGGGTTTTTAATCAATTTAGGGTTTGATTCCATAGGATATATGGCAGTTTATCGGTAGGCTATTGCCAAATTTCTGTTAATTTTGGGGATTTTGATTATACAACTGTATTTTATTGAAAGCTTTGAGTTTTATGAATCTGGATTTTCTGCTAATTCGGAATTGTATGTTAAAATCAAGGGTTTCTGCGCTATTCACCTATATTGGTTTCTTTTTTGAATTTTTGTTTGGAGGGTTTTTAGTTAGTGGCTTTTAAGCGAGTTTTGGTAATCTGGTGCTCTTGGTTGATTGGTTATTTGCGCATTTCGTTTAATAGTTTTGAAAAAATAAGGGCATTGAATTGGTTTTCCATGACCTTGTTGGCTGCGAATTGGGTTTTGGTTCTTTGGTCGTTTTTTGGCTATGAACATGTTTGGCTACTTTATAAATTCTAAGGCTCTGTTGGATCTAATTTCTATATGAAAATATTTCACTTTTCAATGAATTGGGTTTTGGTTTTTTGGTCATTTTTCGGGGTAGTGTTTAACAACGTTGAGGGTTAGTTTTGGAGAACATCTTTAGCTGCTTTCTGAATTCTAAAGAGTCTGTTGGATCATTCTAAATTCTATATCATAAGCTTTTACCTTTCTATGAATTGGGTTTTGGTTTTTTGGTCATTTTTGGGTTATTGTTAACAACGATGAGGGTAAATTTCGGATCATTCTAATTTATAAACGAAAACCTTTCACCTCCTTGTGAAGGATACCTGTATTACATTGTGAGCAAGGTCTATTGTTGTTGTCTCAACACCAATGAGCAAAATAGAAACTGCAGACTTCTAGTTTGGCTTTGGCTAGTAGTTTCTCTCACTTAGAAGTTGGAGATAGCAACTACTTTTGGTTTTGTCTGTCTGTCCGTCCTATCATATTTTAAGAGGATTTAGGAATTTGGCTCTACCACTTGAAATTGTGACTTTCTTTGAATTTCTTGCTATCATTTGGTCTGATTCAGGCTTTTGAAATAGTGTACCTGAAATATCTGTTTTCTGTGGCTTAGGGTAGACAAACAGGGTTCTTATTAGCATTTATAGATATACAAAGATAGGCCTATTAGTATCTCCTTGTTAGACTTTGATAAGTGGTTTGTCTCTAATAGAGTCAGTGTTTCAATTTCTTCAATAAGTACACATCCATAGGAGGTTATCTTCAAGTGATATTCTTTGATGTTCAAAGGAGCCTGTTCCCAAAAACATCAAGTTTCTTTATGTTTATGTTGCTTGGTACCTGCTGATAACAGATTGTTTATGCTTTTACATGCTTCTTCTATTTTTGGATTTAGCAGTGTTCCTCCCAAATTTCGTCCCCTTTTTTTTTGTTAGAAGCTAACCAACAAATGCTCAGAATGGTGGTTGTAAAGATTTTTGGAGTCTTATTTAAGTAGATTAAGTACGGTAACTCTCTGAGATTTAAACCTTTTTGTTTGTTTTCCATCTTTATAAATACCTTAGGAATTTTATTTAATGAGGAAAGTGACCAGATTTTTCCAAATTTATTAGACCAATTTGCATATATTTCAGGAAAATGGTATTCGTATATTATGCAATGCAAGATTTACGTATTCATATCTTACAGCAGGATCGATGAAAGGAGGATTGCATGTCTTGTGCTATTTGCTCATCGGATATCTATAAAGCTGGAAGTGTCGTAATTGTTATTAGTTAAACATGCTACGAAATTAGAATCCTTGAATTTTGCTCTTAGGCTTTTCTAACTGGTTGGTTTTGGAGGTATAGTTTGAGGTAGCTGTTTGGCTTCTAAAGATGCAAATAGAATGCACGTTAATAGTAATACTTTATAATTTAGGTAAAATAAAGTGCATTAGAACATAAGTGAAAGATAGAGTACTTAAGAGTTAAAACACAACACTTTGGATGAATAGTGTGAAGTATTGAAGGGGCCTTTTATCATGGCCTGATTCACCTGCTCTTTAGTTTTAGATGTTGCAGTGTTAGTAAAAGGATGAAAACGTTTGTGTTAATTTTATAAACTTCAGAACCAAATTGATATACAATGCTTTCACCAGTCATATTTAAATTTTTCGGTTATGATTAATGGCAATCCGAGAGGGAGGTTTGAAGCATCACAGGGGTTAAGACAAATAGATCCTCTTTCTCCTTTCTTATTCACCTTGGTGGTTGATGTGCTCGGGAGACTCATGGATAAAGCTGTGGATGTAGGTGTAGTGGAGGGTGTTAAAATTGGTAGAGAGGAGGTGTGTGTTTCGCATCTTCAATTTGCGGATGATACATTGTTCTTGTTGGAGGCAAATAATGAGAACTTGAGAAATCTTAATTGTATCTTGAAATTTTTCACAGGGTGCTCAGGCTTGAAGATTAACACGGGAAAAAGTCCCATTGCGGGCACAAATGTAGGTGGAACAATGGTTGGAGATCTAGCTTTGGAGTGGGGGTGTGAGGTAGCTGAGTGGCCTCTTAAGTATTTGGGGTATGCCATCGGGGGGGAATCCGCTAGGGCTGGAATTTTGGCTGCTGGTGATTGAAAAATTTTCAAAAAGACTTGACTGATGGAAGAAGGGATTTCTTTCGAGAGAAGGGACAGTCACTCTAATTCAATAGTTTTAGCTAGTATGCCAATTTACCACATGTCCATTTTCAAATTGCCAGGTTTTGTTGTGGAAATCTCAGAGAAAATGATGAGATCTTTTCTATGGGATAAAGATGATAGAGGGAAAGTAAAGAGTTTGGTGGGTTTGGGCACAATAGTGAAAAGTAAGAGAAAAGGGGGTCTGGGTTTGGGGAATTTGAAGGGAAAAAAATAAAGCTTTACCGGTTAAGTGGTTGTGGAGATTTCCTTTGGAACAACAAGCTTGATAGGCAAAATCATTAAAAGTAAGTATGGGCTGCAAGCGAATGGATGAGACTCAAATGTGGGCATGGGGAATAGAGTTCGGTTTTGGAAAGATAGGTGGTGTGGAGATTACCTCTTGATTTGAACTTTCCTAGATCGTTTTGTCTTACCGCCAGCCCTAATGCGTTTATTGTTGATGTTGTCCCGAGGGACAACAGCAACATCCTAAATTGGAATTTTGTTTTTAGGAGAGGCTGTAATGATAGGGAGGAGGAGGAACTACAATCGTTACCTCAAGTGATGAATTCCTTCTCACCAAACTCCTCTATTCCAGATAGTAGAGTTTGGGTGTCTGATTCTTCCAGCTTTTCATGCAAATCCTTCTTTGATACCTTAGTTGATGATGCTGCCACTCCAAATTTTTCAACCCTTCAATTTTATTTGTAAATCTTCCGTCCCTACAGGATTAAAGTATTTGCTTGGCTGGTCTTTCACGGTAAGATAAACACTAGTGATTTAATTCAAAGGAGAAATCCCCAAGTGGCGTTGTTCCCATCATGGTGTATTCTGTGCAAAAAGGAATATGAATCATTAGACCATTTGATGTTTCACTGTGAAGTGGCTACTGTTCTTTGGCAGAAATCATTAAAGCTGGGATTCTCAGGGTGTTTCCTGCATACTGTACAGCTTTGATGTTGGAGGATACGGTAGGGTTTGGAAGTAATAAAATGGCAAAGGTTTTATGAAGGTGCTTGGTGTTGTCTTTATTGTGGGTAATTTGGATGGAAAGAAATTCTAGAATCTTTGAGGAAAAGGAGATGTAGGTAACAGACATTTTTGAAAAAGCTAAGTGCTTGGCATCCCTCTGTGCTTCAACAGATGAGGCGTTTAAGGAGATGCCCTTCTCTCTAATTATTTTAAATTGGATGGATGTTATTGGTGGATAGATAGATAAGATATGTTTGGCTAGACAGATATATGCTCTTGTTTTTCTTCTTCTGAGGATCTCTCATCCTCTTTTCCTTATATTTTGATTTAATTATCAATATAAAGGGTGGCTTTTCTTATCAAAAAAAATATTTAGATATGTGTGCTATGTGCACCACACCAAAAAGTTGATGATGAAGATGAAAGGACCATCTTGAAGTTAGGTTGAGAGAAAAAGACTTGGCTTAATGCACCCTTTCTGATTTTGAAGTTCTTATGTGCCAATGACGTGAATATGTTGAAAGTTTAGGTGCATCGGGTTTCATATGTTACTGTGCTGTAAGTAGCTATAACTTGGGGCTCGAAATTCAATTGAAATATCGTATTAATATATGAGGAAACATGTTTAAGTAGATGAAAATATTTTAGTATGTAAATAATTGCATAGGAGAGATTTAGTACGAATATACCTACTTAAGTTTTTGCATGGTAGGTCATGGAAGATTAACTTGTATTCTCCTCCAATATGGTGAATACTGAATATTGCATTGTCCTTACACCACAGTGGCTTTGAGAATTATGGTATCTACTGCTAAATTAAGTAGCATTTTGTTGCTCATTCCTTTGAAGCTCCTTTGTTTGTCTAGAGATTTTACATCCTGGGTTGTTGTAATGGATCTCTGATATCTGAGAGATGCAGATTCATGGGTGTTCGTGGGGTTATTTGGTTCGAAATAAATCATTAGTATTTTCAAGGATTAATGTCAAAACAGGGACTTACGTGTTATATTGTGCGGGTTCTTCATGGTGTCAACTCTGATTTTAAGGAGATATCTTGTTTAGCAATTTGAATCTGTAATGTGTTGGTACTTTTCTTCTTCATTCCTTTTGGTTGTTCTTTTCCTCTGGTTCTCTTTTTTGACACTCTCCTTCCAATTAATTGAAGTTGATCCTATTTACCGTCGAAAATCACGTTTTTATATTTTTTTTAATCAAGTACTAGTGGTGGTAATTAGAAAGTCGAATGCCATGCTCCAACGAACCGTTCCCTTGATAAAAGACCATCCTGATTGAGGATTTTGCTTAGGAAGACGAGAATACTTTTACTTGCTGTGGTCGTCAATTTAATCGTTGTCTCACCAAACGACCTCATATTCCCGTTTATTTCTTGCATTTCAATTCCTCTTATGCTTCAATATGGTGGCTTTTTAACTGCTCTTTTTCACTCATTCTTACAACTCCTGTTACCCTTTCTGTGGCTTTTTGACTGCTCTTTTTCACGCATTCCTACGACTCCCGTTACCCTTTTGCAGGAATGCTTCGGATTTCCGACATGTGAATGCTTCGATGCTGTTTAGCGGCATTAAATTGGAACTGTTTTACAAGGGACATCTACCAAACTCTTGGATGTTTCCATCCTGATCTTTTTCATGGTTCTGTTTTGGACACAATTGGAATAAAATTCCCTGTTAACATTGGTGTTCAAACAATATTTCAGAAGTGAATTTTTATCTTTCAAGCTGCTTGTAAAATCTTTGAATTTAGGAATGAAAGCCAAAACACCACTCAGTAGTACAAATAAACTAGATTACTAATTAGCTAACAAATAAACTGGTGATTAACAAATTATCATAGCTTTCAAACCACAAATTCTAAAATCTGATAAAACTACATTAACGGTGTTTGCTGTTACATTTGTGTGGGACTCTCTTAAATATGAAGTGTTTGATAATTTTTTTTTTTTTCTCTAACTTAAAATGTTAGTAAGCTAATTAAACTAAACATGCTAAAATAAAACCAAAAAATTACATTTAAAACATAGAGTTGAATATATTAATGGTTTTTCTAATAAGGCTCAAACCACCCATAGACGACTGCCGTCAAACCGTCCCACCCGCCATGAAAAACAAACGGTCCCAGTTTTTGGGTTTTACTTAACTGCTGTTTTACAAAACCGAACTGCCTTGCCCGCAAATCACCAAACTGGCCGCATGTGCACCCACACTTGGTGTCACCGCCATGCACCGTGACATCGCCATCATGTTCCGTTCTCAACAGCGATGAGCAATGCTCTCCACCACCAAAAGATCTCCAATGCCACTCTTCCGCCAACGCCAATCTACATTGCGAGAGATCTCTATTCTGATGATCGTACCACGACGAGACATATCCACGTTGAGAATAGACATCAATAGACATTGTTCTTCACACCTTTGTGAGATCTCCAACGCAAGCCGATCTTCACCACAACAATCACCGATGATAGGAAAATAGCCATTCAGGCTTTGCGGGAGTGATTTAGTGCAGAATTTGATATTTGGTCTTCTATTTTGTTTTAATTTAAAGGTTATTTTTCCCCCTCTTCTTCTTCTTTTAGAGAATAGGTTTGTTATTGATCAAAAAGTGAATTACAAATTCAATCCAGAGTAAATCATTAGTTTAATCCAAAGTAAACTAGTAGCATACCTAAAAGTAAGCATGTTTAATCGGTTTAAATCACAAGTCACTGGTTTAAGAATAATATGTACTTTTATATCACATAGAAGAGTGACGGTGAAAAAAAACTATTAATAATCAAAAGGGTAAAAAACTCAATAAAGTCAAATCTAAGGCATGGAACTGTGTTCTAATTCAGAAGAAAACAAAAAATTAATTAAAGATGTTGGTTTGTGGCATTCCATCAAAGAGGTGACTGGCTAAGGCCCATGCTGCAATGGACTGTAAGCCCAATAATGGACTGAATATCTTTGTCTAACATTTATCTAGATTGATCCGGAAGAGTGAAGAGAGAAGTGAAGAGAGAACTAAAAGATCAGTTTTCAGAAAATAATTGAAATAAATAATAGATTATTAAATATTAGGAGTAAACCAAGTAAATTATTTATTTACACCATATTTATTAGGTAATTGATTATTTTACGTCTTACAAATTTGTGATTTACCTAATAAATATATTATTTAATTGATAAATTTACTGTTTACTTCAAGTATTTTAAAACCTTATTATTTATTTCAATTATTTTCGTAAAAATTGTATTTACTACCATTTCCCTTTTTTAATTGCTTTTGGGACAAAGGATTAAATAGTTTTTTTTTATTTTTTCAAAACTTAAAAGAGGTCGATAGCATATTATTAAGATTATTTTAAATATCATGTTTACGGTAAAGAATTTATTTACATAGCCTATTCACGATAAATCTCACATAATTTTTTTTTTTTTTTTTTGTAAAAAATTTATTTACCGTAAATTTATTTATTTCAAATATTTTAAATCTTATATTTCATGTAGATATTTTTTTTAAAAAAACGACCAAGACGTTACGATTTCTCCCTTTTTTTTTTATGTATAATATATAATGAAAGCAATTATGTGCAGTGTTCTTATTTATGTTTTCTTCATGTCCTTCTAATAATATTATGAAACGTTTTAACGAATATAACTTTTAATTAATATGTTATGATATTATAATTAAAATGATAATTTAATGGCTATGATATTATTCAAAGGATATAAAGGAACACAAATAAGAAGATAAAAGAATTGAATCCTACCGATAAGAAAAACAAACACCAGAAGATCTAAAGTTGGCAGCAAGAATTAGTACTCGTTTCCAAGTCAATTTCCTGTCATTGTTTTTGGCTGTCTAACTGTTTGATACATGGTTTTTGGGCGTTATATAGTATGAGTTCCAGAAAACCAGACTTAATTAAAATACAAATTTTTTTAATGCATGTATATTTTAAAGTTTTCTGTTTTGGTTAAACAAGGAAATTATATACACGTTTTGCAAATGTATATACATGTGCGTGTGGCTAGAATTTAAGTCATACAAGCAACTTCATTAAACGTGTTATCTAAATTAAGCTTTAATAATTCAGTATCTGTCTAAATCAGCCAATTCCTTGCATGCAGGGGTTACGTGCAAGAACGGCCCACCAGACAGCTTGAACCACAACCGTGTGTGTGTGTGAAAAGGAAACTCGAAACAAAACAACACAATATTAACATTAATCTTTTGATCTCATCTGCAAAATTCAAACCACCAAATTCCAATTATTAAGGTAATATAACGTGGGCCCCAATTCCTTCAATCATTCCCTATATATGTATATATAATGTGTATATATATATTGTGCATTATTCCACAGGTAAAAGTCATGCACATTCACAAAATCCAATAACTGCTATTATTGACTTAAAACCTATACAAAGACATATGTATACCTATAACCCTATGAGCATCGTCCCAATCTCACACTCTCAGCTTGGCCGGTGTTATGTAGCAGTTCATATATATATATATATATATATATATAGACATAACTGTTTCCTCGTTCTTGCACTATAATTAGCAAGAAAAACCAAACTAATAAGAACTGTGGGTATGCACAGATGTGGATGTATGCAGAATCACATATCACAGAGAAATGTCAAAACTAGTTTCAAAGAATTCTCGCGTAGTTGTTCAGCAATTTGTCTGGACCTTTTCAAATTTATTGGGCATGACACAATATATATATTTACACACACAAATATATGTACACAGAGAAAGCAATGACGTCCAAAAAGGTTAGAATATAATTACTTGACTTGGGGGCCAGCAAATTATTAAGAGTAATGCTGGCTAGCTAGCTGCTGTTTAATAATATTCCAAAGAAATAAAATTAGTCTTTATGAATATAGTTCATTAGACTTTAAAAAAAGCGACGAGAATAGAACAAAAGCAGTCTGTGACGGATCCATAAGGAGAATATTTTTAAAATTAATAACTTTATAGGATAAAAAATTTAATATAAGAATAAGTTACGTGTTATAAAGTACATTTAAGGGGTGGAAAAAACTTTTGAGTGGGGGTAAATTACAAAATTTAAAAAAAAAAAATAAGGGTATAATTTAAATTTTAAAAAATTGAGGGGGGCACTGGCCCCCGGCCCAAATGTAAATTCGTTCCTGACAGCAATACGAGCATATTATGAAAGCCAAGTTTTTTGCATGTGTTTTAATTGCAAACCAGCTCAAAGATTGGACTGCAATTTTTTTTTTTTTTTTTTTTTACTTATAAAAATTGTTCTTTTTTTTCTTTTTCCATCTTTTCTAATTTTTCATTTGCTAGTTTTTTTTTTTTTTTTAACGATAGTTTTGCATTTGCATTGCTATGACTAATTGTTATCTGCCCCTTTTTTAACATTAGAAAAAATCAGTATTACTCAATTAGGTTAGCACTCACTAGTACGTCTATCTAGACCAAGTACCCACAGCGATTTTTAAAAGAAAAGAAAAATAGACAATTAAGAAAAAAATAGAAAATACTAGTGTGTCAAAAACCAACTAAAAAAAAAAAAGCAGTTAAGAACGCACCTTTAAAAATAATTATACATCATTACAATTTCATTGAATTTAGTAACTATTATTTAGCATTAAATGTTGCAAAAGGCCCGGTAGCCTATATATGCTTTCCACATGTCATTATTAAATGTAACGCATATGGCATGCATTAATTAGCCTCTTTGCCCTAATATATCTATATATATATATATTAACTTAAGATGAGAGAATTCAAACTTTACACTTTCTGATATAGTCGAATGTGAAACTATCACTATATTATACTTATAACCACTGTTCTAATTTATCTGAAGGCTTTAGAAAAAGCACAACGAAATCCTTATGATTAGCTCATTTTAGGTCAAATTAAGCATGTGATTAATCTTAATATTAGGTTAGCGAATACTATTAAAATGATCCAGGGGATCCGGGTTTTTTTTTTTTTTTGGGGATAATTTTCAGTTGGGAAATTTATTTGGTACTCTTTCTTTCTTCTTTCTTTTTCAATATTTGATTTTATAGGACTTTTTCTTTTAGTTTTTTCCCTTTCCTTTTCTCTTTGCTGAAAGAATATTTTGAATAGGACTTGTTGTTAAATCATCTATATATGCATAGAGAAAAACAATTTTGAGTTTTTGGTCCTTTTTACATTGGAGGCATATAAATTTTTTTTTATTTTTTATTTTATAATATGAACGCACAAAGAATGGCCTAAAAAGGCTCAGCGAAAAAAAGAATGGCCTAAAAGGCAAAGACGGAAAAATCAATTAAATCAAAAGTCTACCTAGAATTGTGGACAAATAATTCAAAAGTTTATACCTAATTCGTTGCCTTGATGTTCAAAAGTCAAGCTAGTGGGAATCCCCCTATAGCTTTTTCAATTAATCATTGTTCATTCCCAAGATACCACTTGAATTATGACCTGATTTACGTCAATATTTTTTGTCAAACTTCCATTTTTATTCCTTATTCCCCAATTCTTTATGATTTTCGTGCCCAAAATATTTATTAAAAAAAAAAGTGAAACGGACAAAAAGTAAAATTCTTCCCTCATTGCTAATCTTTCTATTACTATGATGATAAGATCATTGCTATTACTATTATTTTTTTAGTTAGATTGCTCCAATCAATTAGAGTCATGATGTACAAATCAAATATATATATATATATATAATAAACGTGTACATGTATGATGTCGTTTGATTGATAACATTTTGTAAATAATGTATGAGGTTAGGTACTTATTGAATACTGCCCGGATATTGTTGAACTTTGTCAAAACAAAATCACAAAGTCAAGGTCAAAATTATAATTAATTATTTCCTATTACAGGGAAAGGTGTGTTTTAACTATAATTTATAATGTATGAATAAAGAATGATTTGGACAAAAGTAGCTGGAGAAGATACGGGCTATATAGTGTAAGCTATAGAGAAAATTATATATATATATATATATATATATGTTATGCCTAGATTCCAGTGTGTGTGTGTGTGTATACATATAAAATGTGTCTCTTTCAGTAGTTTACTTTTAAAAATTAGGTGAGCTCTTTGTTGAAGAGTAAAGAGGAAAAGATTATGGGAATAACATAAACATTACAGCTAGCTAAATGACCAGCTAGCTAAATGACCATCTTTTTGACAAAAGTGCAAAGAATTGGCAAAGTTAATAATGTCAAAAACATAATAAAGCAATCTTACGTGTAGAATGTGGTGTCGCCAAGATATAATTGCTTCAGTCATTGAGTA
The DNA here is from genome assembly GCA_008635985.1 of Ficus erecta. Taxonomy (NCBI): domain Eukaryota; kingdom Viridiplantae; phylum Streptophyta; class Magnoliopsida; order Rosales; family Moraceae; genus Ficus; species Ficus erecta. Next base: position 112,081 of record BKCH01000102.1, read on the forward strand.
TTTTAAGAATATAGCTAAATCGTCGGGCATAAATCATACGAAAAAGTGCTAGATAGTAAACCTAACACCACCAAAAAGGATATAAGAGAGGGCGGGGAAAAAAGAGAGAGGGGGGTGTTCCTTTGATAGAGTTTTTGTTTTTTAATTTTTTTTTTTCTTTTTTTGTTTTTTAATGTAGTTTTTGTTTTTATTTTAGTAAGTAGAAGAAGATAAACAAAATATATGGCTTTTTCAACAAGTGTTTGGGAATCTCTTTTTTTTTTTTAAGAGTTTTTGAAGTTAAAATTATTTTAAATATTTCTAATTAGTAATAAATTTATTAACATACAGTTTATATATGTCTACCTTAAACTTTATTCTAAGTTTTCAAGTCTATTCAAAAAAAAAAAATTCAGAAGTATTATTTTCTGACTTTGTTAAGAAGCTCTTATGGAGACCATAATCTCTTCCGACAGATCATCCGAATTCTTCCAGAAATAATTTTTAGACTCAGGAATGAAGCTAAAAGAAACTTTTAGAAAATTATGCCAAACAGTCTCATATTGAAAAGGGCAGTTATTTTTTGAATGTCTATCGAGATAAATGACTAAGAGAGACTCTAAATACCAACTTACCATTAAGAAATTACGAGTTCGCTTGTAGAGCTTAAAATTAATTGCAGGATGTACATAAATAATAACGAGTTGGGTTGTGTAAAGAAAATATTTAAGCGGATATTTTTCTGAAATTGAAGAACAAAAGTAAAAAAGCAGTACGTACATGAACCAAGTTAACGATGATCAAGAATGAGCCTCTACGTCAATAAAATGAATAAAAGCCAAGCCAATAGCAGAGGTACCAGTGCGAGCTTCATGTCACAATTAAATGTTCTTATATCACTAGAAGTTAACAGTGGCGTTCTAAATTGACTTGCTTCTATCTTAAACAACAGAAACTCCATGTTATACAATTGCTCGGAAAAAAATCGAGACAATGATTTGCTGGTATTGAAATAAATTGATAGAGCTTAATACGAGAAACTACTACGAAAAAAAAAAAAAAAAAAACCCCTTCGTCTCTTCGTGCTCGAATTTAAATTTGGTAAATAAAACCAAATTGGGAGGTGTTTTAAGTATTTATTAATGTTAATTTAGCAATCCATTCCTTTTATTGGTAAACTAACATGGTATCAGAGTGAGAAGTTCAGAATTCAAACTCCTGCAATTGCACTCTTTATAACCTGTTTATTATCATTGCATGTTTGCCTTTAATATGTTTCGGTTTTCTTATAATTTTTGTTGGACTTTCAAATTAATATTTGTCCGCACGTTTACTCAATGTCTGGTCTGCACGTGAGAGGGAGTGTTGAAATATAAAACTATTGTTGGCCCAACTTCTAACAACTTAAGTTTTTTGGGATGGATTGGTAAACTAACATGATATCAGAACGGGATGCCCTAAGTTCAAACCCTTGCAATTGTACAATTTAACCCCTTTTATTAATATGATCGCATGTTGGGCTTTTAATATATTTCGGGCTTCTTAAATATTTGTGTTGGTCTTTCAAAATTAATATTTATCCACGCGTTTACCCATTGTCTGGTCTACACGTGAGGGGGAGTGTTAAAATATAAAACTATTATTAGCCCACCTTCTAATAACTTAAGCTTTTGGAAGAATTAGTAAACTAACAATTAAAGCAGTAGATCCTTTTACATTCCGACTCTTTTAGTTCTTTTGTACATTGAAATGTTTATTTATCATGAGTAAGAAATGAAAGTGGGAAATGAGAGTCAATTCCTTATTAACTTGCTCATTTTGTTCCATATATATACCAATTTAAAATTAAGGAATGGGATTAACAATCTCATGTCTCCATTTGAATTGTGACTTGGAATGATATTGAAATTAAATTGCTATCTTACCTTGAGTTTACTTACAAAATATTATAGTAACAAAATAAAAATAAAATAAAAAACTATAGTAAGAACGTGCATTAATTATTTTATTTATCACATTATATATTTATTTTTTGTTATAATGAATAAAAAATTTATTGGTGTAAATAATATGTATCCATCTTTTACACTTTTATTTTTTTTATTTTACCTATTTTAATTTAAGTTTTTCTATTTTTTTTTTTTAGTTTGTTTTAAATTAGAACTCATCCTTTATTGTCTCAATATTATAGTTAGTTTTATTATGATATTCAATTTACAAACTAATCAATTTTTAACTTGTAAAAACATGACTATGAAGGGCTATATAAGTAAATTTATAACAAATGATCATATAATCCCAAGTTTAAGTAAACAAATGAATGGAATTTATAGTGACTCCGATTTTGGATCTTAGAGTCAAGTAAATAATTTATTCGGACTCTTTATCATATTTACTCGAAATCTATTCACTCACATTCCGATGACGTGTAAGCAAACCCACCATTAGATTGTTTATTATTGTCCTTCTTATTTTCTTCTTTGTTCATTACGACTGGATATAGATTTTTTTTTTTTTTAAGTAATAAATTAGTGTGTGGTTCTATAAAATTAGGATTCTAGGGCGATTATATACTAGACTTCGGTACTCTGAAGCATTTGAACTCTGCCATTTATTATGTCGCATATGTAATGCAAAATATAAAAGCCGCGCTCCACATTCCACGTTTGTAATGGGTTTGTGAGTTCCTCGGTTATGGTTTAAAAACCAGGATTAATTTAGTGTCACACCCGATCCCGCAAGCATCTTCTATAGTCGTTGAGCGGTCTGTATGTGAAAAGATATATAAATTTCCTCATATATCATAAGCTCGTTAATAAGTTTTGTATTCTCAAAATGGTAACCTTCCAGTATACATATAAGTAAATATGTTTTTCCCCAAAGCTGAATTCGCCACCAATTGTAGCAACACCATCTACTAATCTGTCCCTTTATAATTAATAAGGATTTTATTTGTATCAATTTTGGACATTTGTATTTTTATTTCACTTATTTTTGAATTAAAGTTTTTACACTCTATTTTAATTTTCTAAACAATTAATAATGCAACATATAATATCATTCTGTAGTCTTATTATTGTCACAATTAGTTTACATTTGAAAACACAATCATTAACAGCTACATTATAATAAACTTATAAATGTTGATTCCGATTCTTAATTTAAGTAAACACATAAATGACACTTGTAACAACTTCGATTCTTGATCATGTAACCCATGGTATCGACAACAATCTCTTCTTTCCATGTATCACCGCCGATTTCCTCTCTGTGCAAGATGTCGTTCACGGTGCGATGCTATTGTCAGCCTCCTCTCTCTACATAAATCGTCCTTCTTTTTCAAAACTAAACCAAGAGAGCAACATACGTGCATAATAGAGCTTTAAAAATGAGGTAAACTCCAAAGATTATCTTCTATTTTTTCTTAAATTCATAGTTTTTTCCCTTGTATTTTTTGATAATTCAAAAAAGTATCATTTGTGTTTTTTAAAGAATTTAAAAAATCTATTTAATGGGTTAATTATTTAAAATGTCAAAATACCCATTATAATCAATATTTAAGCATTATCTTTTATATTAATAAATTAGAGATTAAATTCAAAAGAAAAATTCATTATAATAGAAACCGAACACCGCCCGTAATCAACACCGTCGGTTTTTTTTGGGAAACTATTGGTGATTGTTCGGTTTCCCACTTTATCGGGCAGTGTTCGGTTTCTATTTTCTAGAAAACCGACAATGTCGGTCAGTGACTGAACCGGTGAAATTTGTTGGTCACCGACTGATGAACACCCCTAAAAGAGGGCTTTAAAAATGATACACGGAATAATTAAAATAAAAATAGAATATGGCGGTAGGAATGGTCTAGAGGTAATTTTACACCTAATTTTATCATATGAATTTCTTACCTCTTGTTTGTTTTGCATGTCCATTTTCAAACATTGATAAAATAAAAAATAAAAAAATAAAAAAATAAAAAAGAAAAATTGTGTTTTTCCCAACTTTTTTCATCATCCTTCTCATTTTGAAAAAGAAATATATCTTATTTTCAAACTTATTTTATAAAGTATCTTTTTAAAATCCTTTTAGAACCTTCACCTAATACACTATTTTCAACATTATTTCTTTTAATTCAAACAACTTTTTATTTTAAAGAATGAAAATTTTTGATACATCTAAATATCATCTCATTTTAAAAATGAAATTACTTTTTTATTTTAAACAAGAAAATTTTCTTTTTTAAAAATAAACAGACGATTCAAATAAGTATGTTTTAAATTTTAAAAATAAATAAGAAAAGAAGGGTTTTTAGGAGAGCAAACAAAGCTGACTTCTCGAGGCAAGTTGAGAAAGCTCATTACGTTATGCACACGCCAAAGTGGACCGGCGTCCTCGAAGCCACCATTCACCACCCGCCTCCTTTTTTGCCCCGGTTATTATTATTTTCTTGGTAAAAACTTTCAAAATTAAAATAAATTTTAATTTTAATTTTGGGAGAGAAACGCCCAAACGATGCAAAATGTTAGGGCCCGTTTGAAACACATTAAAGTTTGAGTTTTAAACTTTTTTTTATAAAAACAAGTGAATATTTAAAAATTTGTTTGATTAAAAATATAAATTATGATATTAATAGTTTATTTCAAAACACCATTTATCTTATGTTGTATTTAAATATAATATGATAGAATGTAATATGTATTTCGATATTTTCTTCTTTTATTGTATTCAAATATAATGTGTATTGGGGTTGTTGGTGAGAGAGAGAATATGATCATGTGATTGGTAAAGTAGATAGTAAATGTGTATGTGTGAGTATGTGATGTGATTGATAAAATAGATTTTTAAAAAAAAATGATAAAAAGTAATTGTATTAGACTTACTGCTAAAATATATTTATATTAGAATATATGAGGTATCCAACATATTATATAGCATTCGAATATAATGTAAGATGATATGTGTTTTCAAACATAACATGAATAACGTAAAAACTATACATATATTTAAAAAAATTACATTATGAATCCTATTTTATTATTTTTGTTGTTTTGAATATTTAGACATATAAATAACTTTATTTTTATTTAAAATAAAATATATATGAATTTTTAAAATTAGTTTTTTTTTTAACATGAAAAAAAGAAAAAGAGACGTGGATTTGAAATGAGACAGAAAGATGAATAATTTTGAAAAATAAATGAGAATAATTTTGGCTCTAATAGTATTCCAAACACATCTTACGTAAATGAATTGAGATCTTTTTGTTACTATTCTGCTGCAAGAATTTTCAGAAATCAGATTCCAAGGTGCAATAAATGAAGAAGAAAAAATAAAAAATAAAAAAGCGAGTAATTTTTGGGGTTTTGGAGTATTGGCTATAACCCATATGGCATCATTCTTTTTTCTCCTTGGTGCAGGAATTTCCATCATTCCATATTCTTCACTTCCACCTATCTGAGGTCTGCTTTCTGCCTGACAATTCCCATCATTAACATTCTGCCATTTTTCTCACCTCAACAGACAACATTTTATTTTTAGAAAATTAAAAAAAAAAAAAAAAAAAAAAAGGAGTAGAGAAAGGGTCAAAAAAAAAAAATATTTACTGTTACCCTTTGACTAGTGCCCAAATGGACGTCAGTTTTTTGGCTTTACCTAACTAGAAAAGCTTATACCACGAGCTCTATCTTTATTATATGCTTTTTTTTTTTTTTTTTACATTGATATATCCTAAATTTATCGTAGAGTTATAATTTATATCTTAAATTTTTAATTTTAATAATTTATATCATAAAATTATAATTATGTAGTAATTTACATCTCATTGAAAATAATATTACTTTTTTTAAAAAAAAATTGATTTGTGATTTGTACATGAGTAATTAATTTATGACGTAAATAATCATTTTTATCTTTATTAATTAACAATCTATATGCAAGTAAAGTATCAATTTTTGTTAAAAATCAACATTACTTATCAATGAGGTGTAAATTGTTACAGATTTATAAGTTTATGATACAAATTATCAAAATTAAAAATTTAAGGTGTAAATTGTAAATGTATAATAAGTTTATAGTGCATCAATACAAAAAGCCTTTATTATAAGTACAAATTTCAGTTTTCCCATTTAAATTTTAGGTCTTATCATAAAATGCTCCCAAACTTTAAATTTATAATTTTTTTTCCTTGAACTTCAAAACACTTTCAGATGTTTCCCCTCAGTTGAATTTTTTATGGAAAAATATGCATGACACCTATTGACAACATGAGTCGGGGGTGTTAAGTATGAAATTACAATATTACCCTATAATTAGGTCAAATGAGTAAATATTTAGGATTGATTGTCATTTTTTTCCATATTACTCTCTCATGTTTAACTTCGTAATTTTCATATTTAATAAGAATAACGTGTGTTGTCAATGAATAACACTTAATAATTTTATATCAATGTTATTGTCAAGTGTGTTTTTTCGTGAAAAATTTAACTAATGGAGAAATATGTAAATGTTCAAAGTTCAGGGAAAAGAATGTTATAAATTAAAGTTCGAAAGGCATTTTGTGACAAAGTCTAAATATGCGAGTGGGGGGTGAAATTTGTCCTTATTATAATGATGCAAATTATTATTATAGTCTAGTTGAAAAAACTAAATTTAATTGGAAACAATATTTCAAGAAGACCTCAAAATGCATTATCTACTGATAAAGTAAAATTACAACTATATCTTAAGCTTTGCCTACTTCATTACAATCCAATTGGGGGAAAAGAAAAAAAAATTCTTATTTTTTTTTTAATTTTTCATTGGCTTAATTTCATCTCTTCTCATCAAATTTTAGACCTTATTTAAACTTTAAATTGAATTATTCGTTCACCTAGATTTATAAAACTATAACAAATTTACTCTTTTTATTAGTTTCGGGAATAGGATTTATACCCTTTTCAATTATTAACGTCAATGAGCAAGACTGCCCACCAAATTAAGAGGAAAAAAAAAATTAAAATTGTAATTTAGGTGATATAATTTGCAAGCGAAGGGGGAGGTTGGGGGTCTCCGTCACGAGGTAGGGGAGGATGATCATGAAATCGAAGCTGCGGGAGGGGGGGCTCGCCATCGTGAGGGTTGTTAGGAGATGGATAGTCGTCGTCATAAGATCCAAAGGGAGTGCTTGATCTTGGTGTTGCAAGTTCTAAGATGGGATTGCTCGAACTCGTCATCGTGAGATCCGACAGATCTGAATGAGTTAAAAGCAAAAGGCCAAGATGGTAAGGTTTATATGTTGCCTAAATCTATTAAAGCAAGCTTCACGTTCTTGTAACCTTAGATTTGACCAAGCAGTCAAGTCCTCTGATTTTCGAGCAAAACATTGATGGATCATGTATTTATAAACGTATCAAAGATGGGAAGGTGGTTTTTTCTAATACTCTTGATGACATTCTATTTCTTAGGAATGATATGTAGGGACACTGTCATTGTTCAAATCTGGTTAACCAAATATTTTGACTTGAAAGATGTGGAGGAAGCTAATTATGTTTTGGGAATCCAACTTTTTAGAGATAAATAGAACAAGATGTTAAGAAGCTACATAAATAGACAAGATTCTCAAAGACTTTATCATAAATAATTCGAAGAAACTGGAATTAGACTTTCTAAAGATAACTACCATAAATAAGTCTCATACATGCATCTTTTGTGGGTAGTCTTATCTATGCAATGTTTAGCACTAGACCAAATATTTGCTATGTTTTAGGGGTAAAAGTTGATTTCAATTACATACTTATGTATTCTACGGAAGACCTATGATCTAAACGATATATGGATTCTGATGATTTTGAATCGTGCTAAGGATTCATGAAATCTACTTCTAGTTTTTTTTTTTTTTTTTTTTTTTTTTTAAAACCCTAGCTGGTGGCGTCATTTGTGGAGAACTGTCAAGAAAATATTGTAATTTACGATTGCACATTAAGAGTCAATCTCTCATTCATTCGTTCATCAATTTTGAGCATGTGAATAGACCATTTCAAACTCCTCACAGACGAGAACATAAATCTAACTAAATCTATCACAAAAATATTGCGGGCTCCACTCAAAATCGATATCCAAATTTGGTTTACAAAGCCATATTCCAATTAGTAATTGTGATATATTTTTTTAAAGATTTTAATAAATCACAATTATTTAAAAAAAAATTATATAGGAAAGTTTATAAAATCTTATTGAAACTCTTATGCAAGTTTGAAATCAATTTAGAAGATTTTCTTTTAATTCACATTTTATTGTTTTGTCTAAAAGTTTTTTTTTTCTTTTTTCGAAGGTAAATCTCTTTTTACAGATCACTCAAACACTTTCAGAGGTAGTTTTTGAAAGAAAAAAAATTAGGGCCACATGAAAGTATTGCAATTTGCAATATAATCAACAGCTTTACTTTTTTTTTTTTTTTTTTTTTTCTTTTTAAAAGAAAATTTTGGAGGAACGTACGATGATCATGCTTGGTCTCATTTAATTTCAAAAAGTTTCTCACGCTCTCTGATAAAAGGGCGGAAACGATTTCAAAATATCGTTTATTGTACAACAAGCGAAAAATCAGAAACGAAAACAAAAACATCGGTTTCATAGTTTATTAAAGAATGAGAAAATAATATATAGTTTTTTTCTCTTTTTTTCATTTTCAAAAACTTATACATTCAATAAATATTTTCATTAACATTGCTCTTCTATTGAAACCAATATATCTAAAAATACAATCAGATACAATTTTAAAAAATATCTCAAAAACAATTCCTAAAACATTTCAAATTTATATGTAATAATATTAAAGTTAGAATCATTTTTAAAATACTCCCAAATGAGCCAATGTTTCTTGCTTGGGGACCCACTTGGGGAAGCATCCAAATGAAAACATTTAGGATGTAAACATTTGAATTAAAATTTTGATCAGAACATAAAATTGTCCATCCGAATTGATATTCGAACATAAACATTTAAATATGTGTTTTAAAGTAATTATCTGAAAGGACATAAAAAGATAGATAGGAAAATGACATATGAGATGGTTGTTGCAGGTAAAACTCGCCTAACAAATTCCACGGTCGTAGTGATCCATGAGAACTATCACGACCGCAAGACAACACAAAACAATCGAGGAAAATGAGCAAAATAGATCACATAGAGATTTATAGAGGTTCACCATCAATTAGCCAGTTATGTCTTTTCTGTCACTTGGGGTTTCACTATCTTTTTCAGAATTGTAAGTGGTGTTACTCTGTTAAATTGTGAGATGGGGCTTCTGGAGGCCATTTACCATAAATTATAGTCTCTTAAGAGATATAACTCTTCTAACTATATTTGAAAGGAGACGATTCTGGCTGAAATATTTGATAATCTTGATCCATATTTGAGATTCAAACACCTGAAATTGCATCTTTGGGATTCTCGGACGCCATTATTGCTATAAGCGTATCCAGTCATGCCTGGACTGTCGAGCTACTTGAGGTCTCTGGTTACCTACAAACAATGGTTTTTCTAAGAATTTTTTTAAAATCACTATAGAATATTTATTCTAGATATATCGAAGTAAATTTTGAGTAGTAGTATTTTTTGTTTTTTAAAAATAAAACTCAAATAATATTTAAATACTTCATTTATAATTATGTCTAAAAAAAAAAAAGATAGCATTTTGGTTCCTTTTAAATGCATTTCGTCAAATTTTCCTAAATGATTGCGCCAAACGCTAATAACTCCCTCTTGGTTCCCCTCTGTCCATTCATCAACCCACGCCTGTTTACCTGTTTTTTTTTTTTTTTTTTTTTTTTAATAATTTGAATATCCAAAAACCTGTCTGCCTGATTTGCAACAGTGCGTCGTGTTGTCTGTTCTTGACCAGTTTTTAAGAACAACAAAAGATGAAATGAAATAAAAATAAAAGTGAAAAAGGATTTTTCTGAAAAATGTGTTAAAAGTTTAGGGTCCGGCTCAGTCAGCTGCCTGTGTAACACGTACGCATAGGGAGAAGGAGACTTTTGGTTGTAGTCCTTCTGTTTGGCTACGTATTGGAGTGGGACACTCTGGTCGCGACGGCTAATGTCCTATGTCTATCTAGAAATATATATCTATTAATTTACTATTTATAGGTGTATAGCCCCATGCACCACTGAATTTGATTTGACCCTCTTCTGTACATCTCAATTGCCTTTCATCAATTTCGGACAAGGAATTAAAAACTCTCTTCCTCAAAATAAATAAATACATAAATAAATAATAAACAAACATAATATAAATCTATAAAAAAATTTGGTTTAAATATCTTAACATGTTGAAAAATACGTTCATTATGTATTTTATTTTCATGTATTATATAGAATATATATATGTATTTATATATTTCTTTATTAAATTGTATCAAAATGTAATATTCCTTTAGATTATATATTTAAATAGTTATTTTAATATATGTTGAGAGATATAGAGATATATGATATGATTGATAAATTTTAGGGGGTGTTTTGGTTGTGTAAGTTTGAGTTGAAATTTTTTAAGTTTCAATAGTAAATTTTTTTTGAATTTTCAGAAAAGACAAAAACTTTTTGGGAAAAAGATAAAAAATTTTAGGAAAAAGACAAAAAAAAAGTTTTTTGAAAATGTAGTTTGGACTACAAACCAAACACCCCCTTAGATTTAAAAAATAATAGATAAATAATGAATGAATGAATAACCAAATATCCGTTACATTATATCGAACATAAAGGTTCGTTTGGTTTATGAGTTTGAGTTTTGAAATTTTAAGTTTTAATAGTAAATTTTTTTAAATTTTCAGAAAAGACAAAAAAAAAAAAATTTAAAATTATGATTTGCGCTTGTGAATCACACAATCACATAATAAAAGTGTGTTTTCAAAACTGACCTAATTACTTAACCCTTCAAAAACAGATGTTACTCTTTTCATTTTACCCCCATAATTTTCCAAATCCGTTCAGCTATGTGTAAAACAAGTCAAAATGTTTTGATCCGTTTTTCAAAGTCAATGTTTTTATGACGTGACATATTATTAAAGTAAATGAAAGGTGTTTTGAAATAAAATCTTAAATTATTAAAATAAGTAACAATAAACCAATAATTTTTTATATCAAATCAATAAAGTTTAAAAATCCTTAAATTGATTTAAGGAGGTGTTTGATGTTTGGATTAAGTTTAAGTTGATTCTAAAATTTTAAATTTTAAACAGTACTTTTTGTTGACTTTTTAGAAAAGACACATAAACTTTTTTTAAAAAGAAAAAAAAAAAAAAACTTTTTAGAAAAAAAAACAAAATTTGAGTTTTAAACCTCAAGTTTAAACTTGAGAGCCAAACTCCCCCCTAAGACCTTAAATTAATGGAGGTTAGGCTCGGCGACACTGGGAGTCGTCGTGGGTGGGATGTCGATGGAGGCGGCGATGCTGCTGCAGAAGGTGAATTTGAGGTGTTGACTTAGGTTGGCTGCTTGGGTTTCTTAAACATGAAGTTAGAGTAGCTCAAATGCCAAAATTAAGTGTCCCTTTAAGTCATTAGTTGGAGTTAAAATTTTTAAATTGGAGTTAGTTGACCTTTAAAAATTAGTTATAATATTTATTAATTTTTCAGAAAAAAAGATAAAAATCAAGTCAAAAAAATATAATTTAGTTAGAATTAAACTAATATGTCAAACAAAGCAAGATTAGTTTATAGATGGCTGAGATGAGTATAGATTTTTTTTATTTTTTTCAGATTTTTAATAAAAGATAATTATTTTTGGTTTTTGGTTTTTTTTAACAGGATCCTAATATAATAAGGGGTATTTGGAACTGTTTTCCGAAATCCGGGGGCAAAATGAAAAAAAAAAAAAAAAGATTATAGTGTTGGGGTATTTCTTAATTAATCGTAACCTCTAATGATATGCCACATCAGCAGAATTGTCAATTTTATCAATCAAAACGGGATAGAAGGGGAATTTTAACTGGTTTTGAATAAAACAGGGGCCATTTGAATGGTTCTGAAAATCAAGAGCAAAATGGAAAGGGTATATAGTTCAAATGGCACTTATGAAGTTAATCTTTTATTATTATATTATTATTATTATTATATTTGTCTTTGATTTTAAATGGAATGTAAGAATCCCATGTGTTTGTTTGCCTACTTGAACCATTATTTTTAAATATAATATGTGTTGGATTATTATATTTTAATAATAATTACTTCCAATGCCAAAAAAATTACCGAATCATTTTATCATCAAAAAAATTAAATTATAAACACTTCTAATCACTAAATTATAATTTTTTTAACATTATTACTAACTAAATTATAATTTTTCCTTTAAATTGTTAGTGTCACTAATAAAAATTATATTACCATTTATAAAATACAAAAAAGAAAGAGTACAAAAACGTTGACGAAGAAAATAATAAGAATAATCGGGATTGATGAACAAAATCATTGAGTTTACAGTGCAAAAACATTTATAGTCAAATACAATACACAGAGTATCCAAACGAATGTTGTATAGTATTTGAATTGAGTATTCTTCAAAATTCAACATTAGAATGCGATTCAAAGGATGTCAAATAAATATTATTTGGTAACACATTTGAGTTCTTTATGCTCTTAAAAAAAATCCATCCTACTTTAAAAAAGAAACGACTTTTAATTTACTATTCAAACATCATTTTACAATGTTTTTGTACATTCAAATAGTCACTTAAATTCAAAACGAATATGCTAATAAATATACCTATGACACAACCATTCTATGGAGAGATGGAAGGAAACACCAAAAAAATATATTGTATATATATATATATTGTATTATGGTTGTGAAGTTTACAACATATGTAATTGCTTAATTAAAATTGTTCAAAAATTAAAATTATATTAAAACTTTTTAGAGTTTTCGTGGTTTAGTCATTGGATGATCTCATCTATGCATAATTATATATATATATGAGTAAGAAAATTTCAACCCGTGATTCAAATTATTTTAAATCTGACGGTTAAAAAATTAATCTAATATTTAAACCGTATAATTTATTAAATATTTTTAATAGTAAGAAGTGACAATTCCTTACATTAAAGTCTTTAAATTTATTAACTCAGCAACTAACAAGGAGACATAACGACTGAAACTAAAAAAAAAAAAGTGCTTTAAATAAATAAATAAACTTAAAAATAATGAGTAAATAAAGCCGTTGTTGGTTGACCAAACAAAAAAAACAATGAGGTGGGGCATAACGAAGGCCTAAAGCCACACCCTCTACTAGTATTTGCAAGCTGTATTACGTCGTACGGGCATCTTATTAGCCCCTCTGGTCAAGCCTACCTAAACTTCTCTAGACCCTAGCGCATCAGATTAAAAAAGAAAAAAAAAAATCCCTGTCCTTCTCATCAGAAACTCACCGTTGAAAAACCAGATCACTTTGGGGGTAAAAGAGAAAAAACACAAAAAAAAAAAAAAAAGGAATTACCCTCGTCTAAGTCAAACGCGCTTTCATGCGAGAGTGTGATTCAAACAGTTCGACACGCATCCGCAGATTTCGGACGGATTAAAAGGGCTTTATGAGATCGTGATCGCGCGTGATGACACGCGCAAGTGCGCGAGTATGGAAAAGAGGGAAATGGAGGGTGTGGGGTGGCTGTTGGTCTGGTGCGGGACAGGAGCATGATAATTCCTTAAGACAGGAGGGAAAGGGAAAGGCAAAGCATATTCTTTCAGAGGATTGGGAGGGAAGCAGTAGCTGCTCCTTCTGCTAAATACTAAATGCGCTTTGTCGTGTGTTCAGCCAGACGGGGAACAGGGTCGCACTTTTATATATGTATATGTATATATGTATATATATATATATATACATATATAGGAAAAGTTTTTTTTATCATTGAATACCCTCCGATATAAAACTTATAGTACTGATTAATTTATATATAATTTTTATTTATATATAACTTTTATTTAAAATTTCTTCACATGATTAATCAAAAAAACTAAAAAAAAATTATATTAGAATCACATAATTAATATAACGTATTACAAAAATAATTATAAATATTATATAAAGATAGTATTGGATAGTAACCCTCCTTATATATATGCATATCCAAAGTTAGGGGTGTTTCTACAAATTTAACTTTAACAAAATTATTGCTTCCCAAAAAAAAAAAAATGGAACTTTAGGATAATTATCCTCTAGGGATTCATAAAATTTGTGGAACTTTTTTTTAGATAAAATTTTCAGATTTTTTTTATTAAAATATCGGTATCGTCACATCCTCAACTCAATGGAATAACCCAACTTAGAAGAATGAAAAAACGGTAACACTATGATTATTTATGGGAGAGTAAAGATCATCACTCTAGGTTTGCGTTTGATTCGTTGGTTAGAGATGAAATTTTTAACTTAAAGTTAGTTGACTTTTCAAAAACTAGTTATAAATTTTGTTGACTTAAAAAAAAGATACAAAAAAAAAAGATGAAAAAGTATAATTTAGTTAAAGTGAAACTAAAACGCCAAACGAAGCCTAGGTCTTCATAAGCTAACTTGTTTATCAGAGGATGGTCTTCTTTAATAAATAAAAACATAGGATTGCCCATAACAGTTCTCCTAGAAATATCAATATCGGTACTCTAGTTTTACAAAAATTTCAAATATATTACAGAAATCGGTGGTGAAAGTATCAAAAAAAAAAAACAAAAATAATAGAATTTACAATGAAAATATTTATAACCTTTTATGATAGCATAAACATTAAGAATATACATAAATACACAAGTTTTACATCCAAAACTTTTTATGTCTTACATATCTCAATATGAAAAGAAAGTTCTATGAAGTTCAAATATGATTGGAATACCATCTTGATTCAAGTAATAATTGTGACATGATATGTTATTTGAATGTGGTTGAATATAGTCGAGAACATGCCATATATAGATTTGTTGATCTTTTATCTCATTGTATTTTCATGAAGAAAATGTTAGCATGTTCAAAAAGAACAATCAAAGATGAAATCCAAAATTCTGACAGATATTTTCACTAAAATTTTCAGAATTTCGCTAATCTGTCTTGATATTTGGTATAAATTAAACTAGGCTTTTACCGATAATGATATTTTTGTTTATATTTGCCTGATATTTGACATAAAAGTTTAAAATATATTATGGTAACCTCAAAAACAGAAATTTCAGTGGAAATTTCAAAAATACCATGAACATTTACGACTTAAAAGATTAGGCCAAAAAAAAAAATCACAATCACATAAATATGAAAAGAAATATTAAAAATTTTCAAATTTGATGATAATATGATGATCTATATTAAATAATTAAATATTTTTTTTCTTCATGTCCTGCTTAATTTTTTCTTTTTAATTATGTCTCCGATCTTTATGCTTAAAAATTTATGGAACTCTTCGGGAACGAGAACCAAAAAAAAAAAAAAGGAGAATTTTTTTAATAGATTAAAAAAAAAAGAATGAATTTCTACTATATGGTATCCTTGCTTATAGTGCCTGTTCTGTCTATGAAAATGCTAAACTTTATCAAATCAGTCCTAATAAATAAGTTATAGAATATAAAAAGATAAAACCGTTCAAAACAATACCCTAATAATAGGTCATTTTACACAAAGTACAAAAGAATTTCAAGTAAATTTGATATTTTGCTGCTTTTAAATATTGGTTGTGTTGTGAGTTAAAATTCTTTAACAGAAATTATATATCACGTTCTTCTTAAACTACCACATTTTTAAAGGAGCAAACAACACTTTTACAATATCATTCCGTCTCTCTATTAAGTCCGCATCCAATATAGATCCGTCACATGACAATTATGATTTTTTTATTGTTTTGTGTTTTGTGTTTGCTGTACTTTATTTGTATATCTTGCACGCGTTCGATTAATATCTTGAAAAGATTATATTTTGCTATTTAATTTTGTGGTGTCCTGGGGCCCTACATTTGAAAGTTTTTAGAGAGGCATAAATCCATTGTCGAGGAATACTACCGTAAACCAAAGGCGTTTTGAAAGAGTCAAAAATTATATTTATTGTGAAACTGAACTTTATCCGTCTCTGGAGTTATATAAACATCAGTCAAATAATTGTACAAAAATATACACCCTATTATTCCATAAAAGTTATTGTTTAACTGTTATGTTTATTATAATAGAGTGTTTGTTACAAAAATCTTATTATTTAACGAGATCTAGAGATATAATGTTTGAGTTGAAATGTTTCCTTTGTTATTAGATAAATCTTTAATCTAAGCAAAGTTCTTTTAAGCCCACAAAAATTACCATGGTACCCTTAGTGGTTTTTGTAACTTTATTTAAAAGAGGTAAATGGTATTTTTATGAAGATATTCATAGTAAATAACATATTAATATAAATAATTTATTTACAAAAGCATATTTTTAATAAGATTACTTTATAAATATTCTCGTAAATTACACTACTAATTAATCCCCAAGTCTTTGCTTGCTTTGCAGTGATGGTACCGATATTCACAAATCGTTGTTTCCAGATACAATTGTCGATTGACATCTTTAATTCTTCGATACGAGAAGCAAATTGTTGAACGTAGTAGAGGAATCAGTATCTTGACATAAGCTAAGAGGCAGATCTTGTGCCACCCTACCTGGTCGTATGGATTGAAACTGGCATGTATCCTAGCTCTTGAGATTCTTTCATAGATTTCTAACAATTTCTCCTCCTCTTTAGAAGCACACAGGAGTGGAGTTGATGCCCCCGCATCGGTCGTATGAGTAATTAAAGCAAGTGAATGATTGGTAAATACATTTCTTATCCAAAATATCTTAAATGAGCTATTTATTACAAGCATTTTTTAAAAATGTCCATTTGTTGCAATTTCGTGTATTAAATAGTATCTCTGCATTTTCAAAATACGCAAAGGATACTTTATGATTTAATGTTATGTTTGGTAGGATGGAAAAGATAGAGGAAGAAAAGTGAGATAAGGGAGAGATTGAGGGAAATTGATGGAATTGGTCGTTTGATAAGAACGAAAAAAGAATGGAAATGAAAATAGGAGGAAAAAATATTGTAGCGGATCCACTTTTTATTCTCTCAAACAGTATAAGGACAACTAAATCCACCCAATAGCTGTTAAAATTACTTTTCTATCCTTATTTTAAAGTAAAATAATATACATAAACAGATAAAATAATAATTAACACAATTTTTTTTTGTTTTCTTTCTTTTCATAATACCAAATATATAAAGGAAAAACAAAATTTTCTTCTCACTCTTATTTTCTTTCCTTTCATTTTCCCCTTTCCTTCTACTTTTCTTTTCTTCTTACCAAACATAGGCGTAGTGTAAAATTATACTGCAAGAAAATGATGTATTTGGTGAAGACATTTGTCATCGATATATATAAGTCCAAAAACCATTGTGAAAATTGTTCAGGATGACAATATCGTAGCTAAAATTCGTTGGTGAAAGTAGGCGGCTAAAAGTTTTCAATTGTTGTCCCTGAATATTGTTCACTCGGGCAATGATTCTGTTTTTCCGGAAAAAAGAAAAGTTCATAATAAATTTTGTTGAATTCGTAGAACTAAATTCTTGTGTTGTTTTTCCTTTTAAAAAAATATAGAACGAGAGATTTAAATTCTATTGATAAAATTAGATATGAAATTATGATTAAACTATGGATGTAATCAAACTATGTTCTAAATAAATTGTTTTTGTAGTTGGTTTCTCTTTAATGCATCATCATATTGATTATCGCCGCTAAAGAAAATATCCAATTCAATATTAAGACCTTTATTTTCATGAATGTCATCTATGGAAGATTAATTTAAGCGGGTCATATTCGAATAATTTCTTGTGTAGTTCGATTTTAAATCCATTGCATAGTTATGTGCACGGCAATTAAAAATAAATAAATAAATTAAAGACGAAAAAAATTCAAAATGTTGTTTTGTATAAGTAATTGTTATGTCAATCTTGTTTTCTTCTACTTGACCTTTCGATTTTATCTCTAAAACAACGAAGGATTTTAGAGATTTAATCATGTACACAATGCGTGATAATTGAAAATTTTAAATTGCGATTTATTGGATTTATTAATTAAAAAATAACTTAAAAAAAGTGGGGTGATCTGATCCATGAGTGTAAAGTATGTCAAGAAACGTGTCTGTAGGCAATAGTAGTTTCATTAGCTTAAAATATTATCGTAATTATTGTTATTGTTAAAAAAAACCTTATAGAAAGTAAAACATATTTTGATTAAGCTAAGCTTGTAGGCTTATATATGTATCTTGTAGCTTTTTCAACCGTCGGTGCCGTCTTCATACAAATCAAACTACACTCCTGTCTCCGTCTCAATAATAAACTCCATTAACCTTTTTGATTTTTGAGTTTTCAAATTTTTGATTATTTATTTATTTATTTATTTATTTTTAACATTGATCTGATTGAATTAAATTCCATCTACGGAAACTCATTATTATCTTCTTGTCCTACTTACGTGCTCCATTCCTCAAATCCCAACCGTTGATTTCTCCTCGAAATTCGTGCTATCTCTACACCTTGGGGGCAGTGAACGGTGGATATTTCACCATGAGGTTATCGACGCACCACACACACAACATATATATAGATATATTTATCTCTTTGATCGTTTCCTTCTTTTAACTTGTCTTGTTTGGCTTTTATGGTGGTTTTCGTTTTGCCTTTGTTTGGTTTGGTTGACTTTAAACTTTGACTTAAGGGCCTCAATTAGCACATGGTCCAAAACCTTGACAGAAGCGTAAGGGGATTGTAATTTTGACCAGTTCCGAAGAGAGAGAAAGTGAGTAAGAAAGAGAGAGAGAGTGAGAGGAAAAAAAAATTTTAAATGCAACTGGGGAAAAGTGTGTAATCTTGGAAATTTGGAATTTGTTCCCCCCCCAAAAAAAAAAAAGTGCATTGTAGGGGTCAAAAGAGTAGCTTTCAATTTAGGACACCCCCCCCCCCCCCCCCTTTTTTTTAAAGGAGGTATTGAAGATGTAATTTGAGATTAAAAATGAGATGGTATTTTAGAAATGTGCATTTAAAAAAAAAATTATTTGGGGTGAAAAAGTATATAATTTTAAATATATTTAGAAAAAAAATTTCAATATAGATTGTATTTCGTTTCTCTCAAAATTATATGTAATTAAAATTTTTTTATCTTATTTGAATTTGAAAAGCTAAGTTATGAACTTTTAAAATTTAAGTTTATTGTAAATATTTATATATGTGAATAATGAAAAATAATTTTAAATTAAAAAAAAGACAAAAAAAAAAAAAAACCTGAAATCATATGCTAGATGTCCAAACGGGCTCTGAACTTAATTATTTTTATGAAAAATAATTTTAAATTAAAAAAAAGAAAAAAAAAAACTTGAAATCATATGTTAGATGTCCAGACGGGCTCTGAACTTAATTATTTTTGGGAAAAGTACCTAAATGACATAAGTTTAAAAATTATTTCACCAACATGACATAAAAATTTAAAATTAAATCAATATAACACAAAATAAACTAAAGTTAACTTAAATTTATATCATGTTGGTCCAGAGTAGAAATTTTCTGTCATATTAATCAATAGATGACAAAAAAAAAAAAAGATTACTTAAGTAATTTTCTCTCTGTTTTTTTTTTTTTGGCTGAAAAATGAGTAGCTTAATTAATCCGCACAACTTCCTTCACCTAAAAACTGAAATGACAAATTAGTACTAATTTTTTAGCAAAAGGTGTCATTTTCTAAGGGCATGTTTGGATACTATTTTTAAATGTCATTTTATTATATAGATTTCAAAATTTTAATTGTACATCAAATTTTCTTTCTTATTTATTTTTAAAAAAACTTAAACTTTTAAAGTTTATAACTTTCTCATTTCAAATCGAAATAAGATGATTTTTATTATCAAAATGCTCATAACGACAAGACGAACAAGATAAGATCTATTTTGAATTTTTTTTCTGAATATATTTTAAATTTTTGTATTATTTTTGTATCACAGAACTTTTTCAAAAACTTTTTCCTAAATACATATTTTCAACTTAATCTTTAAAACATCATTATAAATATTATTCCAAACGGACCCTTAACTCATGCAAGAAGTTCTTTGTCCCAAAAATAAAAATTAATAAAAAACTCATGCAAGAAGTATTGGAGGGAGTTGGACCATGTCTATTAGTTTGAAATTTGTGTACTCTTTTATTTTCTTCGGCCATTAAATGGTAAGAGAAAATGATATTGTTAATTATTATATTATTATTGTTATTACAGCCAAC
Source organism: Ficus erecta (assembly GCA_008635985.1). Taxonomy (NCBI): domain Eukaryota; kingdom Viridiplantae; phylum Streptophyta; class Magnoliopsida; order Rosales; family Moraceae; genus Ficus; species Ficus erecta. Next base: position 132,337 of record BKCH01000102.1, read on the forward strand.
CTCGATTGACAAAACTTTTATGGATGAGAATGTCGTTTTAAACCTTTTTAATACATGTCCAATGAGTGAAAAAAAAAAAAAAAAAAAGCATCACGTGCATCCTAAAAAAAAATGAAATGAATCTCCATCAGCTAATTACTCAAAAATATTTTAGTACTTAATAAATTACATTAGGGTCATGTGATCTTAGGGATGATAAAATTTTCCATGAATTCATTAATTTGTGAGGACTTATCTTAAATGAGATGAAAGAAACCTGGATTTAAATGGGATTTGGGTTATGAGCGACTTAAATTTAACCCGTAACAAATTACGTAACGGGGATGGATTTAGCCTCGATATCCATTTTATGACAGTTATCAGTCCTTATAAAGAAAATAATAACTGTGCAGTTTCATATCGCTTGGGAATGGATATATGTGATGCTTTATAAATAAAAAGATTGCCTCTTAATGGTATGAGACCTTTTGGGGTTGAGCCCAAAAGCAAAACCGTACCGGTATGAGGTTCACAATAAACAATCATATTAAATGAAGGCACAAGTCATTAAAAATATAACTTTAACCTATTTAAAACATGAAAATTATAAGGTTTTCATTTATTTTGGCCTAAATTTTATCTATTATTTATTTTCAGTTTTTTTTTAATGAACAATATAGCTATCAGGTAAATGAAGCACCTCGCAAGTGCCCTGAACCTATAATAGAAAAAACTTGTCCCAATTTCGTCAAGTTAAAAGGATTAATGGGAAAGGCATATGGAGTGTTTTAATTCATAGGGCGGGTTGATGAGAAGACCATCTCGTTTTTTTGTCATCCTCTGTGACGTCATTCGCAACAATGAGATGTAAATCTATTTTTAATGTATATGTCAATGTTAATGATTTTTGACATAAAACAATGTAAAAATAACATATTTATGACTCTGTACTGTAATAGGTAATGCCACATATTTTTTAATCATTATTACTAAGTTTTGGAATTCGTAATTGTAAAGTTTTTGTATTTAAATAATTTAAAGATGACAAATTTGTAATGGTTAGATGAAAAAAAGACACTAATCAATAACGATCAAATGTATTTGTTATTTCCTAAAAAAAAAAAAAAAGTATTTGTTATTGGTACCAATAATCAAATTTAACATATGCTAAATTTGTCATAAAAAATAGCAATGCATAAAAGAGTAGTTTTTTTCACTCAAATACTAATTAATAAACAGTATTTTGCCTAAGGCCCTATGGTCTAATGACATGGAGAGGGAGGGTTAGGAAGGGTTATGGATAGGAATTGTGAGTTTGAACTTACATTTATAGTTATAATATTTGATTATTTATAGAATTGCATATACCACAAATAATTTTTTTTTTAATCTCTAATTAAGTACAATTTAATTTGGTATTGGCACATTTGTTTCAAACCATAAAAGATATGCTCTAAGTTCAACTAGACTCTGAAAGAAGTTATATTTGAGGATAGTGTGGCACAAACCCAGGCAATCAAATCTTATATGTCAGAAACGAAAGGAAATATTGGATGGAGAAAATCATAGGGTGGGAGAAAATTTGAACAGGCCAAAACTTTAGGTAAATTAAGGGTACGTTTAGTTTCAAGATTCAAATTCAAAGTTTTCATTTTAGTTTTTATCTTTTTTTTTAATTAACAAAAATTATAACTAATTTTTCAAAATCAACCAACTTCAATTGAAAATTTTCATTCCAAACCCGTACCTAAACGCAAGCTAAACAGAAAATGTGTTAATAGTTTATTTTTGTGACATTTATCTTTCTTTCTTTCTATTCGTACTGATTTTCGTATCGTACATCTTTATATTTATTTATTTGTTTGTTTATTAAGACACAAGCCTTAAATATAGGTGCAGATCATGATAGAGGACAGAGGCTGGGATACTTTTTTCTTTATAACCACTTATTTATTTGTCTCTTATTAAACGTACGACCAAAGAATTTATAATAATCCTTATATACGTTTGGGGTTCTGCCATTCAGTAGGGTCAGGGAACAATTACACATACATATTCACACAGTAACATATTAATAGTAAAAAATCAGAGCTACGGTCATTGAGTGGAATTTGAGGTGGTATAACAACCGGCCAGATAAAAACAACAACAAGAACACCCGGCAAGATATGTGGCCCTATATGGTAAATAATAAAATATTTTTATCTTAAAAAAAAAAAAAAAGAACTTTACTCCTTTTTGTTTTTTGTTTTTTTGTTTTCTTTACCCTTTGATCGTGATCAATTCCCACCAATTGTGAATGTTTCGAAATTAATCATACTAATTCTAATTTTAACTATTTTTAGAATCATTCTACATTATTAAGCATGTGTTTGGTGTTAAGATTTAGATTATAGAATTTGAATTTAAATTGATTATACGTTTATCGAGAAGTTTAAATTATTAGAGTTAAAAAGTATAAAAACATGAAATGTGTTTGGAAAAAATATCAATATAGAGCTTGTTTCATTTGTCTCGAAATTCTATATAATTTAAAAAAAATCATCTCATTTGAACTTGTCGCTGAAAAGTTATGGATTTTTAAAGTTTAAGTTACAAAACTGTGTGAATAGTAAAGCTGATGGAAAATGACAAAAATTAGATTATAATTTTAAGATTTGAATTGTGTATCCAAAAACCCCTGATTCTATTTTTAACTATTTTCAGTATAATTTTACATAACTCATTTTTCAATTAATAAACCTTTATTTATCATATTAGTTAATAAAAAAATGACAGCTTATTCCATAAAAAAATTAAAATTTATTATGACCTTATTAAAAAAAATATTTGGGATTAGATTAATGATTATGTCAAAAAAAAAAAGTCATATATATGTCAATTTTAATAAGGTGGCAATTTAGCTTCATCAAATATCATAATTTCTGTAGATCTTAGAAAAACATCAATATTGATATAACAATACTGATATAACGAATAATTGTGGTTGTAACCATAGTTTTTTGATAATTCCATACATAATTTTATCAAATGTGTAGAGTTCAAATCTTGCATTCTAAATTAAAAAATATGTAACAAATAATTCATTATAAATAAGGACAAAGCTAGATATTTTGTTTAAAGGGGACTTGAGCACAACTAAAATTTTGAACAATAAATTTCTAAATTACTTAGGGCCTGTTTGGTGCACAAGTTCAAGATGAGATTTTTAAGTTTAAATAGTAAATTTTTTGAATTTTCAGAAAAGACAAAAATTTTTTGGGAAAAAGAGACAAAAACTTTTTGGGAAAAGACAAAAAAAGTTTGAAAATCTGAGTTTAGACTTGAACACCAAACTCACCCTTAAAAATTGAAGGAGGGAGTAGTCATAAAATCGTATTGAATATCCTCTTTTTTTACGATGAGTGTTATAGCTCGTTTAATAAAAGAGAGAGAGAGAGAGAGAAGGTAATAAATGGTTGACAAAATTCTCAATATATAAAGTAGATTCACATAATCTGTTTCACGTTTTCTCATGTGTATTGTAAAATATGACACGCTGGTTTGGTTAAATCCTATTTTCCCAAACGTAAATGAAATGAAGTCAGCTAGCTAGCACGAGAATATTACACAGGAAACACACACATATATATAGATATATATATATATATATAATTATATTACAGTGGAGATAAACCCCATCCATACAGACGACTGAAGTTGTAACAATGACAAAAAGTTGCTGAAGAGGTCGGAAATACCCACACTGAGAAAGCCTGTACATGCAGACGTGTGTGCGTTTTCCAGAGGCTTTTATCTGGTTGTATATATATATATATATATAATATCAATGTAATCTTCTATATTGTTCATCTGTTACGTTGGGGCTAGTTTAGCAGATAACAATGAGATTTTTTTTAATAAAAAACTTAATAAGTACCGATAAAGCCTCATACTCAAGAAAAAAATGCTACGTAATTGTTGAAGAGTAACTACTAATGTCTTAACTCATCAAAAAGTGAATATCTTTCTATTATAAATGTTATTCATAGAAAGTAAGGTATAAATGCGTCACCTTATTACCGTTCATATTATGCCAGAGATATGCCAGAGAAGTTTTTGAGTTGATTTTTATTTATTTATTTATTTATTTTTGCTTGTAAGTGGTATAATCCTTGAAATTTGCTCCCAAGGTTTTGAAATTTATTCGCATTTTACCGGCCAAAAAAAAAAAAGAGTGTAATCATTATTCGAAAACTTTAAACCAGTAAAAATAATAGTGAAATAAACCATTAAAATTTGTTTTTTTCTTTGGTTAACGTATTCACAGGGCTTCAGAGAATCAATTTTCGTTCAGAGACAACCGTAAAGAAAAAGTCCATAGAGAGGGGTTATTTATTTTTATTTTTTTTGTTGTTTTTAAAAGGAAAAAAGACCGGCTAGTTTTTCGTTTTACGCGGATAGAGTTAAAAAGAGGGTCATAATGTGGATTCCATGATATTTACATGCAGATTTTCGTACCATTCCTGGTCAGCCCTATTTTTCATTTTTCATTTTTCATTTTTACCTTTACAATTAGGGAATAGGGACCCACCAAATTGGCCCGTCTCTTCCCCACCCGCACAGTGTCCTACCATTAGGCGACGTAGCAGATCCCTAGGCTCTGCTCTCCAAGTATCTTGCCCTTAGGGGCAAAATAGTATTTTCATGTCTAGATAATTGAAAAATGCAAAATGTACAAAGCAGACAGAGGGAAAAAAAAAAAAAAAAAAAAGAAAGGAAAATTCTAGTAATAATAATTCTGATGGGGGCCTTTTTGTGATCATGACGACGTTGGCGTATATTATCAGAAGAATTGAATTTAAGAGAGAGAAAGAGTAAGAGAGAGAGAGATGGAAACAAAGGTCAAAGCAAAGCAGTTGTAGTATGGCGTAGGGGTAATGATTTAGAGAGAAGTGGTGGTGGCGAAGAAAGATCAGAATTTCATCAGACAAAAAAAAAAAAAAAAAGCTAAGCTCGTGAGTAGTACCACCTATTATTATTTGTATTATTTTTCTTCTTGTTCGTGAATTGTGAGAGAGAAAAAAAAAAAAAAAGGAAGGATAGAAGATCAATAAATATTTTCTCTTTGCTTTCTTTTCATTTTTGTTTTTTTAGAGAGAGAGAGAGAGGGGGGGTGTGTCTGTGCGGTTAGAAAAGAACGAAGGCACAGCAGGCAGGTATTATCAGACTCCTTAAGGAATTTACAGAGCCTCTCAGCTTCGTCTTTTCCTTTTCTCGTGATCTTTCTCTCTCTATGATCTCTCTTTCTCTCTCTTGTTTCTCTTTATGTGTGCTTTGCTTCTAAAAAAAAAAAAAAAAATATCGCCTCTTCCTTTTCTAACACTTTTTAAGGGGCTGGGGCTGTGACTGTGAGCATATCGCTGCTCTAAAACCTACCTACACAGCTCCAACGGGATTTTGAGTGAGAGAGAGAGAGAGAAAGAGAGAGGAGAGATTTAGAGAGAGAAACAAGAATTAAGAAAAGAGACCAAAGAGAGGTCTTTTCTTCTAGAAGAGGACCAAACGGCCAAAGGGTTGTCTCATCAAAAGTAAAGAAGAAGAAGGAGAAGTTTTTGAGAAATTTGAGAAGGACCCAGTGGGTGGATTTTCGTTTGTAGTGAAAAATAGAGGATTTTTGGTGTACCCATTTGGATCAAAAGGAGACCTAGATCAAGAAAAAAAATGACAAGTAGTAGTTGTGGAAGAAATGGAGCTGTTAGGCAATACATAAGATCAAAAGTGCCTCGTTTGAGATGGACTCCTGAACTTCATCACTGTTTTGTTCATGCTATCGAGAGGCTTGGAGGCCACAAAAGTCAGTTCATATTCTCTCTCTCTCTTTTTTCTTCTTCTTTTATATAAATATATATATGTATATATGTATATGTATTAATTCTGTTGGTTCTTCTGTTTGTGTAGAGGCTACACCGAAGCTTGTTCTTCAGTTGATGGATGTAAAAGGACTCACTATTTCACATGTCAAAAGCCATCTCCAGGTTTATCGTTCTTTTCACGCTCAATTATTTTTTTCACGTTTTTTTAATCAATAATGCGTTCTTCGTCTGACGACTTTATTTTTAGATATTCAACCTTTCTTTTCCTCCTACCCTCCTCTTTTTGTCCTTGTATCCTTTTTTCTTTTTTTTTGGTCTTTTTCGCTTTGTTTATTTTGGGTCTTCTTTTGTTTAAATTAACCAGATGTATCGGAGCATGAGAGGTGATCTGGGTAGACAAGGTATATATACTTTTTGTGTACAGATATGATTATATATAACTCTAAATGAGATTTTGTATCTATATCCCCACACCAACTTTGCTGAGATTCATTAAGATTTAGAGGCTTTTTCCATTAAGATGCTCTTTTTCCAAAGCCAAAAAAAATCATTTTCTATATACTTCCAAAAGTTTGCATTCTTTTTTTTTTTCCTCCTAGCTGTGGCTTCATTTATTTATTAGTCCCTCCCTTTCTTATAGTATTACACCATATATATGTGTGTGTGTGTGTGTGCATGCCAAAATAAAGGTGAGAGAAGAGAAACCTTTACTCTTTCAAAATCTTCTAATATTGGCACTTGTTATGAAACCCACAACCCTCAGTCACATCTGTCATTTAAAGTTTAGAATTTTTAGTTACCCTTTTGTCTCCTTCAATTTTCCTTCCCATTTTCAGTAGTATTTTGTTTTCATAAATATTATATCTTCGCTACGTCTCATGGCGTTGTTTGGTGCCATACATATATATATAAATATATATTTTCAGATAGAGGATTATCCCAACAAGCGAAGCAATGGTTTAATGAGCATGATCAAGTAAATGGCGCTGTGGGTTTTAACCGGTCATCTACGAAACCCATTAGAGAATCAGATTCTCATGAGCTTTACATTTCTCTCCCTTCGAAAAGGTAATTCCAAAAAAAAAAAAAAAACACTATTATTACTCATTATTTCCCTTTTTTTTTTTTTGTCTTTACTCGTTTTACTTCTCTTTGTTTCAAGAATCTTTATAGAGGTCAAAAAATCCATGAGAAAGAACAAAAAGTGGGTATTGATAGGAGTAGTAGTCAGTAGTAGTTATTGGCATTTGCATTAGATGATATGAGATTGACATATTCTTTTCAGCTTTTATGGACTTTTATTACTACAGATATTGTGCTAATATGTATCTTTTTCTTGATATTTTTCTTCTTTCTGATATACATATATTGTTTAATATTCATATGTTTCTCACTACTGATAATAATAATAATAATAATGAACATTAGGGCAATATTCGAGACAAGAAGTTCAGACATGTGTGAGAGGCAAAAACAAGAACAAGAAAAGGAAAGAATATCGTGTGAGGCAGAAGTGTCGAATGATCCGTACAATTTTTGATGATTATATGATGGCATTAGCCGAGCGGAATGGAATAAAGGGAGCTGGCTCTTCCTCATCATCAATATTATTCCGCAACAACAACACAACACAACGACACAACAGCCTTCTCTCTCTGCCACCACCTCGACCATCTTTATATAATCTCAACCCTTTCAAATACGCTGTTCAGGAATCTGATTTCTTCAAGGTACTAATTCATTACCCTACACTACTCTACAAAACTATGATATATCACCTCTCTCTCTTTCTCTCTCTACTCTCTTCCTCTCCTCTCTCTCTAGCTATAAAAATATATATATATATGTGTGTGTGTGTATAAAATGGGGTTGAGTGTAGTTTGGTTTTGGTTTTTTCTGGTTTAACAAGCTGTGTATATGATTATACATGTTTGGAAAATGTGAGGTATATGCTGTTGTGAGTTGTGACCACACGAAGGCATTTTGCCTTTTTTTTTTTGTTTTGTTTTCCTTCTTTAGGTCAACGGATGTCCTCTAAAAAATTTTATATATTCTCACTTGCAGCTTTACAGTGCAAATACCCTTTGTTCCTGTGCATATCTCCCTTTCTCTCTCTAGATATATATATATATAATATGTATATTTGTTTTTCCTCTCAAATGGGAAAAGGAACTTTTGGTGACTTCATAATATTTCGTTGTGTATTAGGGGATAAAAAGAGGAAAGAAGGAAATCCTTTAAACATAGAGTAGTAACGTTAATGGCTCTCTCTAGCAATTCCCCTTTTTTGGATGTCCCCCCTAAAAAAAGTAGCTTCATTTACTTATATCTATATATAATGTTTGTTTATATATTTTCTTCTATTTTTTTTAAAATTTATCCGTGCCTTGCACGTGCTATCCCATCAGATTTTTTTATATTATTATTGGTCATTATCTTTTTGGATTCTTCTGTTGTCCTTTTTTTTTTTTTTTTTTTTTTTTTTTTAAAGGTGTTTCCAAGTAACTACATTCCTAGAAAATGGATGGTACAGTTCTCTGATATTTGAAGGAATTACCTATTTTCTTATATTCTTTGTGGTCCCTCGTGACTCTCTGGGCGTAGGGGACCCCTCCCTATTCTATGGCTTGCCAAATTGGGAAATTTACAATACCCCCTTTATTGCACTCTACAGGAGAGAGAGAGAGAGAGAGAGATATATATATATATATATATATCGTACTGGTGTGTAGAGGAAATAGTCTTTGCTTAGGGGCCAAATTTGAAATGATACCTCAGTGTAGAATGTCGGTATCTAATTTGGTACTCTACTTTTAATGTTTTAGATATTTAGATCCATGTTTTCTTAGGTTCATTAATCTAATATAGCTTTATATACACCCAATTACCTTAATCCTTAATTACTTCTATATTTAGCGTGTGTGTATATATATATATATTATATATATATAAACATGCTGAATTGCTAGAGCTGTCTATTGTGGTAGGAAGTGGTGACTATGTCGCATTAACTTAAGCGGAATATTTAACATAAATGCGAGAACCAATTGCTGACCAAGCTTGTCTTCAACGAGAGTTTGAATTCCTCCACACTCACAGTTTCATAGATTTCTTGCAAGTCGCTAGAGTATAATTGTTGCGTTGGGCATCAGATTGTAAAACAGTTTTACACTAATGAGAGATTGTACTCATTATTTGTTCTTTGGGTGTTAAACAGGTGAACAAACGAGAGGAAGACGGAAAGCGTGAGACCACGAAAACAGTTATGTAGACAGGAAAGAACCAGGAAGGCGGATCTGAAAGAAGGCAAAATTGGAGCTGGGGGTTGTGAGTTGTCGTTGTCGCTCCCGTTGCATCAACGGGATCCGTCTTCGAATCGAAGTAACAACGCATCTTCGGCGAGTGAAATCAGCGAGGCAATCTCATCATACTCGATGTCTGCTGCTTCCTACCAGGACTGCTTCTCTTCTTCGGCAAAACATACTAGTCTTAATTTAGATCTTTCTATTGCTCTATGTGGCAACTGATCAGAGAGAGAGAGAGAGGATCAAATTGTAGCTAGAATTATTGTCTAAATTTTAGGGCCAATGTGATTTAATATGCTCTTAATTACCCATATTTCTAATATTATTTTCTGTTAAAAGTTTTGTCCTATAGTTTCTCTCTATTCGGCTCTTTAGTTTAGTTTTTCAAAGTGACTACTCTCGTACTAATTTTAAGTTTGTTACTACATTCGAGAAGAAAAAATGAGCATGAATATTTCTAAAAATTTCTCTCCATTTATAAGCCCACATAAATAATGTTGTTTCATGAATTTTTTGAAACGTGACCTCTGTTATTTTCAAATGTGAAATCGTCTCAAGAGATCCCTTCTGTTATTTAAGAGAAATGAAAGCGTTGGCATAATTTTATACTAGGAGAACATCCATTTATTGTTATTATTATTATTTTTTTTGTAAAAAAATGATAATTTTCTTTAAATGCAGCCTTTCTTTTGCAATTTAAAAAAGGGCATACATTGAGGGTGCTCCTAAGAACATGTCTCAAAGGTATACCTCTTCGTTATTGTTCGTTTTTAAACTCTAGCTGACATGCATTATTGTAGCTCCATTTTAAAAAAAAAAAAAAAAATTTATTTATTAATATTGAACTTTACCGTTAGGACATATATGCCTTTTCTCTTAAATTTAATATGAGTGCGGTAGAATCTGGTGGTTTGAAATTATGCCTTGTCACTAAAGTAATTTTATACGACACCGGTCGGCCATAATATTCTCCAAAATAACAACCACAATGAACAAATTTTGCTTTTCAAGTGTTGGAGTACATTTTTCTAGTAGGTTGGTAGAAGCAAAACAATTATTTTAAAAAAATAATAACAAAACTGAAGATTCATATTTCTTAGTGACTATATATAGGCTGGCCAATTATACGCCGAGAAAGTGTCCGATTTGTGTACTTGTGGCCTAAGAAAATACAGAATAAAAACATCACGACACACTATTAGCCAAATTTCAAGAAAATATATTCCACTACTGAGAGCATCTGTTCAAATTAGTTTGGACCATAGAGCACTACTATTTTGCTTTAGGAATAATATATATATATATATATGTATATATTTTCTCTTATGTTCTCAAGGAGAGACATAAATAAAGTACGCCATATTCCGATAACAAGTCGGGCTGCATTAAAAATGGGCTAGTTTGAAGTTCTTGGGCTTGATTTTGTTTGGGCCTCATTAAACTTGGACTTGTGGGCAGCCCGCGAGACCCATAGTAGCCTTGGTTAATATGTAGTTATAATGTGTGTATTTTTTTTTTTTTGTGTCGATTGGTATATATAATGACAATATATAGTAACTTCAATATGATACATACATATATATATATATATATATATATTTTGTGTTTTGGAATTTGAAGGTCTGGTATTAACTTCAATAAATCTTATATTGAAGGTTAATGTAAACTATTGCCCGGTTAACTCTGCAATCACAACCTCAATAACGATTATCTTGAAAATTTTTACGAAATACTGATATGTGCTTTTATGAACCTGGGGGTACCTATTTCGGCCATACAGAGGGACCCGCAATAGATTATTTACATCGATTTATTAAGTGGAGATTAGAGATGTTAAACTTGAACAACTGAAAAGTAACACAGAAGTTCTTTCAAGTTAAGACGTGTTTTTATCAATCTCCTAACTAATTTCTAGCAAGGGGGTTCCCAAATGAAAGTATAAAAGTGGCTTTGGAAAAATTCCACAAAATTGTCGAGCTATGGGGCGCCACAAGCAAATAGATCGACATGATTTGGGAATCGCACCTTCATAATCACTCTTTGATCATCTTTCAATTCCCTAGCTCTATTACCTCAAACAAAAACCCACGGCATATCCGGTTAATCCACGCTTAATGCTTTCCGCCCTCTGCTTTGACATTTGAGAACAGTGTCTTGATACACAGTCGTGGCTTGGTGCTGACTAGATTTGTGGAAGAATCGATACTTGCAACTACCAACGACCATTCGGCACCCCAGAGAGAGGTAGTAGCTCAACAAGTACCGAAAGCTGCAAATTTGGACATATAGCTGGAATAAGTATAACAACAAAACAGAGTAAAATGTCGTTGAATTGGCGAACAAAGTGGAGTCTTGCTTTTCACCTCGGGAGATATAAGGTCCACTACTGAATCTGGTACAACATCTTTTACTGCACCAGCCACTGTTGAAAAGCAGCTGTTCCGATCCAACAAATTTGATGCAGTTGATGTATCTTTTGTAATCTTCATCTCCGTCTCTTTGATTCCTCTTCTGTTGTATCCCACTGCAAACTATACGATTGATTTAAATCTTTGTTACTATGAAAAATTTGTTGGACCAAAACAGAAAGAGATGCAATACGAGACAATAAGATGATGTTGTCTCTCCTGGGGAGGGGAGGATTCCATGTCTGGATTTAAGCTTGCAACTATTATCAGCATGATTATAAATTAAGTTAGCTTCTGGCAATATCTAAGTATACAAATCTCGGGCAGAGACTCTCATTCAGTCACTTATGATGACTCGTATATGTGTTTTTTCAGGCCTCGATATGTCATCGACGAAAAGGGCATCATGCGTGCCCACACACACACAAAAAGGATAAAATGGAGGGCAAATAGAGAAACTAAGAGACTTGACAGTGACACCTCTTTATGACTAATAGGTATCTATGATAACACATTATAACTTCTACCTTTAAGGCCGTTCAAGTTTGTTTTCTTTATCATTCACAAACTCGAGAACAAGCTTTGCTACAACTGCACGTAGCTCCTTCTCATTCAAAGTACAAGTGGCTTGGATGGGAAAGATACGGTGACACCACCTGCGCCATATTAACCATGGTTCGAACTAAATCATATTGCGGGAAAGAACCAATTTTAACTACTTATTGAGAATAAACCACAATTTCAATTTAAAAACATGTTGGGGAAAAAGAAAAATTATTTACAACTTACTGGGGTGAACTAGAACCTGCAGATTGCAGAGACCCAATAATGTTTGATACAATATCAACGGTGTCAAAAGAGGTGCCTCTGGGTAAGGTAAAGAGGAGCAAGCCACTCCTTGTCAGCTTAACCAGAGAAAGAACGGAGTTTCTCTCTTCACTTGTACCAATCTTTGCGGAGGATAGAGAAATTTCTTTTGAATGATTCCCTGTTATTCAGAAAGAAATGTCAGGTATATCACCAAAAGCATCAAATTGTCTCCATTGCAAAGGATTTGACAAAACCCCAGCATGATGCTGAGTGATAATCGCCATAAAATTACCGGGTTTTTCCTCGGAGTTATTAGCAGCAGCATCATTGCTTTCATCACCATTGACATGGTCACCATCTAAATCCTCTGTGCATTTTTTCCTTCTCTTAGAAGTGGAGTTTTCAACAGAATCATCCAAAGTTTCTTTTGTCCAACTCGATAAAGACCCAACAAACTGCAAAATAAATATAGAAATAGATGACCAAGAATATTTTAGCAGAAATAGCTTAATTTACCATATTTTGACGTTTAAACCTTTCATCAATTTTCTCATGAAGACAGTTTAAATGGGAATTTACTGGCCAATAAAAAAAAGTAACCCTCCAAAACTCGAAAACCAACATCTCAGAGAAAACTAAAGGCGTTTACCCTGATTAAACTAAAAGAGTAACCAATGCTTTATAAATGTTGGAGGGATGAGATTGCAGTATCAAGACCACAAATTTATTTCTATACAGCAGCTCCTTCCCTCCAATAGGGCTCGAGGAAATGCGAACATTAACATTCCTTTTTTTTTTTTTTTGTTAAAAAAAAAAAAAAAAAGTCATCAACATCACTTTCTTAAAAATGCGATATCAAATAGTACAATCCAAACTTAAGTTAACTGAAGTATGAACTAGAGCACTAGAGCAAGCGAAGAAAAAGTATGAACCTAAAAACTGACCTTCCCAAGAATGGATATTGCTTCTTTTGTGGCACTTTTCTCCCTCTCTACAAAAAAATAGAGAAACTTTAGAGTTTTAAACTTCATTTCAAACTTGACTCATGAAAAGTGTGTGTATATATATAATCAGAACTAGGAAATCACATTCAGGTAGTGGCATATCCTTGTAGCTACCCACAACCCCAAATCTTCCTATTCAACAATGCGAGCAGGATAACAGATGTAAGCTTAATTTCCATTAAACCCATTTCCTTTAAAAAAAAAAAAAAAGCCAAAAAGCCAAAAAGCCAAAAAAATGAAAACACTACTTCGAAATACCAAATACCCAATTCGAAATTTGGCTTAAATCTAAAGAATTCGGCAAAAATTACAAAACCCAGTTGCGATCAGTTTTGTTTAGCAAAGTTAAAGCAAACCCAACTCAAAGGGAAAAAGCAAAAGCAATGAAAATTGAGAGAAAGAACAGACTGATGGTGCAGGTGATGAGGAAACCGGAGTGGGAGTGTTGGAGAAGAGAAGAAGGTGCGTTGTAGTTGAAGCGAGGTATGCTTATAACTCCCCCATGCTGCTCCCATGGCTTCATCTCCTGTCGTTCATTAGTTTCCTTTTGTTTTTGCACTTGTTCGGTTTTCTCATTCCTTGTCGTTTCTTCTTTTTTTTTTTCTTCGGCCATTGATTTCGCACTTGCCTTTGATTTAGCTGCTTCAGTCTTCAGTGGTTTGCTGCACTTGCTGACGAGACGAGTCTTGTTCGCAGCGAAGGAATAGCCAAGTTCAAAACCCTTTTGTCCCAAAAAAAAAAAAAAAAAAAAAAAAAAAAAAAAGCGGGTTATAAATTATAGGATAAATTACTTATTTTGTCCTTATTCTTCCGGTTTTTGACACTGATGCCCCTTAAATTTATCTGACAATTTGTCTCTCAAACTTTTAATTTTGATAATTTACCTCCTAAACTTGTTAAATTATTACAATGTACTATTTTTAATTAATTTTATACTAAATCAAAGATTTAAAATTAGAAGATTTACATTAGAGTTTCTATTATATTTGGAAACTTTTAATTGAAAATGAGGTTTTCCAATTTTCACATGAGGCGTATATGAGTTTTTCATAATAATTTAACAGAAAATTAATTAACAAGGGGTACATTACTACAATTTAACAAGTTTAGAGGATAAATAACCAAAATTAGAAGTATGTGGGATAAATTACTAAAAAGTAACAAGTTTAGACGCATCAGTGTTAAATACCCTTAATTTTCTTATAAAGTTAATTTTTTTTTTCCTCCCTCCCTCCCTCTTTCTTTTCGCTACTAAAAAGGTCGCAAAACTCTATAAAAGGGTGTAAAATGATTTTTGTTTTTATTTTTTTGTCAATTAAAGTTAAAAATTTAAAAGAAAATAATACATCAATCATATGATTTATGATTTAAAAGTAATTAAAAAAATAATTACATGATTCAATTTATATGTATCATATATCTTATTTATTCTGTTTAATTTTTAACTTACATGTGTTATACACGTGATTTATTTTATTTAATTTTTAATCTTTGTTAATAAAAATGATCAAATTACATCTTTTTAAAAGAGTTTAGAGATTTTTCAAGTGCGAAAAAGATCGAGGATTAAATAACATATTCATAAAGAGATTAAAAATAAACAAACAATTTATCTTAAATCTTAAAACCTAACCCCAATATCAGAATACTTGCAAACGTAACCTGGTCCCTCTGTTTCGAAAATAACAAAAACATCCAGAAGCATAGAATTTAAGGTAAATTTCACTTTTAGCACCTGTGGAATATTTAATATTAAAATCAGCACCACTTTTTTTCCCCTTCACTTCTAGCACTGCCACGTCACTCTTCAGTCTGATATGTGGGGCCCAGGAGGATTAATTGTATGTCAAATTACTGGTTTATCCTCATCTCCCTCGCATGGCCCCCGAAACCCAGCATATACAGTTTTTAGAGAGAGAAAACGAATTCTAGAGAGAGAAACAGTTGCAGTCGCTCGGAAAAGCTTGGAAACCGTCCGAAACCACCACGAAATGCATCTACAAACAGCTTCGTGATATACAAGGCAGAAAAAATTTAAAAACTAATTAAAGATAAGTTAACGAGTCAAAGAAGTCGAAAGTTAAAAAATTACAAAATCTGGTTTCATTCAATGTCTGAAAACTTTGCGTTTAGCGATTTGATTGCAGAGGGGAAAAACATTTCTTTTTTTGAACTTGTTTAACAGTTGGTCTTCTTACAGGGACGGTCATTATCATAATGACCGCCTGGTAATTTTCGTTGTGACCCCTGTGACTGTTAAATCTTAGCGAATAATTTTGGTCACAACGATATTGACCAGGTGGTCATTATAAAAATGACCAGTTTTTTGTCAGACGTCCTCCCACAGGATCGGTCATTTTCATAATGACCCCATGGTCATTATCGTTGTGACCCCTGCAAATGCTCAATACGGTGACGTATTGGTCAACGTGTTAGACCATTGGTCATAACGGTTATTACCAGACGGTCATAATCGTTATGACCGTCTGTGTAAGCCAGTGGTCATAACCGTTATTACCAGACGGTCATAACCGTTATGACCGTCTATGTAACGTAGCGGTCATAACCGTTATTACCAGACGGTCATAACCGTTATGACCGTCTGTATAACGTAGCGGTCATAACCGTTATTACCAGACGGTCATAACCGTTATGACCGTCTGTGTAAGCCAGCGGTCATAACCGTTATGACCAGACGATCATAACCGTTATGACCGTCTGTGTAAGCCAGTGGTCATAACCGTTATTACCAGACGGTCATAACCGTTATGACCGTCTGTGTTATACGATACGGTCATAACCGTTATTACCAGACGGTCATGACCGTTATTACCAGACGGTCATGACCGTTATGACCGTCTGTGTTATACGATACGGTCATAACCGTTATTACCAGACGGTCATGACCGTTATGACCGTCTGTGTAAGCCAGTGGTCATAACCGTTATTACCAGACGGTCATAACCGTAATGACCGTCTGTGTAAGCCAGTGGTCATAACCGTTATTACCAGACGGTCATAACCGTTATGACCGTCTGTGTAACGTAGCGGTCATAACGGTTATGACCGTCTGTGTTATACGATACGGTCATAACCGTTATTACCAGACGGTCATGACCGTTATGACCGTCTGTGTAAGCCAGTGGTCATAACCGTTATTACCAGACGGTCATAACCGTTATGACCGTCTGTGCAACGTAGCGGTCATAACGGTTATGACCAGACGGTCATAACCGTTATGACCGTCTGTGTTATACGATACGGTGACGTATTGGTGAAAAACCTTAGGCACAAAGAGGTCACAATGAAAATTACCAGACGGTCATTATGAAGTTGACCGTCTTGTAATATGCATTTTAAAATAAAATAAATGGAAATACCAAGAGTCATTTAAATGTCGAATTACAGATTTACCCTCATCTCTCACCTGCCCAAAAGGCATTCTCCCTCGAATAATCTCACAAAAATTTTCAACCAGCGTCTACAGTGTTTTAGAGAGAGAAACTCCGATTCTAGAGAGAGAAAGCTTTGAAAACCGCTCTAAAACCGCTCGGAAACCGTCCTAAACCACCACCGTAGCCCTTTATATACTGGTTGGACGTCTTTTAACGTCGAAAAGTACTTAAAAATAACCCTTTTCGACGCCAACAAAATGTCAGAGAAGAACACTCCAGAAACTGCGCCGAAGGCTACTGAGGGGGAAGTCGAACTAAAAGTCTCCCAAATGTTCATGAGTGAACAAGACGACAATATATTCGACTCTGAAAAGGTAATGAAATTTTTTTGTGTTTTTTTTTTTTTTGAAAAATATTTTCATTGTTATTATATATAAGTGCCGTATAATAAAAGATATCGGAAGCTGGATCGAATAAAATTTGTTTTGGTCTTTGTGTTTAAAAAGTTTACACTTTTAGTATTTTTCAGTAAGAATATGCAATATTTTTTGATTTTTGAAAACAAAGTTTATATTTTTATATGCGTTTTTTGATGATATTCCACTGTCCAGTTGATTTACTGAACAATGTTATCATATTGTACATAAAGTTAAGATTTTTATCTGTTTCTGTACCATAAAACATCCTTTAACTCAAGTATGTGTTTTGGTTTATATTTTATATTAGGGTTTTCATCGATGTTTGTGTTTAAATGTAGATGATCTCGGCTATTTGAAACAAAATGGAGTGGTCATTTTTAAAATGACTCTCTAGTCATAATAATTATTACTCAGTTTCAGTTTTCTGTTAGTATGTCCGGTGGTCATTTTCATTATGACTTGTTGGTCATCAGCATCTACTATGAGTTTTAACTTATTTTAGGATGGTCATTTTAATTATTACTTGGTCATAATAATAATTACTCAGTGTTTTCTCTTTTTCATGTTGTTATGGCTTGTTGGTCACAAATATTACCAGCTTTTATGTTGGTTGCGGACTGTCATTTTCATAATGACTTTGTCATTTTAGTCCAACAATTTTTGTTTAATTGATGGTGATTAATTTTTAATTTTTTAGTTTTCATAATGCTGTTATTTTATGCCTGGTAATTTTTGATATGACTTTACTGTCATAAGTATACTTACCATTTTATGTTACGATTAACATTACCGCAGGTTCAATACAATCGACGGGTATCGGATGCTGACATTACCAGGGCAAAAATAAACACTTTTGTCAACATTCCGGAAACCTGTAAGAAGCTGAGACAGTGGTTGTCTCCCCAACAGTACGAGGCCGTCCTCAAGCAGCCATGCATTAAGCATTTTCTGGGATTAACCGATCTTGGTTGGGCTGGCCAAGTCTTCCACAACGTTGTGATGAGATTGACGGATCACTCCGAAATGGGTGATGCTCTTTGGTTCGAGATCGGAGGCGAACTTGGCATATTTTCCATCAACGAGTTCTGCCTCATCACCGGCATGAAATGCACAGGGTCTACCCATCTCCCAGTGGTCGAAAGCCGATTAATCACAAGATATTTTTCGACCTTGAGAGGCGTGTCGAGAGAAAATTTGGAGCTGCAGATGTCGAATGCGGCTTTTGACAACGACGACGACGCTGTGAAGCTTAGTTTACTATATTTGATGTTCTGCATTCCCTTATCAAATGCAAACTCCGTCAAGATAGACGCTAAGTTTTTTTCACTGGCCGATAGCATTGCTGATTTCAATGCTTTTCCTTGGGGCATTCTGTCATGGGAGACAACTCGGACTGCAATCTGTAATGCAGTTGAGAACAGGCTGTCGACGAAGAGACGAGCTTCAAAAAGGCCCGACGAAGTGCATTACAGTGTATCGGGCTTTCCTCATGCCTTACTCGTCTGGGCCTATGAGACCCTCCCATCGATAGCATTGAAATTCACCAAGAAGTACGAGCATGCCTGTCCGCGAATGCTGTCGTGGACCACCGAGGAATTTGTCAAGTTCGATGATGTCATAAATACCTTTTCCGATGTTGGCGAAGATCATGTATTATTGTATAGGATCTATCATGTATATTTATTATGTATGCAGTGTCAATTACAAATGTTGGTCAAAATGTTTTTTTCACAAGCCTGTTACCATAACAGTGGTTATAGTAGCATATTAATTCAATCCGTAACCCCTACTGATTTTTTTTATTAACATCAAATGTGTTCAGGGTAAGTGTTTTGTTCTGATGCTAACCGAGGAAAAGTTGAAGGACCCATGGGTTGCGCGGCTATTTTTGAAGAACCCAAGTGTTGTGCCAAAATTAGCTCCCAAGCCCCCCAAGCCTTCTGCACCCCGACCGAGCTCCGATACAAACTCTGATTGGCAGGAGTTTCAAAAGGAAATCCGAGGAGAGGTTGTCTCCATTAAAGAAAAGTTGGTGGCTCTTGAAAAGGGCCAGTTGGCTCTTGAAAAGGGCCAGAAGAAGGCTAACAAACTCATGAGAAGTGTAATAAAAATGTTGGCCGCCAACTTTTCTGAGAAGGGGAAGGGGAAGGGGAAGGCACACACCTTCGAATTTGTCAGCAGCCGCCAGAAGCCTGAAGTTCACACGGCTGATAATTATGAGCTCAAACCTACCTCACCTCACATCGGCACCGAAGATGATGTGATGTTGGACTCTGACGTCGGAGCCGCAGCTGATATGGGTGTTCAAGCAACCATGGAGTTCCTCACCGCCGAAAATGTGATTTTTCCTCGGGAAGACGTCAAGGTTGACGAGAATAAGGTACTCATTTAGCTGCTAGTTAGTCGAGTATTACATTAAATGTAGATTATCTCAACTGTGTTCCACAACTAGAACATTGTATTTATTCTTATGCCATGTTGTGAAACCACACAGGCTTTGCCCTCTGATTTACCAGCAACGGATCTGCAAACGAAGGCAAAATCTGAGCAGATAGTGCAAGAACCGGAGAAGGAGAGTGTGGCAAAAAACACTATCATGGATATCGTGAAGGTTTCGGAGCCAGACGACGATGAGAGCCTCGGTGACGTGGTTGTTACGAATATCTGTAACTTAGTTATATAGTCATTATTGTCATTGTGTACAATGTTAACTCTTTTTACATATTTCACTTATAGATGCGTAAGAAAAAGAGAGCCAGACTATCAAGGATTGGTCAACGGCCCTCTGGAACAATCACTGATGTTACCTCGCCGTCGAAGCCTCCGAATAATCTGCTGACTCCCCTCCCTTCGGGTCTCGCAGATGAACCTTCAAAGGATAAGCTAGAGGAGTTCAGGGAGTGGTTCCCAAAAGGATTATTGAAAAAGACTCCTGCAGGGTAAATTTTTTTATAATACAGATTATGCTCGATTTGAAATTTAAAATTTATTAACAACTTCATCACCTATTAACCAGACGGTACATTATGTTTTGTAAACGTCCTCCCCGATACACTGCAAAGCATGATGTTCTTGACAAACCACATGACCTCAGCTGCATGATGGTGGAAAAAGAGAGTTGGTATTATGAGTTAGCTACCTCTCCTATTTGGCTATGGGATGAAGTAAGTACCTTTCTTCAATATTTTATAGTCAATTTATTTGAGTATCCTGTATTTCATACTGTATTTATTTGAGTTAGCAGGATATATTGTTTGTTATGTAAGTATTTTTTCCCAATTCATTTGCATCTTTTTTGTTTGTGCAGCACATTGACGTTGCATTCTACTACCTGAGGAAGAAGATCAGGCAGTACCCTGAACTGGAACAACGAAAGGTGACAACCGTAGACACGTTTTTTGCTGCAAAAGTCCGTTCGTTGTGGACCGTCTACCAGGCAGCACCCGATAAGTTCGATTGGGCCTGCTGTGATTCTGTGTTCAGGATAATGCTTGGCGTGCGTGCCCAGAGTGGGGCCTCGTGGTTTCACGTTAACACGGTGCTAATGCCAATGCACTTCAGCGAGCTGAAACATTGGGCATTAGCAAAGCTCGACTTAACAAACTGGACCCTTGAGGTATACGACTCTCTTCAGCATGAAGGACGTCATAACAACAGGGTCCGCGAAGGAATGGAAGGTCTGTCAAAGTTCATTCCATTTCTAGCTGAAAAGAACAGCTTGTTCGAGTTCAAACCACGGGTTCCTCCAGGAAATCACCCAATACCAGTCACCATAATGAAAGACATCCCTAAACAAGCCAATGGGTTAGTACAAGCATTGCAAATTAATTCTATGTATGAACTGTTTGGAGTGTGTTGCTTAGTTAATAAACTTTTTTCCATCTTTCTTGCAACATGGGTGACTGTGAAATGTTTACAATCAAGTATGCTGAGTGCTTGATAGAAGGGAGGGATGTCAAAAATTGGGTGATTGCTGAACGCATGCAAATCTTCAGGGAGTATTTTGCCTGTCACATGTGGTCCCATGCCAAAAATAAGCTAGCCGATGCCTATAAAAGTGATGCTGATGAGGAGGAGGACGTTTAACATTTAGACTAACTTTTTAAATATTGTAATTAAGAATTGTCCAGACTGTTAATAGTACTATTTTTTAATTCTTTGTAATCCCCATTGATTGATTGTTTTTTTACAGACCGTTGTAAAATTAATTGTAACATTACACACTCATCAAATTGATGATCAGGTGGGAATAAAACGTTTCATTATCAATGGAATGTATCTTTGTACATGATAATAATAAATAAAGCATGCAAATCTTCAATACTAATACTATCGGTCATAACGGTTATGACCAGACGGTCATAACCGTTATGACTGATAGTATAAACCAGTAGTCATAACGGTTATTACCAGACGGTCATAACCGTTATGACCGTCTGTATAACACAGAGGTCATAACTGTTATTACCAGATGGTCATAACGGTCATGACCTCTGTGTTATACAGACGGTAATAACGGTTATGACCGTCGGGTAATAACCGTTATGACCGCTGGTTTCATTCCAATTATTCTAGCAAGAAAAGGTTAAGTGACACTAGTTTAGACTTTAAGGGGTGAGTAGTTTTTAAAGTTTAATCACAAAAGTTACGAATATTTTTTATACAAGCGATATTAATCCTTATTGAGAATGGAAAAAAAAAATAAGGGGTAAATTGCTAAATTAGTCCCTAAACTCTCAACAATATATAATTTTGGTAGCTGGGATGATCCTAAAATATTGCTGCAAAATGTTACAATAACATATAATAAAATAACAAATAATACCACTAATCCCAGAAATTGTTGCTATAGTGATTTTTTAACGGAATACGTCAATAAATTGGTCAAAATAAAATTAATGGCACATAACGAATTATGTTCAAAAATTAACGTAAGAAGGCATATTGTAGTACCCTGAACGTAGTACATATAAATATTAGTTATAACAAAATGAGTTAAGATTAAGATATGTCTTTCAATATAGGTCTCAACTCTTTTCTTTAAGAATTAAATTAAGAATTGTTTCATTGGAACCCAAAAACTATTTCAATTCGAATTGATACATAAGAACCCTCCCAATTTTGAAATAAATCAATGAAAAAATTGGTTAAATAGTTAGTACAAAAATAATTTATCTCAGTCTATAATACTACCAAAAAAACAAAAAAAGGGTGAAATAGCATCATAAATCAACACTCTATACCTCAAAATAACCATATAAACAAATGAGATTCATATAAAGAAAACGAAAACCCATTAATTAACTTTAAATCCGGGGAAAAAAAAGGTTATAAACTCGTCGAATTTGGTAGGTACGTTGAAATAGTTGGTAATTTTTAATTTGTCTCGGCATTTTTTTTTTAAGATTTGAAAATCATTGTTTGGTTTGTTTTTAGCTTCTCGTTTTATTTGATTCATGACCAAAATCTTCATTTCAATGTCATGATAGTAGGAAAGCAAATTCACGTCTCTGTTTGCTTGGTAGGAAAGCAAATTCACTTCATTTCAATAACACAGAGGTCAAAACGGTTATGACTGTCTGGTAATAACCGTTATGACCGCTACGTTATACTATCGTTCATAACGGTTATTACCAGACGGTCATAATGAAAATGACCATAGTATAAACCAGTGGTCATAACGGTAATGACCGTCTGGTCATAACCGTTATGACCGATAGTATAACGTAGCGGTCATAACGGTTATTACCAGACAGTCATAACCGTTTTGACCTCTGGTTTATACTACGGTCATAACGGTTATGACCATCTGGTCATAACCGTTATGACCGATAGTATAACGTAGCGGTCATAACGATTATTACCAGACAGTCATAACCGTTTTGACCTCTGGTTTATACTACGGTCATAACGGTAATGACCGTTTGGTCATAACCGTTATGACCGATAGTATAACGTAACGGTCATAACGGTTATTACCAGACAGTCATAACCGTTATGACCACTGGTTTATACTACGGTCATAACGGTAATAACGGTTATGACCAGACGGGAATAACTGTTATTACCTCTGGTCTTAAATCCACCTAAAAAATGTTTGGCTTAACAGTTAATGTTTTTTTATATAATAAAAGCGTGTTATAGCAATCTATTGTACTAAAAATTACACTCTGTACTTATCATAAAAATATTGGTCATTTTTAATGTGAAGTGTGATAAATTGAGCTAAATTGTTATACAACAATGATAAAAAAAAGTAAAGTAAATTGTTATACAACATGAAGTGTGATAAATTGAGCTAAATTGTTATACAACAATGATACAAAAAAAAGTAAAGTAAATTGTTATACAACATGAAGTGTGATAAATTGAGCTAAATTGTTATACAACAATGATAAAAAAAAAAAAGTAAAGTAAATTGTTATACAACATGAAGTGTGATAAATTGAGCTAAATTGTTATACAACAATGATACAAAAAAAAGTAAAGTAAATTGTTATACAACAATGATCAATTCGACGGTGGTTACATACGGCCATTGCATGAGGGCAAGGAATTTGATCGACCTGAAATCGTCTGCAAGTACATGTCCTTTCCCTCATATCGACAATCCATATTTGGGCAGCATTGTTGGTGACAGCGTACTCAAACTGATCAGCTGGCCGAGGCTGTTACAAATGTAATTTTAAGTCATTAGTTTAAGCGATCGCATTAAGAAGAAGCCATAATAATAAAATTTAAAAATGAGGTTGTTATCACAAACCGTTACTGTTAGGCTTAAAGCGAAGTTTGTGCGAATCAATTTCTCTGCCTTCGGGGCCAGTTTAGATGTTATTTTAATGGCCTCTTCACGTCTCTCGACGAACCATCGTTGTAGCAGTCCCCTAAGCTATTCCACCAAGAATCCAACTGGCATTAACCTGGCTTTCCGATCCACATTGTTTAATGACTCTGCAATGTTGGTTGTCATGATTGCATATCTCCGACCGTTGAAGTATGCTCGCGACCACTTTATAGGATCGGCCTGAAGAAGGTAACGATGCATGTCGGGATTACGAACACGGATGGATTCCATATGACGATGGTACTCACTTAAAAGATACGTTCTCGAGGCACCGTCAAAATAGGTCTTCAAAGGGCCTTTGAAATCTTTGTATCTAGTCTTCAAGTTTGCAGCCAAGTGTTGGACGCATATTCCGAATGCAGCATCTGGATACACAAGGTTGGCTGCATATTCGATACCCTTATGCCTATCGGCCACAATAGCAAGAGACTCTCGCGTGCCGATTGAATCCCTTAGTTTCTCGAAGAACCATGTCCATGATTCATTGCTCTTCGACGGAACGATACCAAATGCAAGGGGAAATATGGAGCCATTTGCGTCGTGTCCGCAGGCTGCAAGCAACATACCTCCAAACTTGGCCTTTAGTGCTGATCCATCAACCACAATTACTGGACGACAATAAGGCCAACCATGCTTCGAAGCAGCTAAGCACATGTAAAACAATTTGAAACAATTTGCTGAGTCTGTCTCAATGTCAACGTCGGATTCAGGATTTTTCCGCTTCACCATTTCAGCCCACACTGGCAGAACTGTAAATATTAAATTATCAACACCATGTTTTAAGTATAATAGTTATAAGGACAGTAACGAACGTATAACCAGACAAGGGAAATTACCTTCGTATGACTCAGCATCATCGCCTCTCAGGCTTGTCAGTGCAGCTTCCTTCCCTCGCCATGCTCTAAGATAGTTGAAAGACACTCCAAATTCGGCCTGCATGTCTCGCATTATTTCAGATGGTCTATATAAGGAATTGGTCGGATCCAAGTATTTTGCCTTAACACACTCCCCAATCATCCAACTCTTCGCTTGACGATGATGCCCTTGAATGATTTCAATTGAACAAGTATGGACGTCGTCGAACCTCTTCACAACAAACAGTTTACTACCTTTCATCCTAGTCGCACGCAATTGCCATGGACAAGCCTCATTATCTATACATATAACGTGTAATAGAGTAGAGTTCAACCTCTTCACCTTGAATTGGTAGTGTTTACTCATGGCATCATGATGAAGATGGTATTGCAAGTAACTTTTTGTTATCAAAAACACAGTTTACGCGCAGCGTGATAGGTGTATGATCAGCAACAACGACTCCTTCGGAAACACTGTCACTACTTGATACTTTGTCATATTGAGATCCAGTATTGTTGACTATAGAATGACCTCCAATGCTTACTGCGATACTCTTCTCGTTTGAACGATGAGTATCAGCCGAAACATTAAATTTCCCGGCATTACAATCATCGTGATCCGTGCCTAAGTCATTGTTCAATGTTTCATGTTGATTTTCAATTTCATAGTCGGTGTGCAAATCCAGACCGACTGTTGGAGAATTGATATGAGGAGGAGGAGGGGGAGGAGGGGTTAGGATGATATTAATGTCATTTACATGTTGCACGGCTTCATCACTCTGTCCCCCCTCCCTAGAACGTTGAATGTCTATGTGGTTACTTGCCCCTACCTCTTGTGCCATGGCTTCCGCAGTGGGCTATCTAATACATCGATTGTAACTGGAAATTTGCTAAGCACATGAACATCCTTCTTCTTTAGTTGTATGTAGAATTTAACGTCAGCATCACACTGTATCCTCACAAGAGGCAATCCAGGTTCAACACCGTATCTCATAACTATATTCTTGTCTGGGCCCCTAATTCCAAGCACACTTCTCACCAACTCAACAAGACCAACATATGTTGAGTTCTCGGGCACCAATATTCCCTTCATTTCGCTACCAACATATCTCATTGTGGCGTCCCATTGACCATTATACTTTACGAAAACACAAACCGCATCCATTCCTGAATGGATATAATTGAGATGAAAAAGTACATTTTAATTGGAGTTAAATTTTGTTATCAAACAAAGCCTAAGAGATATTTCATGACTATAAAACTTTTATTTCTATAAAGGTTTGCAGAATGTTGGACACCAAGTTTAATGCTTTTTTTTTAATTAGAATAATCGTCGATCCTAACACTCTCTAATTTGTGCTACTTTTTTTTGCAAGCCCCATTTAACCAACTTCCTTTCACACTGAAAATACACTTCCTTATCTAGGGAGCAATTTGATAACAAGTCATATATATGTGTGTATATGTATCAACTTATCCAATAGTTTGATTTTCTTCTGTTATCTAAGATTATGTTATATGCTACAGGAGACCGAATAAAAAGCACCATTATATCTCAAAACTGGTAACAGAGATTTTGTTTATACAATATATTTCAAAACGCACGCCCATTAAATCATAAATTAACAAACAAAACCAAATAAGAAGCACCATTACCTCAGATTGGCTAATTGGAAGTTTGAAGATCTGGCAGATATGACCGATAACTGTGACGAGGATGGTCAGATGTCGAATTAACAGAGTGCACAAAGATGTGTTCAGATTTGTCGGACTTAGAGTGAGATTCGATCAGTGGGTAATGGTGCAGAGAAGAATCGTGAGGCTTCACTGAGAGAATAACGAACCAAAAGAGGAAAGAAAAAGTTTTCAAAAATTTTGGTTACTGTATATATAAGGTAATGTCGCGATTGAAATGGGCGGGAGCTGTAACGAAAAATTTTGTTAGGGTTTTTTGGCCAATACGTCACCGTATTGACCAATACACAGACGGTCATAACGGTTATGACCGTCTAGTAATAACGGTTATGACCGTCTGGTAATAACGGTTATGACCGTATCGTATAACACAGACGGTCATAACGGTCATGACCGTCTGGTAATAACGGTTATGACCACTGGCTTACACAGACGGTCATAACGATCATGACCGTCTGGTAATAACGGTTATGACCGTATCATATAAAACAGACGGTCATAACGGTTATGACCGTCTGGTCATAACCGTTATGACCGCTACGTTACACAGACGGTCATAACGGTTATGACCGTCTGGTAATAACGGTTATGACCACTGGCTTACACAGACGGTCATTACGGTTATGACCGTCTGGTAATAACGGTTATGACCACTGGCTTACACAGACGGTCATAACGGTCATGACCGTCTGGTAATAACGGTTATGACCGTATCGTATAACACAGACGGTCATAACGGTTATGACCGTCTGATAATAACGGTTATGACCGCTGGCTTACACAGACGGTCATAACGGTTATGACCGTCTGGTAATAACGGTTATGACCGCTACGTTATACAGACGGTCATAACAGTTATGACCGTCTGGTAATAACCGTTATGACCAATGGTCTAACACGTTGACCAATACGTCACCGTATTGAGCATTTGCAGGGGTCACAACGATAATGACCATGGGGTCATTATGAAAATGACCGATCCTGTGGGAGGACGTCTGACAAAAAACTGGTCATTTTTATAATGACCACCTGGTCAATATCGTTGTGACCAAAATTATTCGCTAAGATTTAACAGTCACAGGGGTCACAACGAAAATTACCAGGCGGTCATTATGATAATGACCGTCCCTGTAAGAAGACCAACTGTTAAACAAGTTCAAAAAAAAAGAAATGTTTTTCCCCTCTGCAATCAAATCGCTAAACGCAAAGTTTTTAGACATTGAATGAAACCAGATTTTGTAATTTTTTTAACTTTCGACTTCTTTGACTCGTTAACTTATCTTTAATTAGTTTTTAAATTTTTTCTGCCTTGTATATCACGAAGCTGTTTGTAGATGCATTTCGTGGTGGTTTCGGACGGTTTCCAAGCTTTTCCGAGCGACTGCAACTGTTTCTCTCTCTAGATTTCGTTTTCTCTCTCTAAAAACTGTATATGCTGGGTTTCGGGGGCCATGCGAGGGAGATGAGGATAAACCAGTAATTTGACATACAATTAATCCTCCTGGGCCCCACATATCAGACTGAAGAGTGACGTGGCAGTGCTAGAAGTGAAGGGGAAAAAAAGTGGTGCTGATTTTAATATTAAATATTCCACAGGTGCTAAAAGTGAAATTTACCCTAGAATTTATTATCAAAAGTGTTATTTATCTTTTTTATTTAAATGTATTTTAAATTATCGAATGTCATTTAATGTAAGAAGAGATATTAAAAAAATAGTAACTTTTATAAATAAAAAAAATAAAAATAAAAATTATAAACGAGGGTTCTACGCACATCATTTATTAGGTACATTTCAAAGAATTATATTGTTGATTGGTGAGGAAAAATATACATAACACGACATAAATGGACCAAACCCAACACCTTTTATTGAATCAACCGTGCTTAACTTAATTTTTAGACATCAAACACGCTAAGGGCACGAGCACAAACATGAGCATGATAAGTGACAAGACTATAACACAACAATGTTGCTCTTTTTAATGATTTTTTTTGGGTATAATTTTCAAATAAAACTTATAATATACTGCTATACTTTTTTTCTTACCATGATTTTATTTCACTTGAGTTTTTACTTAATAAGATTTTAAATGACAAAGATAGGGATTATTTAAAAGAAAATCATTGTTTTCCATTATATTTTGTACTTGTTTTTCTGGTTTATTTACAATTTTTCTTTGCACGATTAAGACGCAAACACACGTTAAGGGTACAATCACACACAAGCACGTTTGGGCTACGACATATATCTAAATGGACTTATTAATTATGGTTGGGTATGGCATGACATAAAACATTAATGGTGATTTTATTTGCACCCACAAAAGTTATGAATTGTTTTTATTACCATTTTACCCTATTATACATTAACACTCATTAAAAATACACCATTTTATACCCCACATTACCTATAAAAAATATACTACGTTTTTAAAGAAATTAAAAAGCATACCCATGTTTACAAACCTTATTATTATTTTTTAATTATAAGTCTTGAATCGAAAAATTTTACAGTTGTTTACTGTAAGCATTAAGCATTATGAAGTTCTTTTAAAACAATTTTTTTTTTTATTTTTTTGCAAAAAAAAAAAAAAAAAGAGAGGGTTATGAAGAAGCAGTAGAAGAAATTAATGAAGAAAAAGTTTTTAATGACCAATGTCGTGAATAATTTGGTTTTAAAACAATGTAGGTTATTTATTAAAAAAAATTAAAATAAGGAAAGTTTTTATTATTATTATTTTTAGGGGGTGTTTGGTGTGTAAGTTTGAGTTAAGATTTGTAAGTTTAAATAGTAAAATTTTTTGAATTTTTTTGAATTTTTAGAAAAGACAAACAACTTTTTGGGGAAAAAGACAAAAAACATGATGAAAAAAGTACAGTTTAGTTTAAACTAAACTCATAGCCAAACAAGCCCTTAATGTTTACATTTGTATCTATTTAAAAAAAAATCAAATCAAAATCATAATGGGTGTATGTGAGAGGGTTAAATTAGATATTATGAAAATAGTATCTACGAAAGGATAGATTTTGTAGATCTTCAACAAAAAAAAAAAAAAAAAAGCCATATAAGGTAGGAAAATTCAATATATTAGTGAGAACACTGAGAAGAAGACGAAAGATTGATAAGATCATCACCAAGGAAGAGCTTCACGAAGTGTTTTTGAAGATGGTTTTTCATGGTCACTGTGGCTTGTGGATGGCACAGTGTCGACGTCTGCCACTCGGCTAGTTCAGTTAGGTTTATTTCTTTTTTTATTTTACTATTTTTTTAATCTCAAAATCACAAACCACTCTATTAGCTCAATTATTTTTTCCAAATCAATTTACTTGCACCTATGTTTGAAGTTCACTATATATTTTTAAAACGCGAACCAAATGACTCTAAATTTTTTGCTTCGGGGATGTGCTAAAAAGAGAAAAAAAAGGGGGTTAATGCCCAAAACTAAAAAGTAGCACGTTTGGTATGAGTTCATAATCCAAACAAAAGTTCAAATTTTTATGAGATAAATCGCTGTAGAAAAAAATTGAAATGCATTCAAAATAATTTGTCAAATTGTTACCTTTTTTTAACTAATTAAAATCTAGTGGTTGTTTAATTCATCTACTCAACTCAACTCAACTCCAATTGTTTTTTTTTTTTATCTATTCTGAAATGTTAACTCAGTTTCACTATTCTCAGCTCTAACTATAATTTAAAAACTTAGTATGCATTTGGTTTGCTGGTTGGAGTTGAAATTTTAAGTTGAAATTAGTTGACTTTTTAAAAACTAGTTATAAGTTTTTTTTTTTTACTTTACACAAAAAAAAAAAAAAAAAAACTAAGATGAAAAAGTACAGTGTAGTTGGAGTTAAACTTAAATGCCAAATAAGTCCTTGAATTTTAAAAGTCTATAACTTTGTTATTTCAAGTCCAAATGAGATTGCTCTTTTTTCTTTTTAAATTGTATAATTTTGAGACAAACAAAATTAGATTATATTAATATATTTTTTTCGAACATAGGGGGTAATTTGATTGGAGATGAGTTGATTTCTAGAAAACGGGAGAGCAACCGAACGCTTTTTAGAGATAATTTTATAATTATTAAAAAGAACGAGAGATTTTTTTTTGGGGGGGGTTCAGATATGTAAATATATTAGTTTTTAAGCATGTGCACTGCCCGTGCATAATTATTAATTCAATATATTTTTAGATATGTAAATGTAAAATTTAAATAGAGATTTATTTAAAAGATTATTTTACCAAGACGAATGAGGAGGAAAATTTTCCAATGAGGAATATTTAAAAGACACAAAATTTCAAGGGAAAAGTCAAGATGAAAACAAATATGAAAAAAACCGAGGCAAAAAAAAACTATGACAGTCGTCGGTCCTTATTAAAAAAAAAGATGAATTGTACAGTCTCGTATCATTTGGGAATGAATATATACGATGATTCATAAATAAAGAGACCACATGCTAATGATATGAGGCCTTTTGGGGTTAGGTCGAAGAACAAAACTATGCAGACCGAGGTCAAAAGCGGATAATATCATACTAAAAGGAGGCATATGTTGTTACGTGATATCAAAGCCTATATCCAACCGGTATCACTTGGGAATAGATAAATGTGATAGTTCATAAATAAATAAACCACCTCCTAATAGTACGAGGCTTTTTGGATAAAGCTCAAGAGCAAAATCGTACGAGCCAAGACCTAAAATGAACATTATAATATTAAAGAGAGGCGTGTGTTGCTATAAGACCACACTTGAATTTTTTGCCCTCCCAAACCCTAACTTTGCCCTTTCTCTTCTCCTCTCTGCCGCCGCCTCCTCATTTCCCATTCTTTCTTTTTACTGTTCATTTTCCTGTTCCTCTCTCTCTCTATGTTGTTCTCTTTTCTTCTTCTCATTTTTTGCGTTTGTCAAAACTCTACCAGTTGCTTCCTTTTGTTGTGTCCGCCGCTCCTCCTCCATTTTTCCCTTTGTCTCTTTACTATTTCAGATTTTGTTTTTCATTGTGTTGTTTGAATTTTTTCTCCATTTTTTTCCCTCTCCCCTTTTTCTTTAAGGTTTTGTTTTTGTTTTTTTTCCTCTCCATTGTATGGGTATAGTTGAAGAAGAATTTTTGGATTTTTATTTTTTCCCATTCTGTTTTTTTTTTTTAGTTTTTTTTTTTTGGGTTTTGAATTTT
This sequence comes from Ficus erecta, assembly GCA_008635985.1. Taxonomy (NCBI): domain Eukaryota; kingdom Viridiplantae; phylum Streptophyta; class Magnoliopsida; order Rosales; family Moraceae; genus Ficus; species Ficus erecta. The sequence goes on from BKCH01000102.1 coordinate 164,077, forward strand.
GTTGTGTCGGCTTTATTGTTTTCCCATTTTTCGGATTTTTGTTCTTGAAACTGTAGTTTGTGGGTATTTTGGTTATCTTTGTTGTTCATCTCTTCCTTTAATAGTGCTCTTCTACTGTTCAAACAATTTTTTTTGGGTCTTTTTTTTTTGTTTTGTCAGAATCCTAGGTTTTGGGTCTCCATTCTTTTTTTCCCCCTTATTGGTTACTTAGGTTTTGTATTATTTTCCATTGTTTTTCTCTGTTTTTGAGGATTTTGTTTTGTTCTGTTTTGTTTTTTTTTCCCTGGGTTTGTTTGTTTTGTCTGAAACCTTAGGTTTTGATTTTGGGGGTTTTTTAATTTCTATTAGTCATTTAGGTTTTTTTTTTGGGTTATGTTTTTTTTTTGTTTTGTTTTTTTGTTTTCTCATTCTTTCTTCCATATATTATTCTTTTTTTGTATTTGTATTTATATTATTGAGGATACTTTGCAAGCAAATGTAAAGAAATAGATAAAAGCATGGGGTATGTTTTGGTTTTTGTTGTATTTATATCATTGGTTTTTCTCTCAAATTTTTTTTTTCGTTTATATAAATTAATTTTGATTTTGGTTTTTTGTTAATTTGTATTTGTAAATTGCAGTGCTTGCGATTCTAAGGTGGTCGATTGGGACTATTGATGAACATATTGAAGACTTTTTATCTGTGATATTTGTATTTTTAAATTCTTTGGTTTTTTTTCCCTCGGATATTATTTTCTTCATTTTATATGCGAATTTTTATTCATTTATTTTTAGTCTTTATAAATTTCTGTAATGTTTTATGGATGTATTCTATGATTTAGTTAGAATTGAATAAATTGTTAGGCTTCTTTATTATTTGGATTTCTAAATTGTTTAGGTTGTTTTTATGTCAGATATTTTGTTGTACTTTTGCTGATTTGTCATATATATTTAATGCTTTTAGATTAGTTTGCTTTAGTTGTGATTGTGTTATTTGTTATAACTCTGTAATTTGCAGTATGATGATTGCCTTGACTGATATTTTTAGCATGTGTATATCTGTCATTAATGTTTGTAATCTACTTTATGTCTATTGTCTGTTGTGAGTAAATGTATTTTTATCCATATATGTGTAAATCAAAGAATTTCGGGCTGAAGTGGTGAAACAATTAGGCAAGTCCATTAAGACACTTCGATCGGATCGAGGTGGGGAATACCTATCGGATGAGTTCTTAGGATATTTGATAGAGAATGAGATACAATCCCAATTGACTGCACCTGGTACTCCTCAACAGAATGGTGTAGCTGAGAGCAGGAATATGACCCTATTGGATATGGTCCGGTCTATGATGAGTTACTCTACATTATCTTTGTCATTTTGGGGGCACGCCATACAAACTGCATGTTATCTTCTGAATAACGTTCCCTCTAAATCAGTTCCTAAAACTCCTTACGAGTTATGGACGAGTAGGAAACCTAATTTGAATCATATTCGAATTTGGGGTTGTCCGGCACATGTCCTGGATAAGGAAACAAAGAAGTTGGAGTTACGATCAGAAGTGTGCTTGTTTGTTGGATATCCAAAAGGGACAAAAGGTGGTCTATTATATAATCCGAAGCAAAATAAAGTCTTCGTTTCTACACATGCAACATTCCTGGAGGAAAGTTACATGGAAGACTTTAAACCTCGTAGCAAAGTAGTGCTTGAGGAGATGACTTCGGGTTTGGATATTTCTAAAGTCACAGAAAACCCTATGGAAAAACCATTAAAGAATCAACAACCACGGGAGCTTCGTCGTAGTTGGAGGATTATCAGGGAACCTGAAAGGTATATGTTTAATGGTGAAGTTCTTGAAGTAGAATCCATAGAACATGTTGATGATCCGGCTACGTACAAAGAAGCTATGGAGGATGTTGATTCTAGTCTTTGGCAAAAGGCTATGAACACCGAGATGGAATCTATGGATTCCAATGGGTTCTGGAAACTTGTAGACTTACCTCAAGACATAAAACCGATTAGGTGTAAGTGGGTATACAAGAGGAAGAGAGGTGTAGATGGGAAAGTGGAAACTTTCAAGGCAAGACTTGTAGCGAAGGGCTATACGCAGAAAGAAGAAATCGACTATGATGAAACGTTCTTGCCTGTAGCAATGCTCAAGTCAATCCGCATTCTTTTATCCATTGTGGCTGCTCTTGATTATGAGATCTGGCAAATGGATGTCAAGACAGCTTTCTTGAATGGTTCTCTTGAAGAAGATATCTATATGATACAACCAGATGGGTTCAAGGAAAAAGGCCAAGAAGACAAGTTATGCAAGTTGCTTAAATCCATTTATGGATTAAAGCAAGTATCTCGTTCTTGGAATATTAGGTTTGATCAAGCGATCAAAACCTATGGATTCAAACAAAACAATGATGAACTATGTGTTTATAAGTGTATCAAGAACGAGAAAGTGGTTTTCCTTGTACTTTATGTGGATGATATATTGCTTATTGGAAACAATGAGGCAACATTATCATCTGTCAAAGTTTGGTTAGCCAACTCTTTAGATATAGAAAGAACAAAACGATAACACTCTCTCAAGCTTCATACATTGATAAAGTACTTAAGAAGTTTTCTATGAAAGATTCCAAGAAAGGTGCCCAACCTTTTAGGATTAGAATCAAGCTTTCTAGAGATGACTGTCCCAAGACATCGGAAGAAAGAGAGCGTATGAATAATGTACCTTATGCATCAGCGGTAGGTAGTCTTATGTATGCTATGTTATGCACTAGGCTTGACATTTGTTTTGCAGTTGGTATGGTAAGTCGATATCAGTCGAATTCGGGACCGAACCATTGGGCTGCGGTCAAGCATATACTCAAGTATCTATGGAGAACGAGAGACTATATGCTAGTGTATTCCGGTCAGGACCTTGTTCCTAGAGGATACACAGATTCTAATTTTCAATCAGATCAGGATTCAAGGAAATCGACTTTAGGATTTGTTTTTACCCTTGGAGGTGGTGCCGTTGTGTGGAGGAGTATTAAGCAATCTTTCATTGCTGACTCGACCATAGAAGCCGAGTATGTGGTAGCCAGTGAGGCATGAAAGGAAGCGGTATGGTTCCGCAGGTTCCTTGGTGACCTTAAGGTCGTTCTTGGTATGGATAAAGTTATGGTGCTCTACTGTGACAACAGTGCAACAATAGCTGATACCAAGGATCCTAGGCATCATAATAGGAGTAAGCACATTGACAGAAAATATCACATCATCAGAGGCTTTGTTGAGAGTGGAAATGTGACGGTTTGCAAAATCGCATCAGAGGACAATCTTGCTGACCCGTTCACGAAGACTTTGGTGGCCAAAAGATTTGAAGAACACGTTGAAGGCATGGGAATGCGTGATATGTCACATTTACTCGCTTAGGGCAAGTGGGAGATTGTTGGGATCTAAATGTGCCCTAAGGATAGAAAATCAATATTAAGGATTTTCTGTAAATATGATATTTTGATATTAATAAGAGGAGGTTATTCATGTTTAATAAGTTGTGTCCTATTTACTTTCATTTGTTGATTGTATGGTTATTTTGAGCAAACATAAAATCTCCTTGGCTGTTGGTAATATATCGGATTACCATAGTTATACGGGGTATACATAGAAGACGTGGTAATTTGATAACAGTCTAAATAAATAGTCCGCAATTGATGGAATAAGATTTGGGGATCTTATTCATGATAAGATTGTAAATGTTGTCTACTTCCTTGGAGGGATGGTTTGTCTTGACCATCGGATAGGTTCCGAGTAGAAACTTTAATGTATACCAGTATTGAGGTATGGCATTGGACTGAACCTAAAGTGTTAATTGATTCGGTTTAATAATTCCGTTTATAAGAATCAATGACACTTTGATTATCATCCTGCATTAATCTTAATCCTAAAATGATTACTTGAGTTCGTATCCATGACTTATATACTTTAATGCACTACAGGTGAGACACTGTTAATTCATGGTCAATATACTTGTGTTTTGGGTGCATGACTTATGGATGGAGAAATCAAGATTCATAGATACGGAATCCATAGCTATCTTAACGATAGTAAATGTTATCTACTTAAAAGTATTATTCAGGGATTGAAAGATAGTATAACAAGATCTTGGCTATCGGTTTACTTTGTGTTCTCTGATGGTTTACCAATTGTGTGGTTTTATAATTAGTAATTCTTTCAATAGAGAATAATGGAACTTTAAGTTAAAATGATTGAAAAGGTAAAACGGAAAAAGTCCTTAATTCAATCATGGATAACATATGAGGATTAAGCAAGCGATGAATAAATCATGGAATAAGCGCTACGTTAGAGAGCTTTCGTAATACGGTATGTAAACAGGAGTTCAGCTTCAAACTTTTAGTGGAATAGTATTGAAGTTGATAATTGATGAATAATTAATCTGGGAGTAATTTTTCACAATTATAGGAGCCTTTTTACATATTTCCATCGAGTTCCTCTATTAGCTCATATAGTTCCATATAGCATCTCGGGATTTGTTCCTAACGAGATCGGTTAATTTAAATGGAATTTAGTAATGTCTATTAAGACATAATACTCTTTAACATGCAATCCAGAAAGGATTGGATATGTGAAATTTGTAGACAAATGATTTGTTGACGTGTGATTGGTTAATTTGAATTTTGGAAATAAGATTGTGTTTGAATTATATAATTTTGGAAAACAAAATTTTTCTCTCCTAATTAAAATAGGTGCACCTTAACAGAAAATATGTGATTAAAAAAATTTGACTCCAATACTATGAACAAATAGAAATTAGTAAATTTTCCGAATGAATTTTAAATATTGATAATAGAACAGCAGCTAGAATAAAAGATACAGAAAATGAAGATGCTACTTGGATTAAAATACTAGAAAAATATATAATATCATGTGATACAGATTCTATTAAACACATTACCACAATATATGAAAATTTTAATAATAGTTTCGACAATATTGATTACTTAAAACAACGAGCAATTGTTACACCTAAAAATAAAACAACTAATGTAATAAATAAATATTTATTAAGATTAGTACCAAATAAACACAAATTTATTATAGTTATGATATTATTCTTCCATCATCTGGAAATCTCGACGAACTAAATCTTTTATATCCTACTGAGTTTTTACACATACTTAATTGTAATGGATTACATCCACATGAATTAGAATTAAAAGTTAAAATTCTAGTTATGTTAATTAGAAATCTTGACCAATAAATGAGATTATACAATGGAACAAGACTTATTATAACACAACTAACAAATAGAATTGTTGAAGGCCGTATTATTAATTCTAATGATACAAATATAAAAGTTTATATACCAATAATAGAAATGACAATAAATGAATCTAACTACCCTTTTATATTAAAAATGCGACAATTCCCTTTAAAAATATGTTACGCTATGACAATAAATAAAAATCAAGGTCAATTATTAAATAAAATTGGAATGTATTTAAAAGATGAAATCTTTAGTCATGAACAATTATATGTTGCATTATTAAGAGTAACATAACCAAGAGGTTTACATATTTTAATTTATGATTCAATTAACAAATATTGAAAACATATTAAAAATATTGTTTATAAAGAGATATTACATAAGATTAATGAAAATTAATAATATATTTGACAAAATAAATTCTTTAACAGATATTAATTTCCTTCCAATAATTATATTATCAAATATTTATTATAATTTTTAAATATTAAATTCAATTCATAAATTTATAACCAAATATATTTATATGTTTTTATTATTTATAGAAAATGTTCAGTCCATTACGAATACTAAAAGCAGGTGAAACATATGACATCATCCATGCCCGAGTTTGCCGCTTATGGAGGAACACAGATTACAATACTGGACGTCTAATAAGCGTTGATTGCTTATTAGTAGATGAACATGTAATTAAACTTTTTTTTTAATCAAAATTATATTCAATAATAATAAAAAGTTCATATTATTATTATTATTATATTTAAATCATATTAAATTGATATATATTTTTTGCATGATGAAGCAATACACGGATTTATTTGTGCAAAAGATGCTGATTTCATAACAAACAAAATACAAGTATGCAATATATATGAAATCAGTAACTTTTTTATTACGAACAATAAACAAAGATACAAAATTGTTCCGTATAGAGCGATGCTACAGTTTGCATGGTCCACAGTTTTTAAAGAAGTCGAAGAAGATATTCCCGAGATACCTCAGTACAAATTTAATTTTGTGAAATATGACCAATTAACATCAAGAGTTGATATCAATGACCTTCTTTCAGGTAAATAATGTATAATATTCATATTTTTATTAACTAAAAAAATATAAATATATAATATTAAAATTAATATTTAATAATTTTTGTATTTATAATTTTATGCCAGATGTTACTAGTCATCTCATATCTGTTAAAGGTGTTGAAAAATTCAATGTGGGAAATAGATTGGTTAAAAGGCAAAATCTGACAATTCAAAATATCAGGTAACTATAAATTATATATTATTACAAATATATTTACATTTAATTAAAAATCATTTCTTAATAATTTATTTATTTAAATTTATTATATTTTACAGAGAAGAATCACTAAACATAACTCTTTGGGGAGAAATTGGCGAGAATTTTGATGAAAATACAGTTCAAAGAATGTTCGAATCAGTTGTAATCGCCTTTACAGCTATGATAGCTAAACAATATCTTGGTAAGTATAAATATAATAAATATTAATAGATACAAATTTATCCCAAATAACAATAAGATATTTCTAATCATTAATTTTAATAATTATAGATATACAAGTGGACTTTATGTAGCAAGCACTTCTTAAACATCATTTTATTTTGAACCAGTTTTCGCCGAATCAAAGAAAATAAAAAAAAGGTATTCTAAATATTTATTACAAAAATATTATACTTATTTATACATTTTACAATTCTCTTAAAAAATTAACACTATTTAGTATCTTTTCTATTTATAGGTTTAGTCATTCCATTCAAGAAATATACTTTTTTGCTCCGTCGACGCAAAAACCAATAACATTGGAGGAGCAAAAAATGATGAATAGACTGATGGTAACAGAACTTCGGGCCTTAGATCCATATCAAAATCAGGTAAATATTCATTTATTGCTTCTTAATTATAATATAAAATTTAATAAATTTTTTCCTCTCCAAATAACAGGATAAAAAATTTACTACAAAGGCAACTATCATTGAAATTGATGCACAACAAGGTTGGTTTTACAATGTATGTTCACGATGCTATAGACATGTCAAACAATCAGGAACTTCAAGGTGGTGCAACACTAATGCATATTTTACGACAATATCAATCAATTGGTAATATTCATCACTTTTATTATAAAAAATTAATAAATAACTCTTAAACACTACAAAATTTACTAACTTTCTATTATTTATAACAGGTACAAAATTAATGCTCGAATTGAAGACAGCACTGGGGGCATGAATATTGTTATGCTTGGAAAAATAGTACAATCACTGGAAAATAAACCTTGCTTCATACTAACAATTCAAGAAGGATATACCGATCCAAACATCATTCCCCCTCTCCTCGATCAACTCAAAGGCATGTCAAAATATTTTCGATTCAATTTCGTCCAAGTGGTGCATTTATTGATGCAACGGTTGTTAAAACCTTTGACGACGATGAATCACAAATGTTATTACTTGCACCACCAATCGAATCCCCAAAAGATATCCTAGCACGATTAGCATCTTTGGATCCAAAAACACCACTACCAAAAACAAAAAAAAGTCTGAAAAAACAGCTTTTCGTCACTGAACCCGTAATAGAGGAGATTGAATCAATGTACATTACTATTCATAATTTGTTTCAAAATTTTTGTATTTCTTTACTATAAATATATATACACAAATTACAAACAATTATATAATTATACTCATCGTTATTTCAGCCCTCAGCAACATCATTTTTCAAAGAAATTCAAACATCTTCTGTTGATCCATTTAGAAAATGAAAAAAAATCAAGGTATAATTATCTTTTATATATAATTAAATATTATATAATTATACTAATTTCAATTTTATTTATAAACATAAAATAATTAATTTTTTTCTCATGACAGATTCGAGAAAAAAGGGAAGAAAATTAAACACGGTTGATGACATTTTCAGTACAAGATGTTTCGTTTTCAACAACTTTGTTTATAAAACATATATCTATAGATGTTTGTCTGTATATATAAATCCAACATTTTAATATAAACTTGAATGTAAATATTCTAATATTATAATAATAAATACTAAACAAATATACTAATCATAATTATATTATTTATCTTAACTAACTACTTTTATTGTATAATATTCAATTATTTCCTTTTATTTTTTTCCCTGCATCTCCGTGCGTAGCACGAGTATCAAACTCGTTCATATACTAGTCTAAAGTATTGCTATGGACATGATAGATGTATTTTAAAAAAATTATCTACAGATGAAAAATTCAAAATAATAAGATAAAAAAATAGACCCACAAGATTAAAAAAAAAAAAAAGAAAAGAAAAAGAAACGAAGGATCTAAGAAAAAAACGAGAGGCATGACATAAATACAAAAAAAAGATAGAAGGGCTAAAATGAAAAAAATTGATCAATACACAAAAAGGACTAAATTGTAAAAAAAAAAATTAAAGGGCTAAAAATCAAATACAAAACAATTTCGTCCAAAACGAACCGTTTTGGACGAAAATGGTTTGCAGCGTGAAAGCAATTCTGCTTTCTATATATAGTTATAGATTGCATAAATAATAGAATTGTATTATTAATATTTATTACTAGCTTCTTCTTCTTCTTCTTCTTCATGGAGTCAACAGCACGGCGTGAGCTAGCGACTTGCAGTCCAGATAACTGCTCAGCATCAGGTAATTAATTTATTTCTTTCAACAAATTTAATTCAATATTAAACTTTCATTTCTTCAAGGATTTAATATAATTAATTTATTCCTGTCAGTCATATCAGAAATCTGCTTCTCAAAAGACTTTTTTTTTTTTTTTTTTAATATGGGTTGACCGCTAAATTGATGAAGATGTAGGTTCTAATTTAAGAATATTAGAAAGCTAAGAAATCAGAAAGAATTATTAAACTATTAATTAAAAAAAATATCGATTTTCTATCTTACGATGAAGGCTAATTAGTTGATAATGATGTCTAATATATATAATAAGGGCTTATTAATGAACAATTTGAACTATGCCCAATGTTCATTTCTTATTTAAATATTGAATCTGTAGTAGCAAATATATAAGGTGGCTTAAAAAAACCACATACATGAGAGCGAGGAAAAAAAACAAAAAAACAAAAAAAACAAAACATGAACATTATGTGCCTGAGCATGTATATATTGCCATCTAGGCCTTGATTTATGATGCCTTTTAAAAATTTTCATCATCCGAATCATTGTTGTTGTTGTTGTTTTTTTATTTTTTTATTTTTTTAATTTTTTAATTTTTAATTTTTTTTAATTTTTTTAATTTTTTTTTATAATGTCAATCATTCAAGGGTGGGCATACGGGCACGCTTGGTAATATTTTGAAAATGATTCTAGTTTAAGTATGAAAATAAAAAATGATTTAAAAAAAATGATATTGAAGTTGTTTTTAAAATTATGTTTGATTGTGTATTAAAAAAGATTGGTTCTCTCATCCTCTGTGTGTTCGAATTTCATTTCCATTTCCTTCCTCTCTTTGCTAATAATTTCTATTCCCTTTTGTAAACTAATCTCTTGGCTTGGCTATTGTAATTTAAAAAAAAAAAAAATGTAAATATTAATGTTTATTTGTTCTTCGCTGCTCTAGCTTGTGGGGCTCATTTTATTGATGACTATATTTCAGCAAATAGTCCAGTCTATTATAGATCAATTAGGTCTGCACCTCCACCTCCGCAATCTCCACCTGCACCAACTCCATCTGCGCCCTCGCCTTCGGCAGGGCATCTTAAAAGCGTTTCCCCGGTATCCGCTGTACAACCAAGAGATCTATCTCCACCTGCACCAACTCCATCTGCGCCCTCGCCTTCGACAGGGCATCTTAAAGGCGTTTCCCCGGTATCCGTTGTACAACCAAGAGATCCAGGTTGGAGAAACTTACAAGTTTCAATTTTTGTTTCATCTAGTATTTTCTCATACGAGAATTTTCTTCAAACTTCAGGGGTTTTCTAATATTTATTTAAATCTCGACTAGTTAGGATTAAGAAATTTAAGATTAATCTCTAATTTCGAATTAATTATTGCTAATCACGAATCAATTATTCCGGTCGTTTCAAGAATCGTAGCAGAGATAGCCTTTGCAACCTTGAATAAAATCATCACTGTCGTTGTTAAATTTTAAATATCTAACAATTAGACTTTTTATTTTGAGTTAAAAGAAAAACGTTTATTGTTTCAATTGTTAAATCATAATATGCTGTATTGGTTTGTCAGACCAAAGAATATATGTTGTGTGATAATATGATATACTTCTGTAGACAAGTATACCAGTATTTGCATGTACATATTAATGTCTATATACACATCTATATACTTAGTTTTTTTTTTTCTTTTTCTTTTTGGTAAATAAAATAAAAGCAGATTAGTTGTGTTTTTCACACCCCTGACCTAATATGTGAAGAGTAAGCACCACTGCTAGGATGGGAAATGATCTTATATATGGGCCTTTAACATTTAACATGCCAGGGTTCACAGAGTCCATCAATAATAATTACCAAAGTGGTAAACCTGTGTGATAGAAGACTCGAACCTTTAACCAGATAAAAACAAAAGGTCTAAGTAGGACCTCCTTTGTCACCATCATCACCAGTACCAGTAGTACATCTATATAATTAGTTGCCCCTAAGACATACATTTTCATTTCTTAATTAGTTACCTTATATATGCACACTTAAATATCTCGTGTAGGTCCTTTTGGAGGTTATAATGTTTCAGAAGGTTTTCGTCCCAATGATAAGACTGATAGTCAACATAAGGCTGCTATCATAGGTAAATATGTACGAATTGTTTAAGCATCCAATTATATGGGAAGCAAAGTTTTTTCCTTGTTTCTAATCCAATTGTATGACATGTTTATTTCTTTATTTATATACGTAGGTATTGTAATTGGTACAACAATGGCTCTGGTACTTATTGCTTTAATAATCTACTGTCTCATCAAAAGAAAACTTCGATGGGGCAATATGATGACTAGTAGAAAGAAAGAGAAGAAAAATGCAAATATTAAGGCATTCTTGAGGAGTCATGATTTGCTTTTTCCTAGGCAATATAGCTATTGGGAGATTAGGAAAATGACCAACTCTTTCACGGATAAACTCGGTCAAGGAGGGTTCGGCGGTGTCTACAAAGGAAAATTACCCGACGGTCGTCTCGTGGCTGTGAAAGTCTTGAATGATTCAAAAAGCAATGGAGAAGACTTCATCAACGAAGTTTCGAGTATCAGCAGAACTTCTCATGTTAACGTTGTATCTCTTTTAGGTTTCTGCTATAAGCCTAAAAGAGTTCTCATCTACGAATACATGTCTAATGGATCTTTAGATAAGTTGATATACAATCAGGGATCTTCGAGTACAAATTTCCAATTAGAATGGAAGATGTTGTACGAAATTGCTATCGGCATTGCTCGAGGATTGGAGTACCTACACCGAGGGTGCAACATGAGGATTTTGCATTTCGACATCAAACCTCACAATATTCTATTAGATGAGAACTTTTGTGCAAAAATATCCGATTTTGGCCTCGCCAAACTAAGCAAAAGAGACCAAAGCTCGGTGTCTATGATTGGTGCTAGAGGAACTAGAGGGTACATTGCTCCGGAAGTTTGTTCCAACCACTTTGGAAGAGTTTCTTTTAAGTCGGACGTGTACAGTTACGGAATGATGGTTCTCGAAATGGTTGGAAGAAGAAAAAATTTGGATCCCAATGTGTCACAGACTAGCAGAATATACTTTCCACACTACATATACAAGCATATTGAAGCAAGTAAGGATTTACATTTCGATGGGGTTAAGAATGAAGAGGAAGAAGAAATTGCGAAAAAGATGATATTAGTAAGTTTGTGGTGTATTCAAACCAGTCCTTCAGATCGTCCATCAATGAGTGGTGTGATGGAAATGCTGCAAGGTAGTCTTCAATCCTTACTTTTGCCACCGAATCCCTTTCTATCTTCACCTCCAACATCTCCTCAACACTCGGGTAAGTACTTTCTATCCTCTATTTTCTGAAAACGAAAGCTTTAGTTTGCTACTCCATTTTAACCATTTTTTTTTTTTAATGCTTTTGGAAAAATTTTCTTTTCACCCTTTGAATTTTAGGCCTTATCACAAAATTCCTTAAGTACCTTTAATTTGTAATATTCTTTCCCCTGAATTTTAATTATATTAGAGAAGCAATAATGAGAATAGTCTATCATATTATACATTCCATAGAAATGAGGTAAGAGAATGTTTTCATCCTTTCCAATTTTTGATGTTATGGCTAACTATGGAGACTTTTTATTGCAGAACCTTTAGACTGAAGAGAGCAATCGGGATCTCGTTTCTTCTTCATGGTGAGCTTTATCATTTAAAGACTTTGAAAGTATGGTCTGCTTGAAATAACGGTTGGAGTTGGAATTTTATTGGTTCGAATTGAAATGTGTGTTTTGGTTGAATTGTAATAACTGTAATATATAAATTTGAACTGTATTTGAAAATTAATATGCATTGTGGATTTTGTTTCATTCTTCTCGTCATTTTGTATGATTCTTTTCTATAAAAAAAAAAAAAAAAAAAAAATTCTTATTTTGACTTGAAATAAAAAAAAGTTATGGACATTTGAACTTTGAACTTCATAAAAATTTTAGAGAGAGAGAAAGTGAGATAATGATTTGGAAGTTGTGAGATTAAATGAGAAATTTCCGTCTTGATTTGAAGTTCCATATGGCCTCTATATGTAAAAAGCCTCGTTGAGCCAAATCCTAATGGTATTTTGGTTGAATGAACCGTTATAATGCCATGGAGTGAGGAATATCCCAAGTCTCATGTAAGACAACTAAATGCACCGAGTGGCACTGCTAAGGAACTGCCGGACCTTCTCGAGCGCAAGATAGCTATGTTATATGCTACGGGGAATAATCAGTTGAATATGATACTGTGTTAGAAATTTATATGAATTCTCTCAAGTGACGGTTAATATTTTATTCTGTATCATCTAACTATTGATATATTTATATGTAATTTTCTATTTACAATCTTATTATATAAATTATTTAAAACTATTAAAATATAGTACATGTATTACTGAAAAATATTATTATAAATCAACTAGTATATATATATATATATATATATATATATATATCCTAATCGTAATCATAACTATACTAAAAGAGGTGGTTTTCCTGCACCGTTCAAAACCAGGTGGTCTAAAACGCATCCTTTACATTGTCGTTTTTTTCCTATGTTTAATGGTGATTGTCGTTTCGTTTACTGTATGGATTGACCATTTCCTCTCCTGTAAATGTTTTCTTTTATTACATGCATTGTTGGATTATTATTATCGTTATCGTTATTGTTGTTATCGCTTATATATATATATATATATATTGTTGTTGTTGTTATTATTTTTTTTTCTTACTTGTTTACTATTTATTTTCCTTTTTTTTTAAGGGGTATTTTCCTTTTTCTTTAAAGCCAATGTTTTTATATATGTATTCGAAATTCCTTTTTCTTATAATTTCTCCTTCATCAAATTATTATTATTAAATAAGTACCTACCGTCTTTATTACAATCCTCAAAAATATTATTTTGTCAAACTGGTAATTAAACTGGTAGTTAAAGACTATTAAGACTATTAAAATAAACAAATTCTATATATCCTAGCCAAGAGGTCATTCAGAATCGTGTTATTGGATTGTCGTATTTTTGTTGTAGTACGAAAGGGAAACACATTCATTAAAAAAGAAAAAAGAAAAAAGAAAAAAGGAACCTTGATATCTATATATTTTTTAATTTTGTTGCAAAATTTTATGATAATTTTAGTGAAATATATATATATATATATTTAATTCTTAATACGTAAACGAGTAAGATATGGATATAGTACTTAGGTATTTTCCATCCCTGCACCGGCCTTATATTAGTCAGGTATATAGGTAAGGAAAGCATACTCATCCATGACCTGCCCGTTACCATCCCTAACTAGAGTCATCCAAATAAGTTTGTTTCATTTTTTTTTTTTGTTAGCTCTTTATTACTTTATATTTTGCATATTATTTTGCAAGAGTAAACCTACTAGTCAAATGGTGTAGTAAAAACCTATCTATCCAAAAAAAAAAAAAAAAAAAGCGCTTGACAAACGCTTCTCTCCTTGTGAGAGGTTGTAGGTATAAATCCCATTTCTGGCACTTTTGCTATTTATATTTTTTCCCCTTTCATTTTATAATTTTCATTTTTTTTTCTGCTTATTTGAATCTAACTTTTTGAGTTGGCCGGGATTCCGGGACCGTCTCTGGGCACGTCATTGGACCTACGACCGTAAAAATTGGTCACTGGGTTCGTATTGTTGTGAGTTTTTTGATAGTGGTGGATGTGTTTGGTGGGGTGACTTTATTGGAGTGGTTCTGATGTCATTTAGAGGATGGTTTCCAGATTGCTTGGAGGCGTTTTATGATGTTTTTCTCGTCTGATGGTTGTACTCTTTCAGGGTTTTGTTCTGAACGGTGACGAGCTTCTTGTGGAGGTAGTGGTTTTGGATTTGGATGCTGATGGTGGTAGTGTGTGTATTTCACATTCTGCTGTTTGAAGGCATCTTATCGGTTTCACCGCTTGTCCCCCAAAGCGTTCCTCCTACTCTGATGATCCTCTTGTCGGCTGGACTTTCATTGAAAGCTTGTGACGGTCGTGTTTTAATCTTTAATTTTTTATGTTTTAGTCTAATAAAGGCGTTGATATTTCCGCCATATAGTTTTAATATTTTCATTATAATAATAGAGGTTGTTCTCCCACCGTTTGAGTTTGTTTTTTGGTCTGCCAGATTTAGGATTTGGTGAGTTAGAAGTTCCGCTAGCCATGAGTTCTAGTGGAGATGTTTGTGACCTTGGTGCTACATGTTACATGATCTTGATGGATCGAAAGCGTCCATCAATTGTAGTGGTTTCAAAAAAGCCTTATGCGTGCTCAAATTGATGTGTCGAGGAATTTTCTTGATATTAGGTCTCGTCTTGCATCGTTTTTCCTGTGCTTCATTAGTTTTATTGATGGAACCGGTTTTTATCGAGTGTTTTGTATTGTATACCACAGGGTCATCTGCATTATATTTGACGTCTGTAAGACCATTTAGTTGAATGAATTTTACCTTCAAAAAAAAAAAACTTTTTCCTTTTCTATTTTTTCCCCCAAAATCATGTTCTTAAACTTTTTTTCCCCTTTTAAACTTGTGCTTTTACTTCCCTTTTATTTTCTATTTGTTTTGTGCTCTTCTTACTCTCTCATTTTTCCTTTTTATTTTTATTTTTACCTTCTCCTTAAAATCATGTTTCTCTCATATTTTAAAATAATTTTTAAGTCTGATTTGTACCTATAAAATGTTTTTTTTTTCTTCAAAAGATTCATACTGAAATTTCTTTTATTACAGTCTTTCAAATATATTGCTTCGTTAAAAAGGCCGTCATACATAATATTATTAATTATACCTTGAAATAATTTACTCAATAATTCTGTCATGCCACTTTTAACGAATTAAAAAAATGGCTGTCATAAATTTCATAGATTTTATCTTACACGTTCAATGTTTTCTTTTTACGCAAATACTAATATCTATACTACTAATTATCATATTATAATTCAACCAAAAAAAAATTATCATATCATAAAATTGAGACGTTCAACACGTTTCCCCACTAGTATAACGAAAACTTGGAACAACCTTAATCCTATGGTACAATATTTCTTAACTTTTTTTTTTTTTTTTTGGTTGAAAGTATATCTTAACAAATTGCATTCTTAGTTAAATTAACTTACTCAAAGCAAATTAAAGTCAACTCTCTGACTTGACATGATTTTATCATTATAGCTTATTTAATACCATTTGTCTCATTAAAATTACTATGTGGTTTGCACATAGGATTTATTGGTGTTGCTAGGGAAAATCCGAGGTTTAAATTTACTCACTAAGATATTCTGGGTTTTTACAAATAGACACACACACACCCGTTTAAAAATGTTGTCAAAATAAAAATGTTAATTAGGAAAAAGCGATCTTATCAAAATCAGTATTAAGATACAGATTGGCTATTCATCTGTAAGTTTAAGTTGAAATGAATCATAAAGAATTAGGAGCTAAAAATTTAATTTACAAAAAAAAAAATAAATGACAATTAAAAGTTTAATTTTGTTCATGCAAAGTGTTTTAATTTTTAAAGCATAATGAAATAATTTGCAATTCAAAAGAAAATAATTAAAAAAAAAAAACATGACTCGATGTGTCATGTGTATAACATTAAAATTATGTATTAAAAAAAATAAAAAACAAATTGAAAAGAGAACATTTGATGTTGGAGTAATTAAAAATATCAAAATTAAGTTGACATTTTCTAGACCAATAATACTACCAAGTCCTTCATTCTTTTTATTATTGAAACACATTTTATAGGTGTAGTGTTATTATATTATCCGTGATTGAAATATTATCCGAATGAATGTTTGTGTTGTTTTCCTGCTCAGAACCCGTACTCTTGGCGTCATCCTATTTGGAACTTGCGCTTTTGGTGTCGTCCAGCTCAAAACCCAGGCTATTGGTATCCTCTTGTTCGGAACATGTTCTCCCAGTACCAATATTGCTTCTATATATTATGCAGCTGTGATAAATATTGGTAAATAGTTTTTTTTAAGATTTAAAAAAAATAATAATAAATGATCAATTAAAAAAAAAAAAATTGACCATCACTCAACTTAATTTCTGCATTTCAATTATTATAGCGACAATGAGCAATCATATGATCAATTAGTTTTCAAGAAGGACAAAATTCTAACAAATTCTCATTCTAAACTGAGACAAAAATAGTAAATCCCTAAACGTACAACCAAAATAGTGTTTTTAACAAAACCCGCAAGGCCGACATCAACCAAGAATCGAGCATAATAACCAAAAATACAATTACTCATATTATCATCTAATCTCGAAATTCCTTCAATTTATATATATATAAATATATATATATATATATATATAATATCTCCAAATTATATAAGAGATGCTCCAACGTGTCATTTTCTCCAAGTGCCAACATAACGTGTTCCACTTTCATGCCCGCCCTTTTTAGTCATTTTCTCATCACAACCACTATTGCGGCCAAAACGAAAACGGAAATATAAATAAATAATCACACATTTGAGGGGCAAAAAAAAAAAAAAAAAAAAAAAAATCGACTGCTCCACCTAAATCTAACAGCTTTTCAAGACTGAGAAGCTTTGGCCAGTGACTACTGTCCATGGCTGACGTCTAAGACCAATGCTTTCTTCCGATCCCAACCCCTCAATGACCGCCAACTGGCTTCCCTTTCCGCGCCGGCCATCTCTTCCTGTGACTCTCCCAACGGATTCCGGCCCCTCGGCCGCCGTCACAAACATGCTGCGCCGGAAACCTCCCGCGCTCCTCTTCCACCGCGCGCTCTTCTTGACCGCCATATTTCTCTGCGTCTTCGTCCTCTGCAGGAGCTCCGAGTCGCTCCGCTATCTTCAGAACTTCTCGTCCTCCTCTTCCGTTGGCTTTCCTTACATTTTCCCCTCCGTCTCCGTCGATTCCTCTTCCGTGAGTCCATTTTTCGCTCTGTTCTTTACGAATTTGGCAATGCGAGTTCTTTTTCTTCAGGTCGAGTTTGTTAGAAATTAGTGAGGAATTTGTTCTTACGAACTTAGTTCCTTCTAGATTTTTGCTTGCTTATCACATTTTTGTCGGCAATGGCCAGTTCTTGGTTTTCTTGTGGCTAAAAATCTAATTATTCGCCAATTTAGTGTGAAAAATAGCTGTGTAAGAGAGATTTTTTTCCTCTGTTTTAGAATGATAAATGTGGAAAGATTTGAACGACATAATAATGAGCCAGTTCTTGGTGCTCTTGTGGAAAAATTTTTTTACTCTTGGATTCAACGTTTCAACATTTCAATGCAGAAAGTGTATTAATGAATTGTCGTTAAAGAGTAAATTTGCGTGTGTGTGTGTGTGTGTGTGTGTATTCCTGGAATGGTTATATTGAATAATCAAACATGGACAAAACGCTTCAAGAGAAGCTCTGGGGTGGTGCTATTTTAGGAAAGAATAGTGTTGGTATTTAATGCAGATTATGAATCATTACGTTAAAGTAAAGTTGCTGATTTTTATTTCTGGAATTGCTCAAATGAAGAACGGAACATAAAGAAAACGACATAAGAGAAGCTTTGGCATTGGGTATTTTAAGGAAGTAGTGTTGGAATTTGATTAGTAGAGTGGAATCTGTAACTGGATGTATTTGAGTGAACTTTATGATTAAGTTCTGATTACCAAATAAGGATATGGGGATTTAGTTTTATTGATAGAAAATTTTTAAAACTGTCTTGAATCATCTCTTTTGCTTGAAAGATTTACGGAGAATTATCTTACTTTGTTTCTAACCTGTGCTACACGAAAGAATCCTGTGGTTTTCTTCATTTCGTTTGTAGGCTTAACTCTCTTCTCAACCAAATCAATTATGTGTTTGGGTTGATACTTATCCATTTGAACTGATGTAGGTTGGAAAGGAAACTACAGTTGGCAAGAATATCACACTTGACAAAGTTTTGAAGGACGCTTCAATGAACAACAATACTGTTATTTTAACAACATTGAACGAAGCATGGGCAGCTCCAAATTCTATTTTCGATCTCTTTCTTGAGAGTTTCAGGATTGGAAATGGCACCCTTAAGCTGTTGAACCATTTGGTTGTTATTGCTTTGGATGGAAAAGCATATTGGCGTTGTGTGGAACTCCACAAATATTGTTTTCCTCTTGTAAGTGAAGGAGTTGATTTCCATCAAGAGGCATATTTCATGACCCCAGACTACTTGAAGATGATGTGGAAAAGGATTGATTTTCTTCGCTCTGTTCTAGAGATGGGGTACAACTTTGTTTTTACGGTAAATTCTTGTTCACTTGGACTATATTTCAAGCAAACTTTCAAGTACTAAACTATCGGCACTAAATCTTCTAAACCTTTATTTGGCCCCCTAGTTTTGTTATACATCTAATCGATAAGTCCTATGAGTTGGTAATTCCGGATGCAATTTTCTCAGCATATAAAATTCTTAGTTAATTTGACTTGGTGCGTAGCTTTTACTTAGTTTGCAATTGTTATCAAAGAAATTTGGAAAAAAAAGAAAGAAAAAAAAAAAGCAGAAAGAACGGTTTATTCATAGAGCAGGATGGCAGTGAGCAGCTAGCTTAGTACTCATTCCGCACCCTTTTTAGTTGGTATTTTGCTCAGTAACTTTCCATGTAAAGACATTTATTTTAACATCTGAGACAGTTTTAAATAGATCTAACTACTATTCGTTTTGAAATAGGCAGAGGCATGTTCAGTTAGACTTGTTGCTTATTGAATCTTAAAAGCCAAGGTAATGAGCTCTCAAAAATTATCAGTTTATATTCACGTCTGTTCGACTTTATTTCTGTGGTACTTGAAAAATGAGATATGTTTGTTTTGGTTTTTAAGAAGGAAACTAAAAATTTTAATTTCTGGTTGTGGCATTCCTGCCTGTGGAGGTACTGTTTGGTTATGAATTTTCTTGACATGCGTAGACCTACTCAAATTGAAAAGCTGATACTAGTTCCTTGTTTTGTGGGCTTCTTATCTTACTTCCCTTTTTTTTGGGTTGGGAACTATCTTGTTTCACCATCGATTCTGAATTCAGTTTGTTATCACAGTGGAAATATGTGAAATAAAATACAGCAACGATAGAATTGTTTGATTTTATCTAATATATGAATGATCTAATATGTTTTTTTTCCCTCAATTACAGGATGCTGATGTCATGTGGTTCAGGGATCCATTTCCTCAGTTTTACTTGGATGCAGATTTCCAGATTGCATGTGATCATTTCTTTGGGAACTCTTATGATTTGCATAATAAGCCCAATGGCGGATTTTCCTATGTCAAGTCCAACAGGCGGACTATAGATTTCTACAAATTTTGGTACTCTTCTCGGGAAACTTATCCCGGATACCATGATCAGGATGTCCTCAATATGATCAAGTTTGATCCTTTCGTCATGAACATTCAACTGAAAATTAGATTCTTGGATACCGCTTACTTTGGTGGGCTTTGTGAACCTAGCAGAGATCTGAATCAAGTTTGTACAATGCATGCAAATTGCTGTTTTGGTTTGAGTAGCAAGCTTCATGACCTCAGAATTATGCTTCAGGACTGGAAACTTTTTGATTCTTTGCCACCAAGTTGGAAGACGCCGCACATAACCTGGAGAGTTCCTGAAAATTGCAGGTATGATGAGCCTGTGTACCTCTTGGCTTGCTTAATTTCGATATCGTGTGTGTGTGTGTGTGTGTGTATGTATGTATCTCTTTTTCTGTGGTACACATCTTCGGTGACTGTTATTCTGATATCCTGTTTCTTTCAACAATTTTTTTTTTTCCGTTTTTGATTTGTGGAACTTCATTCTAGTCTGGATTCTCTTAAACTCTATGGTTCCCCGGTGGAAGCTCCACATGTTTTGCACAATTTGCACGATTGAGTAGACTCATCAATATGGTCTGAAGCTTCTGCCTAAAAAATTTGTGGAGCTTTCAACTTCTGAGTGCACTATAATGAAAAATGACCTTGGGATGTCGATGAGCTCGTTTCTTGCCATCTCTCCGTGTCCGGCAATTACAAGGTGGGAGCTTTTTAAAAATGTGAACGGAACTCTTGAAGAGGGAAAACACTAAAGGACAAAAAAGATGAAATTCTTTTGGTTATGCCGATTACAGAATTAATGCGTGTGCATTGGACTACCTGCATTGTGGCTGAACCATCCTTTTTGGTGAGAAAATGTCTTTTTTGCAATATTTGTACTCTTTTACTTATTGAAAAAAGTCGCATTATGTACATACGTGTTTTCGGTAATGGAAATCTCTCTCTCTCTCTCTCCTAAATTCGTTTTAATGAAATATAGATTGTACATACTCCATGTAATAATTACCCTTGAATGCAACACAACTGGCCTTTCCCATCCTATTTTTGAGGAACGTTATTGATTGGACTGGATTTGTCTCTAGGCCAGTTTGATATTGTGCTTTAATAGAAATACTTTTTACTCGGAAGTAAAAGTAGTAGAAGCAAGAATTTAAAAGCTAATATTCTAGCTTCTCCAAATAATTTAAAATTCGTATTGGTGTATGTGCAAAGTGTTTCTGCACACTTTGGCCAAGCATTGTAATAGTATGGTTTTTGTGTAGAGTGTTTTTAGGAGCAAATTTAAATATAATTAGACTAAAATGGAAATTAATTAAATTCGAAACTTGGAAACCAAAATAACAAAATTAAAAAAAAAAAAATTATAGTTGTTGTTGGAGTAAAATTTATCTAGTATCAAATGAACATTCCTATACTAAAAAATAAGATTAAACAAGTAAAATAATCAAGAACATTAAATAAGAGCATAATGAATTAAAAAAATGTGTCTATAGTCTGGCCACTCAATTCGAGGATTTTTATAATACAGTAGGTGCAATGGAGTTTAATTCCCCATTAATTCGAAAGTTCATTCTCAATTCATTTATTTTGTAATCGTTTGATGGAGTAATTCGCCTTTACCATGGACATTATTGACCCGTTTGGAAACTTCTCCAAACATATCTTATGTTTTTTTTTTTGGTTTTATTTTTTCAATTCAAAATTTAATTTTCACCTATCCATATATCACTAATTAAAAAAAAAAAAAAAAAAAAAAAAAAGGGCTTTAGCTTCTCACTATAAGTTGGTGCTCCTCGGTATATATCTTTACCGAGGAAAAAATTCCTAGCTAATTCCCCGCTAGAACTACACCACTACATACTTACAGCGAGGAAAAGTTCTTTTTGCGCTACGGTTAATGACGACAGTTGTGGTCGTTATAGTATAAACTCCTCGCTATAGGATGCAACTTTTTGGTCGAAGGAGTTATAGCGAGTTACAGTATGTAGCATGTCGAGCAAAGGAAACTTACTTTATTATTATTATTATTATTTATTTTTTAATGTGGCCATCTTTTACTCACGTTGCTTGGAGCGGAAATGAATTAGGAAAATTCACCGTTGATCACTTTCCTTTACTCACCGTGGAGACTGGAGAGTATCCAGAAAATTACTTTCCTTTTTTTTTTTGGGGTGTGTGGTGATCTCTTGTCAGCGGAATTTATGGAAATCATGACTAAGGATTTGCTCATTATTTCCCCAAAAAAATCTTCCCTCATTACTTCTTCAATCACCGAATTGAAGAAGTAATGTGGGAAGATAAATTCGGGCATATTCTTCCATAAAACTCAACAAGACCTACACCATTTCTGTTTTCTTTTGCAGTAAAAGACTCTACGGTGAATTTCATTCTTCTTTCCACAATAATGGTAAGTCCTTCAACTTCCCTTTCCTTTTTCTCCTTTCCTTCTTCTCTTTCTTTCCCTTTGTTTGGTTGTTTGTGTTTCTTGTGTACATCCTAGAATAACGCCTCATTTCTTCATGACAATGCTTCTTTTTTTTTTTTTTTTTTTTTATTCTTTTATTTTTTTTATTTTTAATATATCATTATCACTTTTCCTCTTGATTCTTATGAATAATAAAGCCTCTTGCTTGGACTGTCACTAGTGTATATATATGAATTAAATTACATGGGAGTTCAGTCTGCAGGAGCTCCGCTATGAGGACGACCACCCGGAAAGTCCTGATCAGAAGTCTAGGAAAAGCTCGACGTCCTTATTGTACTAACCAGCAGTCTCTTTCCCTGTGGGAAGCCTAACCTATATTCGGCATCAAATTCCTCAGACGTCTTGAGATCAGAGAGATCAGAGACTGCGACGTGCACGGCTTCTTCAGTTTGTGCTTGGATGGAAGAATTCAGATAAGCAATCTCCTCTTGAGATGCAGCAACATTTGTACGGGCAACCTCCAACTCTTTTTTGACACAAGCGAGCTCGGTTGGGTAGTCACCAACTACTGCTAGGACTCAGCAGATTTGTTTGAGAATGGTTTAGCTCTTTTTGAGAATTGTTTAACTCACTCAACGCATCTTTAAATCTTGTTGGGATTGCTTTAATGTTGCTCTAACTTCTTTCAGAGTCCTTATGTCCACTTCATGAGAGTTGAGAAGATACTTGTACTTAGCCTCCCAATCATTTGGATTGCTATGAGAGAATGCAAGAGTATTTTTCAGTTAAAGCAATTCAGCTTCTTTTCCCTTTAAAGCTTCACGAGTTCTCTCGAGTTCCGATTTTGTCACCTTGTCCCCATCGAACATCTCACGGGCATGAGAGTTATAAGAGATAATGTCTGAAAGAAGCTGTAGAAGGAAAAGTATACTATCAAGAAAAAGAGACGAAAAATAAAAAAAATGGGTCGGTTGAAATCTTATTTCTGAAGTGCGATGAGCATTTGCCTCACCCGCATCGATGAATTCATTACTCTTTGTTCGATCAACACAGTTTTGGGATACATGCTTTTGCATTTCTACGATGATAGTAGCATGGCGAGAATCAATGGAATGGCCGACAAGCAGCTGACTGGAAGGATTCATGAGAGATTTCTTTGGCCTTTGAGTTGGAATTGCTGCTAAAAGATCCTTTTAGCAAATCATGGAGGAAGAGAGTCCATATCCTCATGAGACCCCTGATTAGATGAAGAACCACGTTTCGGGTAGCATGGAGGAGAATTACCATAGAACTTGCGTCTCTTCGGCACGCCCAAGTAAGGTATTTGGGTTGAATTTTGTTTGACTCTTGAAGTTGTTCTCCTCCTCACACGCTCTTGGTGTCATGTAATCGCTTACTTCGTTGGTCAACCATACGGTCATTATTCTTCACAAAAACACTATCGTAAAAGAGGAAGGAAAAACTAACATCTATATATTTAAAAAAAAAAAAAATCATTCTGATGAATAGATTGGGTCACATCAAATAACGGATCATTTAAAAGAAAGTTTAAATCACTCGAGGGGCACATTACACTCAAATCTGAGCTATTAAAGAGAACTCTTAGAAAACGTTGGCATCGCTACAACCGACTCACTTTGCATATTTACACCCGCTTCATATTAATAATAATAATAATAATCTATTCCTAGAAGATGTAGAAGAATAATGTTCAAAAACAATAATGATTAGAGTCCTACTATGCACACACGACACACACACAGACACACACACACACATAAAGAATTGACTACATTACTAGCGTCAAGAGTCCAATGGGCTACGGCTTACAAGAATACCTTCATCCCAGTTCTCAACACATCTGGTAGAAAAAAGTGTGAATCAGTATACATCGGACGTTCTAAAAAGTAGCATTAAAAATTGAATGGGGGAAAAAAAAAAAAAAAAAAAAAAAAAAAAAACCTTCAAATAACATAGAGGAGGAAAAAGGCGTTAAAGAGAGAGAGGGGGGGGGGGGGGGGGGGGGGGGAGTGGGGGGAATCAAGGCAGGTCAAATTTTGGTTCTCTCTTCTTTTCTCCAATACCAAAGAATTAAATCAACAATAATTGGGTGGAAGACAAGGGAATTCCTGTCTCATTTCTCAACCCCAAATTTGGGTGATTGCCCATTTCACAATTCAATTTCACTCCCATTCGAAGATCTAAAATAAGTAGACTGGTTCTAAGTGAAGAGTGACCACAAAAAGAGAAGCTTACGGGAGAAAGTGGTTCGCTTAAACTGCCTAGGTACTTAACGACTAGATTAGCTTACAAGCTAAATCCCTTAAACTAAGAAGAATAAAGGAGAAAATCATTTTGGCTTTCTTTCGCAGCTTCAACATATAGAAAATTGTTATTTATTTTTTTCCTTTTCTTTTGTTTCCTACGTGTGAAAGAAAGGATATAGAAATGAAAGCCACTCGCATAACTATTAAAACAAGAAAATGAAAGCTTCTAAAAATGCCAGTGAACTTTCTAGCATTCTAAATGAAAGGTGGGGATGACGACTATCTCACATGGAAAGCCTCTTGACATTCAACTAGGGAAAAAATTCTTTGATAGATAAGATCATTATCCAGGAAAAGTTAAGGTGAGCTAGCCTTTATCAAGCAATACCAAAGGTTCAAGCAACCACAAGTAACTTGACAGAGTGAACTGACCTTCTTCCATCAACATCAATACAAATGAACTCGCCATGTCGCCATCCATCTTGGAAATGACCAAAAAAGACATCACCAGACTTGGAATAGAAGCGACCTTCGCCATTAGCCTTTCCCTTCCAGAAGTTGGCAAACCATCGATCTCCAGTGTGAAAATAAAACCAACCCTAAATGACAAAGGAGATGGTGTAAGGATAACAAACGAAAAAGGCCCTAGGGGACAGCATCTACTGATCCAATGCGAAGGAAAATACAGCATCACCAGTGAGAAACACAAAGTCAATACAGGTCTTGGCCTCGAAGTTGAGCACCTTCAGGGACCTCTAAGAATGTAGATGGGTTTATGTTAGATCAAAAGAAATGCCCACGACATCAAGATTTTGAGCCTACAGATTTGGACACCCATAAACCATTTCTACATACCACCCATCCAAATAATAGATTATTGGTAAATCAATTAAAGAAAGATGCTTGCAAAACTATATAAAAAAGATTCCAAAAGTACGCTTGGTATATAATGTTCTATTATTGGTTGGAAAGTTAAGCAAGCTATTGGTATCAAAATTTGTACACTGGTGAATGGTGTTTTCTAGCAAGTTAGGCATGTGAAAAGAACATTTCATCCCTGTCACATCTTATGGTTCAAGAGCTCCTTTTTTTGGCCTATCCGATCCCAAATGTGCACTAATTGCCTAATCAAATTTGTATTTTAAGATGTCAAATTCAGTGTTAATTTATTTACAAAACTGCCATAAAAGTTCTTCGACCAAAGTTGGCACAAAACTGTCATGAATCCTTAAAACTCGGATAACATTGGGATACTGAAGGTGAAACTCGGTTAAGCCAATTTGGTTAGATTCTACAGAGTATACACCAATCAAATTTAGTTCCAATTCTTCTGGCTATTCATTCATTTGTCGTATTGTCTCTTTGTTTCTTTAACTTCCTATGCTCTTTTTCTAGCTCTTGACGTTTTGTTCCAAGAAGAAATATAAACTTTTGTGGCTCGTTGGAAGAGTATTTTGAGTCACCAGCATGTTTTGTTTACTTATATTGGTCGTTTCCGTAGCCTCTTTGAGAACTTCCAGTCCACAAAGTGTTACTTTAGATGTAACTTTCTCTTTTTAGTATAATTTCATTTTGTTATACAGAGACATATACAAACAAACAAACATATATCTATATATATATATATACACATGTCTCTGTGTGTCATTCTGGATTTAACTTAATCTTAATAGAATTATTTCCTATGTACATGTGTACATTTGTGTCAAACAAGCTGCCTATGAACACAAATACACATTGAATGAAAGAGACAAACCTTTCCATGCATAACATCATCTCTCCATGAACCCTGGAACACATCTCCGTTACTAAAATAAAATGTGCCCGAACCTGATCTCTTGCCATAGCGCCACATTCCATCATATATGCTTCCATCTCCAAGAACCAAACGGCCCTGCATGAATCTCATAGCTGCTTTATAATCCTTTAGATAAATTTCTGGTAAAAACCATGTCATAATTAAGTTTCACCAAGTTATCTAAGGTTACGGGTGATAAGTACCTTTCCTTCAGGAAGACCTCCTTGGCATCGTCCTTTGTAAATTCCTCCTCTGTATTTCATCTCCACAGTAGGACTCCACTTCTTTGGAGAATCTCGTTCAGCTTCCTGCAATATACCGGACAATTAAAACTAAATCTTCACTACAGAAGAGTACAAAAACAAGTCGATTACAATTCAGAAATAGATGATAACTTAGTAGTTCACCAGAATACATCCTCTGAAAGGTTTGTTGTTTGTTTTATGTTATTCCAGAAATCAGACGACCATATCAAAAAATTTACTTGTCCAATTAATGTTTTAGTTTCCAAAGTCAAACCTGGCAGCAGCTTTGTGCAAAAAATGTACAGAGACATGAGAAAAAGATATGTATTAAAAAAAAAATAAAAAAGCAACTGCATCCACTATCCAGCCCCGCCTTTTCAGTTTCTTTCTTTAACTAAAGCATGCTAGCCTTTAGTTTGTCATGCATATCGTACACCATGTGACCAACTCAGAACAATCCATTAGTGATTATAAAGGAAATAAAATAAAATAAAATGAAAAAAAAAAAAAGCAATCTGAGGATTAAAAAAAAAAAAGAATGGGAATTTTTTTTGTGCATTATCATTTATTATTAATCAGTTTTGCTTGAATAAATATGAGGCGAAAGGTACCTGGAAAGAAACTCAAGCAAAGAGGAAATGCTTAACATAATAGGAACTGAAAATTTTGAGAGACAAATTCTCTTTTCTTCATTGATGCAGAAAACTATACACCATCAAATTCATAAGATAGAGAAACCATCTAAGGAAAATAATTAAGCCTGGCTAATTTACACCATATATTACAGCTACGCAATCTTATTATGGTAGCTATATTGCAAATATTTTATTATATTCCAACAGGAACTGCACTCATGATCAAGCTTTAGTGTGCAAGGTTATAACTTAAAACAATTCGATGTGAAATGAAGGGAATGATGATAGGGCCATTTGTTTAATATCTGCACACTACGAATTATACACAATAAGGAGGAAAAGAAAAGGGGGGAAAAAAAGAGAGGAGAAAACTATCTCCGGCTGTCCGGCATATAAACTACACAAATTGAAACAAAACTTGACAAGTCACCGGACAAAACAATGAACTTTAAGAAATCAGCATACCATCTAACTTCGACACTGCACGTCAGAAAAAAATTTACATTAGCAAATTACCAGCATAGAAGCCGCACGAGCCGAAAGAAGTCCTTCCTTTTTAGGAGGATCAGTAGGGTTTCCTTTTAGCAGAGCTGAGGCCGTATTATAAAAATCCCTTACTGCTTCAAGCCCTGTGTCTGTCAACTCATTCCAAGAAGGCGTACTCAAATTGACACCTGGTTTTGCTTTAACAACATCCTCAGTCTTTAGTGTTGGGTGCTGTGTTCGAGATGAGATATTGGTTCTATCTTTCAACTCTTGTGAAGGCCTCACACCCACTGGAAGGCAAAAGAGGCTTAGCTTATCAAGAGTTGAAGTGGCTGAAGCTTCAGCTGCCCTTTCTTTCGCCCACGCCTGTGCAATCTGATACCCCAGTCCCAAGTTCCAACCAACAAGCTCCTCCCTTTGAAAAGCAGGAGTTTCTTCATAATCGAAAAAAAAAAAAAAAAAACACACACACACAATTAGATTAAATGAAAAGAAAAACTTCCTGTACTATTTAAATGGCAATAATCTTCGATGTTTTATAGGGAAATTTAGTGAAAGGGACTCCATCAAACCCTACGCAGTACATCCATGTTCTAAAAAATAGATGAACTTAGTAGATACCTTCAGAGCTTGGATCATGAAAACTGGAAAACTCAGTGGCGGCCTCAAAAGATTCATGCTTGCTTGGTTCTAATTCACTATTACAACTCCATAGTCAGACATCAGTATTACACGTGAATAGAATATGGATAGCACATACAGTTGAGTAAGATTTGAAGCAAAAGTAAGAAAGTAATTAATACTTTGAAGCAGGGAACTCATTGCTGTTATTCAATACTGGCTGAAGATATTCAGAGTACTCGTCAGAACTGTCAGTGATGACATCAACATCATTTATATTTCTAGTCACTTCAGAAGTGAATCCCCTCTCGGGCACACTACTTCCCTGAGTTTCACTTGTTTGAAGATGAGATCTCTTCAAAAGTCTAAGAATGAATGGAAAACGGCGAGCCAACCTAGTGAAGATGCCATTCTTTGGAGAAGCTTGCTGTCGACTAAAACTTGTAATTCCATAGAAAAACAAATCAAAAAAAAAAAATACATAAACTGGTAAGAATATACTCTATGACCAGAAGCACATAAGCTGAACATTACCAATTACTAAAATGCAAAACTTTTCCAGAAAAAAAAACAAAAAAACTCTAGAACTGGAATCACAACTGATGCAGCATGAATGGGAACATGGGAGAAAGTAGAGAAAAAGTAGATGTTAGAGTTTGGTTATCCGAATTCAGTTTGGCCAGGCCCGAAAAGCTCGCGGTGTGACATATGTGGTTGAGTTTTTCAATAGGAGAATTTTTTAGGGCTCTATGGTGGTAATGGAGGGATCAGGCTTTTAGGTTTTTTGGGTATATATGTGATGTAATTTTAGGTTTCATTATTATGCTTTTTTTGCTATAGCCGCTCCTCTTTTACTAATAATTGATTTAATGGATTTTCTTCTCCTCTTGCCCGTGGTTTTTTCCCGTCTTGGGTTTTCCACGTAAATCTGTGTGTTCTTGTTTTTCCGATTTTCTTGTTGCCTATTCGTTCATAATTTCGTAACAGTAGAGATAGAAACAAAAGTAGGGGTACAGAAGAGGAGAGACAAGGGAGCAATAGAGAAGAAAAAAAAGGGAGAATAAAAGATAGAATTGCCACATTCATGGTAAATTTTCAGCACCAAAAACTGAATTCAAATGCATAGTAGACCTATGTAGGGCTTAAATTTAGAACAATTTTTCATAACCACAACCTGGAATTCAAATAAATGCACCAATAGAGTTAAATTAGCTTTCTCATCCTGAACAAGAATCTTACCCTACAACAAGAACTGCCATTACAAACAGGTTGGGCGCCAGACTGGGTTCATGAATAGTAGCTAATAAGATTTCCTTTGTATATTCCGTAGTTTGACGAAAAGAACACAAAAAAACATCTAAATCCTCTTTCTTTATGACATCTGAACTTGCAAGAGTGCATATAATTATGCCGTCCAAGTCCTACAAAACGAAAAAAATAAAAATAAATAAATAAAGGAACTCAAAAATCAGATACTTAGCATTAGTCAAAACGCCAGAACGATCAAGGTTGAGGGTATCAACTATCCATGCATAAGATTGGAAGCAATATGAGCATAAAATTATGAGGCATCCATCAAGGATGGAATCATGGAAGACAATATTAAACAAAGAAAACCCATCACAGAAAGAAATTACAAAAGTAAAGTGGTCGATGAAAAGGAAACAAAACATTTTGCGACCTTACCAGTACTACTGAAGAACAAATAAATAAGAAGAGTGCATTTTCATTAATCTGAGAATGCTTTTACACTCCCACTGTGGAAAGGTAAGCAGTACAAATTACATATGTTGAAATTTCCCACAACGTAAATGTTGAAATACATAAATTCCATTTAAAACACATAGAGAAGATGTTGAAATAAGACAAGTACCAAAAGAAGAATATTAAATAGGAAAGTATAATGTAGATGAAAATTGGCACGCTATAACAAAGTAATACCCATCTTATGCATCTGAACCAAAGTAGAAAAATAAGAGCAATTCTAGAAAAGACGAATAAGAAGTATGAACATATACAAGGCCATGACAACTCGTACAACTCAATTAACATGGTAATACACTGACCGTGTATTATGAATCCAAGTTGATTATACCTTGACAGCAACATTGAGGAAAGGGCAATCGTACATGGACTTTAAAATTGAAGTTTTGATGTTGTAACCAGCACCAAACCCAATTTTTGCCTCTTTATACCTTTCCAGAATCTGCACAAGGTGCCATTACCCTTATTAAAGGACCAAGAACATTGAGGACAAGAAGTAGAAAAGGAAAACTTGGGGAAATTGTGGGCGTTAATGATATAATTGAGAATAACCTAGGAAAGAGAAATAAAGTTATTGATAAGAACAAGTAGTCAACTGCGTAAAAAAGAGATGATCGTGGAGACTTACACGAAAAACTTCCGAGATTTCAATCTCTTTTACATCATTATATGATGCACCGGTAAGTTTTCTGTTGAGATCCTGAAATTTTTTAATAATAATCAAGTTCAGTGAAGGATCCTGAACCTGTGAAGACATAAACATGGTAAGAAGTAAACTTACAGATTTTAGAACAGATACAGCAGTAATAGACATCAACACAGCATTATTTGCAGTCTTTATAGCCTCATCTAGAGTGACCAAGTCCTTTTTCAGTAGCTTGTCTGTGTCAAGATCTGCAGATATAACAAAACAAAACAGTAGTTAGCGGGTTGACTATCAAGAAAAACTCAACTGAAATCAATATTTGTTAGAAATCAAGGCAAATGAAAAGGGACAAAACGTAATGTGGAGGAAAAATGACAGCAGACACACAAAAACAAGCAAATTTGCTTTTCCATTTTTAAATCTTTCGCTTGGTAGCATCCATTAGCTTCTAAAATATGACCAGTTCATTGTCCAGAGCAATTTGTTACTTTAAAACTCAAATTCTAATATGTGCAATAACGTAATAAGAATGATTAATCTAAATTAAATGTTCTAGCCAATTCCGAAACAAAGGCCCTGTTTCGTATGTTGAAAACGTTTTTCGATTAAATTCCTGTCGGAAACGAATCCAAATTAGCATTTTTTTTTGTACTGAGTCAGAAAACAGAAATGAAAACATAAATGACATTTTCATATTTTGTTAAGGAATGAGAAAATGAAATAAAGTTGTTTTCCCATTTCTGTTTTCATTTTCTAAGGGCTAGGGTTTACACTCCGAACACATATTTTTAGAAACATATACAAACACAATTTTAACTTTTCTTATTGTCTACTCAACAAAATGATTTCCAAAATGCTCCCCAGCAGGCCCAAAATCTTTTCCTTCTTGAATGATGTTGAGTAAATACAAACTAAGTATATAATTTAGACGCTAGGTCTGCAAAATTATACTAGATGAGTGTCTTTTTAGCCTTTAGAAAAAGACCAGGTTTCTAAGTTATTTGTGTTACTTTAAGCTTTCCTTTTATACTATTTCTTTTCCCCCATTTTTTCAGCTTTGATGTCTGACTGAGTTCAGAAATAATTGAAGAAATCCTTATTAGTTGACACACTCATGCTAT
This sequence comes from Ficus erecta, assembly GCA_008635985.1. NCBI lineage: Eukaryota > Viridiplantae > Streptophyta > Magnoliopsida > Rosales > Moraceae > Ficus > Ficus erecta. Next base: position 196,316 of record BKCH01000102.1, read on the forward strand.
TGCTCAAGAAGGCCAATAAAATAAGGTCGCAATTATGTTGTAGGCATCAACTCAGACTCTTCGAAAACTAGCAAAAGATAATGGGAATACTCAAATCTACCTCACTGCATCTATAACAATCAAATCTGGAAATATGCAAGGAAAGAAAAGTAGAGCCATATAAGATGGAAGGTGCTCTTTCTCTTCTTGAGTTGTTTGGTTGATGGAAATAAAAGAGGACGGAGAAGTTCATAGAAGTTCCGGTGTGGTTCTCATGAGAACTGTTTGTCCTCTTCTTTTCTCTGCATTCTCCTTTTCCTATTTCTAAATTTATCCTCTTATATATTAAAGAAAAATATATGTTACTTGACTATTATATTCATCTTCCCAAATTCCTTGTAAAAAATTCCAGAAAGAGTAAACATCCAAGTCTCCAACCCATTTTGTTCAAAGAATTAAAAATGGTGGGCCTAGGTTGTGATGTCATACCCTACGTTTTCCACAATATTTCCCTCAACAAACAGAATCTATAACACACTACTCACCAATAAATAAGTCAGTATGCTCCTGAAGTTTTTCCATCAGTTCTTTAACCTGCAAACAATATTAGAACGCGTTATAAATGCAAGTCCATTTCCAAGCGCTTACTCTAATATCCAATATAATCTCCTAAGATGGACATTTAAAAGAAAAATAATTTTATTTAGTTCGACATCTTATTTTCTTAACAAGTAACCATTTTTAAAATTGCGCAATCAATTGCCCGCTTTGACGCCCGCCTCACTAAAAGGCTATAAAAAATGGCCTTGAGGCCTACGCCTCGCGGGGGAAAAAAATTGCTTATGCCTCTCCCACTTGAGGAACAGGAATTTGCGCGCAATAGCTGAGGCTATTTTCTAAAGGCCTACGGCCGAAGCTTAAGTTTTCAGAAAAACAAAAAAACCAGGCCCGTTTCTGTCCTTTAAGTTCATGGGCCCATCTATGCTGCTTAAAAAGCTTGAAACAAAGACATTTTTCATGGCTGCTCAAGCAATATATATGAGGATGGGGTTGACTTTTGAATTAGGAGTTACAACTAGTTAATTTTAGGGTGTGTTTCTTTCAGACTTCTTGTTGGACTAATTTCTTTTAGGCTTAATACTTGTGAAATTTGTTTATTTTAGACTATTTATGATGTTAAGTATTGATTTATGACTACTACTAAATTTTTTATATTTTTTGAATTATTCTATGATGTAGTGTTGAGGCTTACGCCTCAACTCACAAAAGGAAAACGCCTTAATGCCCGATTGCACAATTTTAAACATTGGTCCTAACTGCATACTACCTCATCCCGACGCCTCTGTCCTTCAAAGCTGAATGGCTTCAAGATAATAGCAACACTAAACCCATTTGATGATCTTATAGTCTTTAGAATATCAATGGCTGATATATGATCCATACCATAACCCGCACTTGCCACCTAGAGATAAAGAAACAGACAAATAGGATTCCGGTGAGTTTAATGTAGGAAACAGGGTAGAAAAATGTAATATATCATATTAACAGATTTCCTTTTATCTTCTGTAGGGTAGCAGCAGAAGCTCCTTTTACCATAATTATAGAAGACCCTTTTTTCATGTTTTCGGTTTAATCTAAAGGGAGTGCAACCAATGTTTCCCAAAAAGAACACGACAATGAAAGGCAAGAAAGAATATGCTACAAAATAAGGTGTCATTGAAAAGAACGCAAAATGATATAATCAGCGATAAATTGCAAATGTCAAAGTGTTCAAACTATATTTGGTTGTGGCAGACAAGTGAGGAATTCTCAGTACGACACCCCTGTTTTTAATCCTGAGACCTTCAATTCACCAAACTTACCTGTTCTACCCGGAAAGTTGAACTTTGAAAAAGTAACCCCCCATTCGTGTACATAAAGATAAGCAGTGAGAAGAGGACAGTATCATGGTTATTTTCTCTGACACATTGACATTAGTGTAATGCGTATAAAAGTACTTTCTACAAGATTAAAAAAAATCTCAGTGTTATGCTTGCTATCTACAGTCTCAGCTACTTTTGGAGTGGGAATCCTAAAATTCAGTCATCTTTAAGAAGAGAACCATTTGCACACATGAAACATTAAAGAGCTTACAAACATAACCACATTCATAAAACATTCTAGGAAAAATGTACCCAACAAGCTCCATTTAAGCAATTCAAAGTTCCAAAATAGACACAGTAATAATAATACAAGAGTAACGGGTAAGAAATGTACAAACAAGGATAATAGTCTTTGAAGATGACGTCGAAGATACTGGAGCTTCAAAAGTTCTCGGACTCGGATCTGGATTAGTGAACAAACAGAGAAATAGCTAAGTGGAACTTTTATATTTGGCTTAAGAAGATAATAATTCTTCTCTTTTCTAAACTGTGATAATAATTCAAAGATCATAAAATTGGCCATCAAATTCGGAATTTAAGATCCCATCTTAACATCAGTGTTCGTAGTTTGCACGACGAATGCTAGTATTTTTTATGAAACAAGTATTGTGCATTGAGTTACAGAAACAAACAAACCACTTGCAAAAAAAATTTCTACAGTAGTTGCTTTCACAAAAATTTGAATTTGTTGTTTGAATTAAAAGGTTTGAACCTACGATCCAAAAGTAGAACTAGCAAAATTTCAAACTACAATAGTTGAGAACAACTGGATTGTGAAGCTTCAAATATGAAACTTTAACAAAACAAATGAAAGTAAAAGACATTCTAAGTAATGTTTTTACTTGAAAAGTAAAGATAAAGAAGAATTAACCTTTTCCAAGCACCCTTTGCTGTAATTGCAGCTTCATTGAGTTCTTAGCAACAATATTCCTGCAAGAAAATCAAACCAAAAAAAAAAAGGATTCAATGCAGGTACTTTAATGGCGAGAGTATACTTAAGAAAACATTAAACAAACAAGTTCAAAGCTAACCAATATCTCAGAGACGACGACTGAAATGGCGATTCGAGACAGAAATTGAGAACGGCGTCTTTCCGACTTCCGATGCCAATCACTTCCACGAATTCGGAATCTCTCCAGAAATCGCCGCCGCCGCCGCCGCAATTCGCTTCCCTTTCTGCTTCGCCGCAGCGATTTGACGGAGAGTTCTTCGCAGCGATGATTCGAAGACGAGGATTCCAGAGGCCGAAATTCAATCGGAGACTGAAGTTTGTGCGGTGGAAAGAGCAGTTGTTGTTGATGAAGAAGAGGGTGGGGTTGTTGGAAGTAGAGCAAGGGCAGGAGAAGACCCTCGTCCATGAACGGAAGCTCGTGAAAACAGGGAGCTCCATGGAAGTGAGAATTGCTAACACTCACGTGGAGGGTTTTGAACCATGAGGACTGCAAGAAGATATTTTGAGGAACGTAGCTTTGTTGCTATTTCCTGCTGGTGCTTGTTTGAATTTTAACATGCATTTGGATTTGGATAGTAAATAAACCTAAGTTTAAACCTAAGTTTTTTATTTTAAATTTTATTTTTTTAAGTAAATAAAAATTATAATTTATTTTTAAAAAGTTAATTAATTTTAATCTAAAAATTTTATCACAAATCTGTGTTCCAAATGAAGTCTAATCTTTTAAAGAAATTGTGATTGCATCTCAATTTCTTTTTAGTTAAAAGGTTTATAAATTTTTTAAATGGTGTATTTTTGTACTTGTTACCAAAAAAATATTAAAAATTAGATGAAATATAACACGTGTATAACACATGTAAACTAAATTATGTAAAATTCTTTTTCCTTAATTATCCTTTAGTAATAAATTGTGTATGATTTTGTTAGACAATATATATAGGGAGCATTAACAACGAACAAGTGATTCAAATAAAACAGAAAATGATTATACCGAAACTCAACTTTAACTCGTAGGAAAGAACACAAAAAGTAGATCGCCGAGGCACGTGATTCACGCTTTCCTTAAAACAGATTCATCCCTTCCGGTAAGTGCACGAGGCTTCAACGGACGTCTGTCTCCCAGGATACAACGACGAACAACGGTTGTCTAGCACGATCGAAAACCGCTTCCGGTGAACTTGAAACCAAAGCCTTCCCTCTATCACCAAAACTCAAAAACGAACTCGACCACTACAAGGAAAACCGAGAGCAAGAAAGAAAACTTGTGCACAAAGTGTTTGTGTGTTACAAGGTGTGATTTCAATATTGTGGAGGCCTCCTTATATAGGCTCAAAATTTGGGTGTTACAAAAACCAAAAGTCTTTGGTTAATGCACCATTAGTGCTGCCCATTTATACTTGGAATATGAACAATTTTTTCAGAATATGAAAAGATGAGACTGTTCATTTTCTTAAAAAAAAATTCGGAATTATGTTGGAAGGAAGGAAAAATAAAAATCCAAAACAAAGCCCGCGCGAGGGCAAGCTTGACGGACCGGCATTCGCGTCGCCCACGTCGTGCATGCGCACACATTGGGCCCCTAACCCACCGGGGCTAGGATTTGCACCCCCCCTGCGCGTGAGAGAGCATCTTGGGTTCACAATCTTACCCAAGTCCAAAAGTGCAAATCCTTATAAAGTCCATCTAGCTTTCATGCCTAAGCAATGTGGGACTCCACATTCTTAATCAACTTTCCAACAAAATTCTATTTCAATGGGCACACTTTGAGCATCAATTTCTCATTCACCCAAATATCATTTTGAGTGTATAAATATATGATTTCGATCTCCTCGTGACGGAGAACGCAAATCCACCAAGACCCGTTAATTCTATTAAGTGAGTCCCACTCAAATTTGGTCCTCAAAATGGTTTAAAAACCATTTTTTCCAACAATCCCCCACATGAATGAAAATTGACCAACGTCGAGGGAAAAACAAAAGACACTACACGGTGATAGAGTTCTACGGTTAACATCTGCATCGGATAGGTAGGCGCTAACCCTTGAACCTTCCCTTGTGAAAATATACTTACTTTACTGGCTGATCAGTAGACGCGTTGTCCTTAAACTGTTCTGCCGTTTGTGTAAACGATAGTATATCTCACACAGATATTTTCCTGACATAGTTTCAGTTCTCATGGTTATGTCCATTTTGGCCGTGGACATCGTCCTGGTTCTGCAAGAGTTTTAAAGAATTGAGCCCTCGCAATTCTTCTTTGAAGCGGCCCCACTTCTCTCTCACATAGGTGATTTCTTAATCAAGAGTATCCTGCATTACTCCGCTCGGATTCCCGACGCTTAAGAATCATTAAAAGCATAGCTTAACCTATCTCGTACGGGTATCACTGTTTTCATCACAGGAATGAGCTGGAGGGTAACCCCCACAGTGATCCTACTCGGTCTATACAATTTAGTTATCCCATTGAACCTAGATCTTGGGATCTCCAGTCAACTAGGTTGGGTTTCCACTGTTTCGACCTATTATTTCATGGGCTTAATTCCCATTCCCCTTGATGATTTCTCAACTAGATCTCTATTCAACCATTTGGTTAACGGATCCGCAATATTTTCTTTTGACTTTACATAGTCAATTGTTATGATTCCAGTTGAGATTAATTGTCTAACGGTATTGTGTCGACGACGAATGTGTCTTGACTTACCGTTATACATGACATTCTGTGCCCTGCCAATAGCAGATTGACTATCACAATGTATACATATTGCAGGCACAGGTTTTGGTCATTCTGGAATATCTTCTAAGAACTGTCGTAGCCATTCAGCCTCCTCGCCGCTTTTATCTAAAGCAACAAACTCAGATTCCATCGTGGATCTAGTTATTACTGTTTGCTTAGAAGATTTACATGATACTGCTGCACCTCCCAAAGTGAACACATATCCACTGATGGCCTTAGAATCCTGTATATCAGATATCTAGCTCGCATCTGAATATCCTTCTAGAACAGCAGGAAATCTAGTATAATGCAGCCCATAGTCACAAGTATATCGTAAGTACCTGAGTACTCTGACAATTGCTTTCCAGTGGTCAGCCCCTGGATTACTCGTGAACCTGCTCAAACAACTCACAGTGAAGGCAATGTCTGGTCCTGTACAACTCATTAAGTACATTAGACTCCCTATCACTCTAGCATACTCCACTTGGGATATACTTTCTCCTCTATTCTTGGACAGATGTTGATTTAAATCAATTGGAGTTCTGGCCACACCAGAATCATCTTTATTGAATTTATCAAGTATCTTGTCCACATAGTGTGACTGAGTCAATATAAGACCATTAGGCGACCTTATGATTTTAATTCCCAATATTACATCAACTGGTCCCATGTCTTTCATGTCAAATCTTGAATTCAACATATCCTTGGTAGATTTGATCATCCGATCATTACTACCTGTGATTAGCATGTCATCTACATATAGACAGAGTATGACATATCCGTCTTCTGTATTCTTGACATAAACACACTTGTCACACTCATTGATTTTGAACCCATTTGTCATCATGACACTATCAAATTTTTCGTGCCATTGTTTTGGGGCTTGCTTAAGTCCATACAAAGATTTCACAAGTTTGCAAACTTTCTTTTCTTGTCCGGGAGCTATACAACCCTCGGGTTGTTCCATATAAATTTCTTCTTCAAGGTCTCCATTAAGAAAAGCTGTCTTTACGTCCATTTGATGGACTTCAAGATTCCGCAGTGCGACAATCGCCAAAATCAATCTTATAGAGATTATTCTCGTCACGGGAGAATATGTGTCAAAGTAATCAAGGCCTTCTCATTGTTTATATCCTTTTATTACAAGTTTGGCCTTATACTTATCAATTGTTCCATCTGCCTTCATTTTCCGTTTGAAAATCCACTTAGAGCCTAATGGTTTACTTCTTGGAGGAAGATCCATTAACTCCCAAGTATGATTTTGCAAGATAGAATCAATTTCATTCTTTATGACTTCTTTCCATAAAGGACCCTCAGTTGAGCTTATAGCTTCTTTATACATTTGAGGTTCAGCCTCTAGCATATAGGTCAGAAAATCTGGTCCAAACGATTTTTCTGTCCTTGCCCTTTTGCTTCGTCTAGGCTCTTCTTCCTCTTTTTCAGTTTCATAATTTTCCTCTTGGTCCTGACTATTCTCTTCAATAGTCTCATACGTTCGTTTAGACGAACTTGGACCATCTTCCTTGGAATTACAAGGAAATACATGTTCGAAGAATGATGCGTTCCTTGATTCCATTATTGTGTTCTTGTGTATGTCAGGGTTTTTAGACTCATGCACAAGGAACCGATATGCACTACTGTTGTGGGCATAGCCAATGAAGATGCAATCAATCGTTTTAGGACCTATTCTCATCTTCTTTGGCCCGGGTACCAATACTTTAGCAAAACATCCCCATACTCTCAAGTATTTGTAGGATGGCTTCCTTCCTTTCCATAATTCATATGGGGTTTTGTCCTCTTTCTTACGGGGAATCTTATTTAAAAGATAGTTAGTCGACAAAATGGCTTCCCCCCACATGTTCTGTGGCAAACCAGAACTTAACAACATTGCATTCATCATATCCTTTAAGGTACGATTCTTGCGTTCAGCCACACCATTTGACTGAGGAGAATAAGGTGGCGTGACCTCATGAATAATACCATGTTGTGCACAAAATTCCCCAAATGGTTCTACATATTCACCACCACGGTCACTTCTTACCATCTTAATTTTCTTATTAAGTTGGTTCTCAACTTCTTGCTTATAAAGAAAAAATTTCTCTATAGCCTCATCCTTACTTTTAAGCAAATACACATAGCAATATTTTGTGCTATCATCGATGAAAGTGATAAAATACTTGTTACCACCTCTTGTTTGAACAAACTTTAAGTCACAAAACATCACTATGAATTAATTCAAGTGGTTCAGTATTCCTTTCAATTGTTTGAAATGATGATCTTGTTTGTTTTGCCTCAACACAAGTTTCACACTTATGTTTTGAATCAATTTCAAAAGCGGGTATGTGATCCAAGTTAATTAATCTACGCAATTTATCAAAATTAACATGTCCTAGTCTACCATGCCATAAGCTAGAAGACTCAAGCATATAAGCATAAGACTTTTTATTTTTATTAATGGATTTGGGTTTAACAGCCATTACATTCATTTTCCACATTCCATCCTTTACATAACCCCTTCCCACATACATTCCATACTTAGACAAAACTATTTTCTGGGCCTCAAAAACCATCTTGAAGCCATGCAAGCTCATCATTGTTCCAGAAATCAGATTCTTTTGGATATCAGGCACGTACAGCACATTGTGCAGCTTGACTTCCTTTCCGGATGTCATCTTCAGGAATACAGTCCATTGATCCTTGATCTCAGAAGTTGCAGAATTTCCCATATACAGTTTCTCCCCAGTCTCCAAAGGAACTAGATCAGCAAATGCAGCTCTATCTGCACAGATATGACGGGTAGCACCCGTATCTAGCCACCACTCCTTTGGGTTGGAGTCCATCATGTTGACTTCCGAGACCACAGCCGAAAGGCTGATTTCAGATACCTCTTGGGCGATGACGTCCACCACATTGGCCTCTTTCTTCTTGTTTCTTTTCGACAGTCTACAATCAGCCGACTTGTGACCCATTTTGTCACAATTGAAACACTTTTCTTGGAATTTCGGCTTCTTCGAAACTCCACCTTTAGGTCCCAGCTTGGACCCCGTGTTGTTGAACTTCTTGTTCTTTTGGCTATGCTCCACTACATTAGCCTTAGCGGAATTGGCAACAACATTGTTGGAGAGCTTCTTCTCCGAGCCTCTATTGTCCTCCTCAATGCGAAGTCTCACAATGAGGTCTTCCACACTCATTTCCTTTCTCTTGTGCTTCAAATAGTTCTTGAAGTCTTTCCACGCAGGGGGTAGCTTCTCTATAATTGCTGCTACCTGAAAAGACTCACTAATAACCATTCCTTCAGCATGAATTCCATGAATGATTAATTGCAGCTCTTGAACTTGACTGATGACGGTCTTGGAATCCACCATCTTAAAGTTCATGAACTGTCCCACCAAGAACTTTTTAGCACCGGCATCTTCAGACTTGTACTTACGATCCAAGGACTGCCACAGTTCCTTGGCTGATCCCTTCATGCTATATACACTATAGAGCGAATCCGACAAGCCATTCAGAATGTAATTCCGGCATAAGAAATCAGAATGCTTCCACGCATCAACAGCATGCACCACTTGGGTATCTGTCTCATCCTCTCTAATCGTAGGAGGATCCTCTCTCAGGAATCTCGCAAGATTCAGAGTGGTCAGATAAAACAACATCTTTTGTTGCCACGTTTTAAAATTCAGTCCGGTGAATTTATCCGGTTTCTCATTGTGATTAATCGGAACTGAGACCGCCAAAGGCTTGCGTTGAAGACGAGGTTACCCGAGGTGATGGCACCGGTGTCACAGATGGATTCTCAGTTGGCACAATGTTCATGTTTTCAGCCATTTCTGAAAACAAACCAAATATTAGAACCAAACTAGTAGCCAATTATAATACCAAGACTAATTAAGAAAAGTTATAAATGCTTATAACTTATTAGTATAATAAAAATATAAGTTTATATATAGACTCACGTCTGTAAAAGAAACGTAATATATAACTACAACATGCATGCAAACCATTAAATGGAGAGAGAAAAGAAACGTTAAATATATATATATATATATATATATATATTTTCTTTCTTCAATGGAGTTTGGCCGTTTCTAAAATAAATTAACTAAACTTATTATATATATATATATATATATATATATATATCAACACCAACAAGAAAAACCGTGCATCTTCCTGTATTTAATTAAACTAATCATATATATATATAACCGGAAACTGGAAAAACGTTAGCAATTCTTAGCCGTTAACTGCAGCAACAAAACCAAATGTGAGCAAATCCTTGTTTCGGAAAAAATGAACCACCACAGCAACAAAAAAAAAAAAAAATTCGAAATTTTGTCCCGAATCTGAACAACCTGTTCGTCGTCTATGATACGAGTCTGTTTAAGATTGTTAGACAATATATATAGGGAGCATAAACAACGAACAAGTGATTCAAATAAAACAGAAAATGATTACACCGAAACTCAACCTTAACTCGTAGGAAAGAACACAAAAGTAGATCGCCGAGGCACGTGATTCACGCTTTCCTTAAAACAGAGTCGTCCCCTCTGGTAAGTGCACAAGGCTTCAACGGACGTCTGTCTCCCAGGATACAACGACGAACAACGGTTGTCTAGCACGATCGAAAACCGCTTCCGGCGAACTTGAAACCAAAGCCTTCCCTCTATCACCAAAACTCAAAACGAACTCGACCACTACAAGGAAAACCGAGAGCAAGAAAGAAAACTTGTGCACAAAGTGTTTGTGTGTTACAAGGTGTGATTTCAATCTTGTGGAGACCTCCTTATATAGGCTCAAAATTTGGGTGTTACAAAAACCAAAAGTCTTTGGTTAATGCACCATTAGTGCTGCCCATTTATACTTGGAATATGAACAATTTTTTTCAGAATATGAAAAGATGAGGCTGTTCATTTTCTTAAAAAAAAATTCAGAATTGTGTTGGAAGGAAGGAAAAAAAAAATCCAAAACAAAGCCCGCGTGAGGGCAAGCTTGACGGACCGGCATTCACGTCGCCCACGTTGTGCAAGCGCACACATTGGGCCCCTAACCCACCGGGGCTAGGATTTGCACCCCCCCTGCGCGTGAGAGAGCATCTTGGGTTCACAATCTTACCCAAGTCCAAAAGTGCAAATCCTTATAAAGTCCATCTAGCTTTCATGCCTAAGCAATGTGGGACTCCACATTCTTAATCAACTTTCCAACAAAATTCTATTTCAATGGGCACACTTTGAGCATCAATTTCTCATTCACCCGAATACCATTTTGAGTGTATAAATATATGATTTCGATCTCCTCGGACGGAGAACGCACATCCACCAAGACCCGTTAATTCTATTAAGTGGGTCCCACTCAAATTTGGTCCTCAAAATGGTTTAAAACCATTTTTTCCAACAGATTGATCTGACCTTTTCTATTAAATTTTTTAAATTTTGTTAACAAATAACTATTTTGCACCTTTTTTTAAAATTTTGGTACCTTTTAGCTAATATATATATATATCTATTATATAATGACTAAATGATTAATTTTATAAAAAGATTAGAGACCAAACAATTAATTAAATATTTTATTTCTCCTTCTTGAATTCTTAAGGGTAAATTTTAGAAATTGTCCCCAAAAATACAGGAGAATGAAGTAAATAATATTTTGTTGGTAAATAATTAAAATAATTGATATATTTTTAAAAATACTTAGAGTAAAAAGTAGTAAATAGCAAATTTATTTGGCAAATGATATAAATAGATATATTACAAAGTAAAATAGAGAATTTATCTAGTAAATTTGTTATTTACCGGTATTTTAAAATCATGTTATTTACTTTATTTAGTTTTGTAAAAAAAAAAAATAATTTACTACAATTTCTGATTTAAGATAGTATGTTTGGTAGGAAAGAAAAGCAAATTAAGGGAGTAGATGAATTAGTGGAAAGATTTTGACATTTTATACTTGTTTGATATGAGAAAAAAGAGGATAGTAAATTAAAAGTGGGACTCAAAATCCTTCATAATACCTTAATTTTAATATCTTCTTGATTTGAAAGATTTCATACCAAATATCATAAAAAAAATTTACCTCTCTCTCCTTATTTTCTCGGTGATCGACTACTCCTATTTATTTTATTTTCTCCCTAACAAAAACAGGTATCATGAAAGACAGAAATAAGAACACAAAATTTGACAGAATTAAACAGGGGTCAAATTTAAGAACTGTCCCCTAAAGTATATATTATATGAGACACCCTTTCCAGCTCAAAATAAAAAGAACTTGCTCATTTAAATTTATCAGTCGTTGCAATTTTGATCTTATTTTCATTGAAATGCTAATTTTTTTAACAATTATAATCGTGTGCTGGTTGGTGTTTTTTTTTTATTTTAATTATTATAACGGTTGAAATCATACATGACTAGTTGGTTATAATAATTTTTTTAACGATTTTAATTATGTGAGGGTCATCTCAATATGTACATTATTTAAAGCGGTTAAAAATGATATCTCAATGACGGAAATACTACAATTGCTGTGATAAATTCAAGAAAGAATTTTATTCCATTTTGAATTCTAAGAAATAAAGTGAGTTTTCAAATATCAGATTTAAAATAAATCCAATTGGTTTTTTTTTTTTTTTTCGAGCAGTTGATTCTTGAACTTGATTGGATTATTGAGAGCAATTTTTATAAGTTTTAAGAATGTAACTATAGCATTCATCACGTGATCCTATATAATACTCAAAAGAAAGGAAAAAAAAAAGTACAAAATATTCCTCAACGTCATTGAGAGCCTTTAAAAATCAGAATTTCTTTTATCTACATGATAATTTTTGTACTAATTTCAAGAATTTACACCATGCGCGTGGCTACCTTTGTTAAATTTTAAACGATTTTTTTTCCTAGTTTTTTTTTTTAATTTTTTTTTACGCTTTTTATTGATAGTAATCCTTGACTACTAGTAACTCTTTGTCTACAATTTCATTACCAGTTGTTTTTTTTTTTTTTGGATGTTGATGTCTGGACAGATGTTTTTGCACCAATTCTTTACTAGGTTCTTAGGAACTTTTACAGTTGGAGTATCATAGTGCTCTTTGCATATTCGTAGTTAGTCCAAATAAACCCTAAATTTGACGCCTTTGTGAAAATCTATTGATAATTAACAATTATAGCATCCAATTTTTTAGAGATCTTTTTCTAGCAGTCGAAAATCACCCACCCACAAAAATCTCTCGAAAGCTAAGCCCAACTCAAAATCATGTCAAATTTCTCTGAAATTATCTCTCCAAACACTCAGAAGCTCTCCTTTTTCTCTCTCTAGTCTGAGACTATTTGTTAACTTAAAGTTGGTTGCCCGTGATAGAAACAAGAGAGTCGTCTATGCTAAGACTTGTTAGGGATTTATATGCCAACAATTGAAATCCTATTACAATGAGTTAGGACTATTAATGCATATTGAAGTTGGATTGAGAGGTTGTTCAATTGAGCTTAGACATGACAAGAACCATTATGAATGGCTTTACTAAGAACCATTATGAAAGTGCTCCACCATATTACTACTAGTAACCTTCTTCCCACCAAAGGCTATAAAGATGAACTCAATTTTAATTGTATAACTCTCTTGGATCGCCTTATGATCCATTATGGTTTGTTTATGTATTGGAATCTAGTCTGGGGATATTTTGTTACCTTTGGCTTTTTTATTTGATAACCAAAGGGGAAGAAGTAACCATGTTTGCCTTCTCTGAATTATGTGGTATAATGAAATTCTGGAATTGTTTGTTTATAGACTTCTTCGATATTTCGATTTTCATTGGCACCATTGAGATTGCAAATCATGTAAATTTTTTCATTATTGAATCTCATATGAATCACAAATGTCTTTAGTAAGGGAGCTTTAAATTATACCTAAATTGATCAAGATAGGGGAATAATCTGTCACAATTTCCTTCTGAAATTGCACCAGTAAGGGGGTGTTAACTAAAGCTTTGGTAGGAATTTTTGAATCCAAATTCTAGCATCAAGTTTAAATACCATTATCAGTGCTTTTAATTGATTTTATAATTTTTCTTGCAGTCAAGTGTTTTTCAAGAGATTATTGTTAACCTAAAAGTTTCATTAACTTCAATTTTGATGATAACAAACAATTTGATTGGAAATTACTATTGATTTATTCTTAAGTTTTTGTTTAAGCTAAAAGTAAGATTAGTAGTGCAAGCACTTTGTTTCTTTTCGTTTTTTATTTTTAACTTTGTGCAGAACAAATGCTATTTTTGTAATCATATATGAAAAGAGCTTTTTATCGGAAAATGTGCAAAACATTTTCAAATTGGTATCAAATGGGGTTTGAGTTTTTCTTTGTTTTTTAATTTAAATTTTTTTTTTTTTTTTGGAAGTTGTGGATTGATGCTTGGATCTTAACTCAGATCTTTCTTTAATGTTGTTGAGACTGTAGTTAAACGAGATGGTGACTGATATCAAAGTATGATGTTGTAAAATGTGCCTTCCAATTTCTTCCATGCTAGCTTTAAAGAATTTTTTTGGTTGGATAAATTAGCATATACACATTTCTTTATAATTTTCTCCGTTCTTGTATTTTACTAAATGCAATCTATTGGATTACTCTTAGGTGTCCTTCGTTAACGACGGAAGCCAAAGATAATTGATCTTTTTCGTTACAAAAGAAAAATGTATTTGGTAGATTATCGAAAGTAATCTACTAGATTACACTCGATGGATTGAAGCTAGTTGGCAATCTTTGTGTTAAAGATGAAAAATAATCTATTATAATAGTCTAGTGATTGGTATCGGAGACGACCGACCATTTTATGCTAGAAATGAAAAATTATGTTAGATTACTTTTTGTAATATACTAGAATACTTTCCAATGATAGGTGACATGTATCGGCGATTGAAGACCGATTGAAGACCGAGGTTACTCATATTGATTACAATGATATCTAATAGATTAACACAAAAAATGTAGACACATATATGTAGAGATCATTACACTAATGTAACACAAAAAATTAACACTAGATTATATGACATAGAATTAAACTAAAGTTAATTAAAATTTGTGTCATGTTAATTAAGAATGGAGAATTTATGTTATGTTGATCAATAGATGAAAAAAAAAATATGATTATTTAGATAATTTTCTCAATACGGATTACCTTTTCGACCGTTCTAAGGTAATTTGGAAAATACATAATATATGGGCTTTTGACTTATACACCATTCCAAATGAATATGACTTTTGGGCTCAACCACCGTCTGGATCATGGTGAGCAAAGTGGGCAGAAGATAAGGGTCCTTTTTTTTTTTTTTTTTTTTTTTGTTGACTCGGGAATTAGAAGCATATACCACTTGCACAATACTACATAAACCAGAAGTGAGCAACAACGTGGAACCTTTCAAAGATCAATAGTTGTTCAAAGGTAAAATACATTTTCTCCAAAAAGTACTTAAACAACTAGTTGTACTTATAATGAGAACATCAGGGTGGTAAAACTGTTTCCTTTGCCCAATCACATGTTATATGTTTTGTTTGTATTTTTGTCGTTTTGTTTTTTATTTTGCTAGCTAGAAGCATATGTATGGTTAATTTCTCAAGAAAGGACACATAATCCTTAAATTTTGCTACAAAGCCAATGATCATATATGTATGTATATTATATATATATATAGGAGAGAGAGAGACACACACACACACACACAGCACCCCCTCATTTGATTCTGATATATCTGTCAGCTGGGATAATTGCTGCTTTCTCATGGGTTTAGTGTGTGTTATTCTCTCTGATCTGCAAATTCAACCAAACAAAGTTTTATCTTTTACGATGGCCAAACATTTGTAGTTGGCTTGTCAACTACCAATATCTAAGAATATCTCCAACTGATTAATTTCTTATGCCCATTCAAACTGAATCCTTATATCCTCCTTCATACTAACACACACAATGCATACATACATATATATAATATATATGCTTGTTTTGCAAAATAATAATCTAAGCTTCTGCAACTTTAATTGCATCTCCAGCCTACATCCCTCTAATTAACGAGTCTCTCTCTCTCTCTGTTTATATATATATATATAGATACATCTATTCAATATTAGGTTAGAACAAGTATATCTCTTTATGTAATGATATCTTCGGACATACATGTGCATGAAAGTTTACACCTTGATCACCCCCTACGCCCCTTCTTAACTGAGATAACTTCATCGCAATTTCCATGGATGTTGTGTGTGTTGTGTGATAGATATAATAAATATATCTGTATATATACAACATCTAGGTTGGACTTACAAGTGAACTCCCCCCTCCCCCCCCCCCCCCCCCCCCCCCCCCAAAAAAAAATTAACTACATAAAGTAGTCTTAATATAGGTTCAAGTACGTATATCAACCAATTCACTTTGTTCTGTCTCAATATATAAAGTGTGTACATGTATATATGTAAATACTATACGTCATGATGGCAACAATATCCACTATGAGCCCTCTTATTCAAATTGCATAGACACAGTGCCTCACCATTGCTACCGTGAATGGGCGCTATTACCTGTTTAACATCCTTGTCCTTTTATCAACATTATTCCAATTTTTATTTTCCTTTTATGTGTATATATATAGTACGTACTAATATCAACATACATGTATATATATAAGGCTAGCTAGCTTCCCGAAGTTGCACAATACTTTGGACCACCACATCTTACTCTCCTCAATTTTGAGTCCCGTTCTCTTTCCCAAAGATCTCAGTCCATTAGATTCCTTTGTTCAGGAAAAAAAAAAAAAAAAAAACTTTTACTTCTCTGCTCAAAAAAGAAAAGTTATTAAACAGTAAAAAGCACTAAATTATGAGCTGCTTTTTGTTTTTCTCTTTCCTGTGTTGATATATATGTACTCTCTTGTCCGGTTTACTGAACTTACAACTTTTTTTTTTTTTTTTTTTTTACGTTATTGTGATAATTAATTATTTTTCAGTAATACTTTTTTTTTTATATAAAAAATAATATCTATTAAATAATTTTGTATTAAATTATAAGTCAACTAATTAATATAAGTAGTTTTATTAAAAAGTTTTAATTATCAGACTTGTCTAACAATCAGACTAGAGGTTATTTCATTCATTCATTCAAACCCAAGTTCAACAATATAAACCAAGTTGAAAGCAAAATCTTGAGAAAATAAAAGTGGTTAGAACCTTTTCAATAAAATATGTCCCATTCAAAAGACTGTGGAAGTAGAAGAAGACTTGACCATATACTCTAGACACACACACACACACACACACACACACACACACACACACACACATACATCCAAAGGGAATGTAAAACCCAGAGAAAGTAAAAGTATGAAAAAAAATAAGTTTTCATATTAAAGTGTTGGTTAGATTAGATTTAGAAAGAAAGATTAAGGAGTTGATGGAAATTAGAGAAAGGTCAGGGGCATCAGAGTAAATGGTGAAAAGTTGCCGCCGTTGTTGAAAAGGAAGCGTGTCCATGTTAAACAAACCATCGTCCTCGTGTTATCCAACAGCTGTGCTTTGTTGTCACTGTTTATTAATGCTCTTACTAGCTATTTACTACCACTCCTTCCTGTGTTCAAATACTACTGGTTTCTTGGTGACTTTTTAAATGTGGGGGCTTTGACAATTTTGGAATCGAAAACTTTTTTTTTTTTTTTTTTTTTGTTTCTCTACCATTTTGTTTAATTCTAGGGTATGTAATATGATAAAAGTTAAGGTATAATATTTATAGCACTATTTTTTATTCATTAATATTGAATGAAGTATATAGCTATATTGTACTCAAATTGATAGATGTTTGGTTGGTCAATTTTTGAAGTAAATTCATTTGATTGTTTCATTGTTTCACAATAATTTAGCTCAATCTAAATCCTAATTTAAATTTTTTTTAAAAAAATTCATACTACACTTATTTTTCTATCTTTACACTAAAAAATTACCTTTAAAAAGGAAAGTATCCAAACACACATTTCATTTGAATACATAATTCAAATTCTAAGATTCATGAGTAAGCCAATAGTATATGTTGCACACACACACAACATGACCTATATATGTTGAACTTAGAATGGGAGATGTAAACTCTACATGTAGTATAGTAGTGAATGTTGGGGTAATGACTCCACACAGAATTCTCCAATTATTATTTTTTTTAAAAAAAATCAGTTTCAGTACTATTCACATTTTCAAAATCTTTTTTTTTATTTTTTAAAAAACTCAAACTTTAAAAGTACATAATTTTTTTAATTTCAAGTCAGATGATTTTTTAAGTTACATAGAATGACGAGAAGAACGAAAAAAATATCGATATTATTTTTTTTTTCTCAAAAACACATTAAGTTTTTTTATACTTTTTAGTTCAAAATAGTTCATTTTCAACAAAATGCACATCTTCAAGACTTAACTTATTTTCAATCAAAACGTTTCTAAAACTACAATTCTAATTGATGTTCTAAAAAAACACTAAAATCAAATATAAAATTATTATAAGATTATGGTTCTCATTAATATATGTTTCGAATAAGAAAACAAGAAACAATGCAAATATTTCCGTAGACGAAAATTTACTTATGGAAATTCTTTATTATATTACAACCTTATAGATTATGTATTTCAAGTATATAAAACAAAAAAAAAAACGCGTATATATTCATGGACAGCAATTTTTTAATGAGGATATAGTTATCATAAACAACTTTATGGATTAATGTGCAGACATAAATGAAAAGGCGCTAAATATGTACATGGAGAAAATAATCAAGTAAATGATTGAAAAGATGTCTAGACAACTCAATTATGCATCCAAAAGTATTCTCTTTTTTTTTTATAATTTTTTTTTATTTTCTCAATTGAGTCACTCTTTCCAAACAGAAACTCCAATTAGGAAATTGCAGCTAATTATAAAAGGCAGGTACAGAAGTTTTTTAAGGGTACTTAGTAATTAAGTCTTTGATGGACTTTAAATGAAAGAAATTCATTACTAGAAAACATGAAAAATGCTTGCATAAGTATCCTCGTCCATCAAAAGGATATATGACAGTGATACATTTACATATATACATATATACATATATATATTAATATAGTTATTGTTAGGCTGTCATTGTTTTCAAGAATGACTATTTATGCTTCTAGGTAATAGCTGATCAACTGAACTCTTGCTTGAGAGAAAAAGAGAAATAATAATACTCTAGTTGGAATGGAATAAAAACTGCCATTCAAAGTTTGAAAAGCAAAAAATGGAAATTAATTAATTAGAGAGAGATAGAGAGAAGAAAGCTGTCCAAATCAACAAATTCAAATTCCACAAAAACAAAACTGCAGTTTACTTAATTATGACACCATTTCCCTTGACTAAACAAGTATGATCATAAAATAATTAATGCTCCTTTAACTAATTTTTCACCCAACTTTAAATAATTTTGACTGTACAGTATCTTTTTTTTTTTTTTTTTTTCACTCAACAATATCTACTTTGATAACCTTTTTATCATTGGATGATTTTTTTTTTCATTTTTAAAAAATTAAAACATAAAATATTTATAACCTTTTATTTTAGTCGAAATGATAAGATGATATTTAAAAAAAATCTCATAAAATAACAAGAAAAACAAAATAATATCCATATTATATATTTTTTCGAAACACACATTTTAAAATTTTACATTATTTGCTCTATCACAATTCATATATAGTACACACTTTTCCCAAGCACAAATTTTCAAACTAATTAACCGCTAAAACTCAATTTTCAATTGTCATCCGAAACAATACTAAATTTGTCACATAAAAAGAGTGGGTGATGATAGAAACAATTAGAGAAGTAGTACTTACAAAATCATTAAAATCAGTGTGTCGGGGGGTGATTGTTTATCCATGGTGGTTGGATTAGGTCTCTCTATCCTTATTTCTTTCTGATTGTGATTTAATTAATTAATTAAAAATTAAACCACTCTTTTTAATTTAAGTTTTTTTTAATAATTATTAAAATATTCATTTCATTCATGCCTTGATGTGACTGCAACAATATTTTCAATGTTCTATGTGACTGAACCAACCAAATTAAGCTCAGCCCCCAGCAAAGGAGACTGACCCCATCCTTTTTAGGTCTCTCTACATGTCATCACTACTGCTACTGACCCCAAAAGGAGGCCTCTCAAAAGCCTAACAAAAACAGTCCAACACAAACTTGACTGTTTATATTGAGCTTAAATTTTTCAGCAGACAGCTACTTCCTCATCAAACACCAGAATTTCAACCTTATCACCTAGTTACCAACCTTCAGGTGTTCTTTAATAAATATATACATACATATATATATATATAATATATATTTTTATTACATATTTTTTTATTCGTTTATTATTTGCTTTATTATATCATTTATATAGCTTGGGTCTAGTTTATTTATTTTTTGCCTATTTTTTGCTTTTATTTCTTTTAGTTTTACTGTGAGGTCCACTTGGAAACGGTGATGCAGGAAGGTTTGTCTGCAAGTGATTTAGAAGATACGAAATAGAGAGAGAGAGAGAGAGAGAGAGAGAGAGAGAGAGAGGTTGTTGTTCATGCTAGCGCTGCTCTCACGCACCATTCCATGTCGTCAAGCGGCTAGGATTGGGCCCACCGACCTGAAGGCCTTACCTTTCTCTCTCTCTCTCTCTCTCTCTCTTTCTTCCTATTGCCAATTTATAAATTTTTCTTTTTTAGTTTTGTGAAATTTTTATATTTTATTTAAGGTGGGGGGAGAATTAATTTCAATTAAATCTACCGGGGGGAAAAAGGAAACAGAAAAAAAAAAAAAAAAAAAAAAAGAAAGAGAGAAGTGGAAATATATGCTGTTGTGATATGTGTAAATGTACCCTCATGACACCAAATCAGCATAGAAAAAGCAAAGTAATATCAATTTTGCGGTAGCTCAAAAAGAAAAAAAAATCACTTAAACAAAAATGAGGTATCTAGAAGAGAAAAAAAAGAGGAAAAAAATAGAAAAAAAAAGTAGGAAGAGAAGTTTCAAATTCTGTCTATGGAGTTGATTCCTTTTTCTTTCTGTCCAACAGCCTCCGGTTCCAGCTGAAATTTGCTTCTAAAGTCCATTTTCCTTCTAGCTAGCTTTCAGATATTCTCCCAGATTCCCCCAAAAGCTTCTAATTATCACAGCCAGGCTTTGGGTCTTTTTTTTTTGGGTTTTCGGATAAGATTTTAGAGGAAAAAAAAAGAGCACTCAATTTGCATGTTAGGCTTTACTGGTTTCTAGAATTCAGGTTTTGCTCTGGTAGCTGCAGATATATAAGAGAAAGAAAGAAGCGTTACACAAGGAAAGCAGAGAAACAGAAAGAGAAGAGAAAAGAGAAATTCACAAAGCTTCTTCTTCATCGAAAAAAAAAAAGAAAAAAAAAAAAGGAAGAGAATATGGCTTCTTCTTCGGCACAAGTTTCGGAAATAGAGAATTAGAAGACCAAAACCAGATGAAACAACAACATTCCTCAACACCAACTAATTCATCAGCAGCTCCAACCCAGAAGAAAAGGAGAAACCAACCAGGAACACCAAGCAAGTATCCCAACCATCCTTTTGTTTTTTTTGTCTTTAAAATTTTCTCTCATCCAAGATCTATTGAAAACAGCTTTCCCAACAAAACAAACAAATCCCACTTTTCCTTTTTCCTCCTTCTTCTTCCCTTTCAACCCTAGATTTGGAAGCCACTTTTGAGTCTCAATTTGATATTCATCAAATGGGAAGTACTCACTTTCAAATATATATATATATATATATATGTCTGTTTGGTACTCAACCCAGTTTTCCTTTTTTACTTGTTTGGAAAATCCCAGAAAAAAAAAAAAAAACCATTTTTTTTATCAGCCATGTGCAGTCTGGATTCATCAAATGGGAAAGGAATGAATATAGACTAGTTTTGTTATCCACTTTATTTTCTTCTTTCTTTGTTGTGAATTTTCTAATTATTTTTGTTATTGGTTTTTTTTTTTGGGGGTCATTTTTCATGGGTAAAACACTTGACAGATCCAGATGCGGAAGTGATAGCACTATCTCCCAGACCCTAATGGCGACAAACAGGTTCATATGCGAGGTTTGCAACAAAGGGTTCCAAAGGGAACAGAACCTACAGCTGCACAGAAGAGGACACAACCTGCCTTGGAAGCTAAAGCAAAAGACCAGCAAGGAGCCCAAGAGGAAAGTATATCTCTGCCCTGAGCCGACCTGCGTCCACCACGACCCGTCTCGGGCTCTCGGCGACCTCACCGGAATCAAGAAGCACTACTCCCGGAAGCACGGCGAGAAGAAATGGAAGTGCGAGAAGTGCTCCAAGAGATACGCCGTTCAGTCCGATTGGAAGGCCCATTCCAAGACCTGCGGTACAAGAGAGTACCGATGTGACTGTGGCACTCTCTTCTCGAGGTAATTATCCAAAAGCCTTAAACTATTAACAAGTACCACCTAACATAAAAACTTCCGTTCGGACAGACTAATAATTTCTCATTTGATATTAGTGAATGAAAAGGAAGAAGAAATAATTAAGAGAGAAAGAGAGACAACCATGGTACTCAGTCTTCAACTAGTGCTTGGCTTTCTTTTGGTTAGGGCTTTCAGTTTCTTACTAGATTTCCTCTAAAACTTTCGTGGGTTTAATAGTTTTCTCTTTTCTTACAAATCAGTGTGTGTGTGGTTTTTTTTTTTTTTTTTTTTTTTAATTTTCTTTTCTTTTGTTCTCCTCTCGGTACTTTTTTTTTGTTTTGTTTTTTGTTTTTTAATTCTTTTTCTTTTAGTAGTACGGTAGTAGTAGTAGAGAAGGAAGGGAAATTTTAGCAGAAAACATGCTCCCACGTGAATAATCTCTGGAAACTGCCATGGTCGAAGAGGTTTCAGACTACCTAAAATCACAAACACCCAATTTCCTTTTTTTATTTTTTTTAGATATTAAATTTTTTAATTTTAAAAAGAAAAAAAGAAACAGTTCCAAATTTCATTTGCCTCGGGAAGACCGCCCCTTTTGTTCGTTCTCTTTTTCAACTTTTTTTTATTTTTATTTTTAATTTTCTCTTCTTCACCTTCATATTCACGTGTTGCTATGCCATTTAGAGATGGTGGGAGACTAGTACTGAGAGAGGCCCTTCTTATTTACCAGGATTTGTTCTCTTATGAGTTGGCTAGATGTGATCAGTACTGTGCTCTTTGCAGGTACTTCTTTTCACGATAACGTTAAGCCTCTCACCAAATCTCTCTCTCTCTACTCCTCTCTTTCTCTCTCCTCTTTTCCTTTCTCAAGTCTCAACTAACTTTCTCTGATGCGTTTCTGTTGCGAAGAGCTTTCAAAGTCCCGTGGTGATACAGTTCATCATTTGGGCATTGTTGTGGAGGAGGCAATTTGCAAGGTTTTTCAGTCAATTAAAAAAAAAAAAGAAAGGAAAAAAAAATTTGGGTTTTTTTTTTGTTTTTTTTGTTTTAATGGGGTTTGGGGGTATATTTATTATCAACTTCAAAACAGGCGTTTTCATAAGTATTGCATTAAATGATTATATAACTCAGAAGAAGGAGGGGGAGTTTGGATATATGAGGGGTTATCTTGATTGATTGTTCACGTTTTCTTATCTTATGTTTGAATACATTCTCCACTTGCATTTATTGCACAGCCAGTACCTGAAAATGGTACTCCTCGTCATTGATTTCATAATCATATTTACATAGATATACAAATATATATATATATATATGTATATATATATTTTTTTCCCGAGCTATTCTATCTAGAAGTCATTAAATCTCTCGCATTTCCCTTATTAATAATATCTTCTTATCTCTTTGGGCAATTTTAGTTCAGCTTTCTCCTGCCAAGTTCTTCACTATATTAATTGTTTCTCTCTTTAATTTCGTCTTTTTTTTTTTATATTTAATTTAAGTTTTGTCACCTTTGCCCTGGATATTTTTTTTTCTCTCTTATAATGGTTTAAACAGTTCTTAGTCATATTATTACTATTTGTCGGCGGAGTTAGAGAATTATGATCTATGAATAAAAATATTAAAAAATATTAGTGTATTAAGAACTTAACTAAAAATGCCACCCATATAGTTCATCACAAAAAAAAAAAAAAAAAAAAAAAGGAAAAAGCCTAACAACTTCGCTAGTTATATTGAATTTTTCGCGACCTTACAATAATTTTAATGTCACGGGTTTTCACAAAAACAAAATGATGTGTGTTTGGGATTTCCATTGAATTTTTTGCTAGTGTGGGACCATGAATTTGTTGAGATTTCAATGGTCCATCGAACAAAATCGATTCACAAGCAGTTGCTTCTTATAATTTCATGTTCTCTCAAGTCGTTCCATTTACACAGACATATGACTGTTGTCCTTGAGTACTAATCACACGCTTAGCTGTATCACAATTTTCCACGACAGATTTTTCACGTAATATTTTTTTGGGCACGTATAATTTTTTTTTTCTACATTTGCAGGCGTGACAGTTTCATCACTCACCGGGCTTTTTGCGATGCATTGGCTCAAGAAAGCGCGAGACACCCGCAGCATTTGAGCGCCATTGGAGCAAATTTGTATGGAGGAAGCAACACAACTAGCTTGGGATTGTCCCAATTGAATCCTCAACTCATTCTCCTCCTTACAAGACCATCAGAACAATCATTCCGGCGATGTTCTCCGGCTCGGCACCGCCTCTCACCACCACCACCGGTCACAGCTGACCGGGCAGTTCGATCACCACGTTCTCTCGCCGACGTTTCGGCCTCAACATCCCTCGGCCATCCCGTCATCCGCCGCCGCTTTCTTCCTCCCCGGGGAGTCCAACCAGCAGTACCAACATGACCAAGATCATCATCAGCAGCAACAATCTCCACATGGGTTCTTGCCAAACAAGCCTTTTCATGGACTAATGCCGTTTTCGGAGCTTCAAAGCAATGCAAGCAACGTCAACAACTCTCCCTCTGGGTGCCAACTCTCTTCTGCCTCCAATAAACTTTCAAATCTTAGTTAATCAAACAAAATTCCACTAACGAAATTGTTATTTTCAGGTCTATTAATTTCCAATCATATCCCTGAAAACGACACAACCAGCGCGCGGCGGCGGCGGTGGTGAGGGGACTAATATATTCCCGGGACACATAGTAGGCGGCGACCAAATGAGCGCCGGCACCGTGCCGTCTCTCTACAGCGGCTCAATGCAAGGCAACCACGCCGCTGTGGCCCACATGTCCGCCACCGCGCTGCTCCAGAAGGCGGCACAGATGGGATCGACATCGAGCAACAACAGCACCGCTTCGCTCCTCCGAACATTCGGAACATCTTCCTCTTCAACCACCGGTCCCAACAAACCCAACAGCTTCGGAGGAGGCGGTCTCTTCTGCGGGGCTGAAAACGACCAGAGCCATCTCCAGGACCTGATGAACTCCTTCACCGCCGCCACCGGTGGAAACTCCTCCGTCTTCGGAGCGCCATTCGGAGGCGGAATCGAAGAGCCCAAACTGCAACAGAATAACCACCCACCTCCCGGGGATGAATAGTATCGGAGGATCCGATAGACTAACGAGGGATTTTCTTGGGGTTGGACAGATAGTGAGAAGCGTTAGCGGAGGATTTCCATCGAAAAGATCGTCAGAACTGCAAACATCAACAACAGCAGCAGCAGCAGCAGCAGCAACAACAAATGAGTTCATTGGATTCAGAGAGTAATGCTGCGCCGTCAAGCCAATCTTTGGAGGATCAGGTGGGAATTTTCAGTAAAAAGAAAGAAGAAGGAGAAAAAAAGAAGAGAAAAAATAAGAATAAAAAAAAGGTACTACTACAAAAAGAGGGTACGTGAAAATTAGTGACGTAGTTTAGTTTAATGATTAAAGGATAAAAGTGAGTTAGTTTTCTTTGGTAATTGTGCGTTGGTTTATTCACTGTTGTGGCTCTGTTGTTTTTCTCTTGAAAGAATAAATTATTTTGTTTCAAACTTTTTCTGTTTTCTTTTTTTTTTCCTGACACATTGTCTTACATTGGGGCAGTCACGGCTCGTGGTCTGGCGTACATGTAGGGTTTCGTTGTTTTTTAGTCTTTTATGCTTTTATTATTATCATTATTATTTACCATTTTCTTATTTCTTTCTTTCTCAGTGTTTTTATTTATTTTTTTACTATTTTTGTTTTGGGGTTAGCAGAGTCACGAGTTGGCTTCAACTTTTTTTGTTTTTTATTTTGTTTTTGTTTTTTTTTCCCCACTTAGATGTGTGGTCGGATACGTTTTCTTCTTTGTACATGGTAAAATGAATACATCGTTGACAAGAAAAAAAGTTGCAACCAACTTGTCAATACTTTTTTCATCATAGAAATTTGAAACAAAGAGAAAGTAGTGGACATATTCTACTATATATTTATTTTCTTGCTCATATCTTCTGTGAATAGTTTGTATTTCTGCCTGAGTAATAAAAATGCAATATTTGAAAACAATTACGTGGTTCATTTGAATTTATAGGAGGATATTTTCCCCTTGTTATAATTGAATTTAGTAATAATAAGTAATTTTCTTAATTAATTCTTAAGGAAATATTAAAATCTATAACTGGCTTCTTTTGCAGGAATATTTCATACTTGTTAGATAAAACTCCAATAGTGCCCTCAGATCTCGGCCGCGCCAACTTCTTCCTGAGAACGTAAGCAACCCATAGGTCTGAAGGAGTTTTTCGACTTCTCGGAGATGGAACACAGTTAAAGCTTGTTGGAGCTGTGCCCTATCTATTCGTTCTATACCAGTACCCCCCTGAAGAGTGCTGGGGGTTTGAACATTGGCAGCTAGTTAGCTGGAACTCTTTCATAGTTTTAACTTTTTTTCTTTTTTTTTTTTTTTTTCTCAGAGAACAAATCTTTTTTTTTTTAAAAAAAAAAAAAAAACCTGTTTCGTGTTTGAATTGTTGTTACTTTATGCAAGTAGTTGTTACAAGCTAAAATCCAAGCAGATAAGGAAGTTTCCTAAATTCCAAACACATCCAATTGTCAAGTCAATGGAATTTTAAAGAGACTCAAAAGCTTATCTGTCCAATTAATCAGGGAAATATTAAATATAGCAAGTCGATGGAATATATTGTCAGAAATGGTTACTAAAAAAAAAAAATTCATTGTTGTTCTAAATAAATTATTTCTAATCACTTGTTGAAATTGTTTTCTTCAAGTACTTCATGTACCACACCACACTAAGCTCCCGTTCGTGAACCTATTTTAAATTCATTTCTCAAAAAGAAAAAAAAATTATACAGTGTTTTTTCTTATGAAAATTCGAAGAAGAATT
The DNA here is from genome assembly GCA_008635985.1 of Ficus erecta. Lineage (NCBI taxonomy): Eukaryota > Viridiplantae > Streptophyta > Magnoliopsida > Rosales > Moraceae > Ficus > Ficus erecta. Next base: position 223,194 of record BKCH01000102.1, read on the forward strand.
TTACTTTTTTAATTATAAGTTGGAACCTACGATCCAAACAAACACTAAGAGTAAAACCACTCTAGAATGAAATTTCCCGTTCCAAGCATTGTAAGATTCTAATCTTTACAGCCTGTTTCAGAGAAATATTTAATATGAATATGAATAATATTTATTAATGATTTATATTAAAAAAATTAAATATAAGATATGTGTTCGACTTTGGATACCCATGGCGAGAGCATTTTAAAGAAAATGATATAGAACAATTATTTGTTTGTACATGTTTCCCTGCCAGCAAGTACTCCTAGAAGTCCAACAACAAAGGGACAAAACTAATTTAGAGAAGATAATGGCAGGAAAAAATAATTTGGTATTTTTAGATTATTATGTATTTGGCAGAGATCAAGCCTCGCTAGTAGCAATATTATTATTAATAGTTGATGATCAGATGTTTTCAGCATGCAAGCAACACCCTTACTCTTCTCACTTCTTCTTCACAGAATATATATATATATATATTTATATATAGTTATATATATATATATGGGTGTGGTTTAATTGTTGATTACTGTTTGTTTAGTCATATATACAAATCAACGGTTGTAATGAATTATGTAGTTGGTCAAATAGATTTACGACAATTAATAAGTATTGAAATTAGAGATCTCATTAATGTGAATTTGGATAGGCAACTTGCTTTTAATCTACTAACATGGCTTTTTAAACACTTTTTTTTTTTTTTAAATTCAAATGGAATTAAAATAAATATTTTTCCTATTTTTTAAATCTTACTCCTGATATTCAATTATGTTTTTTTTTTCAATTTATTTAAAAAAGATTAAGCAGCCCAATATTCTTGTAATTATATGTTTTGATCAACCTCAAATAATGTCTTTGTTTCACATCTCTCTCTCTCTCTCTCTCTCATATTTTTCTCCGAAGTCTAAATCTCAGTATTTTTTTTTTTTTTTTTTTGTAATTCCTGCAAATGCTCCCTTTCCTCCATTATTTCTCCATACCTCTATCTATCTATGTCTGTTCTCGATTTTTTTTTTTTTGAACTTGTGTGTTCTCAATTTATTGACTACTCTCCTCCGCCCTCTCTCTTCTCTCTTTGCCTTTCATGAAAGAATCCACACACCACCCAACCAACACACCCCCCCCCCCCCCCCCCCCCCCCACCACCACACCACAAATATAATGCTATAGGTCACGAAATCAAAGTATGCAAAAAGCACATAATGTGGCAATAATCAAATTAACTTCTTTCAACCTGTTTTTTTAAAAAGTAAAATTAGTGGAAAATAAAATAACAATAATAAGGAGTTTACAATCATTTGATGTAAACAAAAATGAGTTGAAAAGAATAATAAAAACAAAAGGAGAAACTAACACTAATATTAATGAACCACAATAATTTGTTCCTCATCCTAATATATATGACGAGTAATTATAATTCCTTAAAAAAAGAGTAATCATAATAATAATCTTGATATTTATTTTCCACTTCCAACAAAAAAAGAAAAGGAGAAATATTTTTACCTTGCTAGTACAAGTCATATAAAATGCTATATCATCAAATGTAATTAAGACATATACTTTTTTTATATTTTATAATTTTGTCTGTAACAATGAATGGTTACAAAAATATAGTAACCATTGAAAACTCTTTCATATATGTATATTTATAAACACATACATAAGCTTATGCAACAAGAGTAATTTACGACTATATTCAGAACAAATTATGTGTTCATTAAGGATTTATACACTATAATTTAAAGTTCATGAATGTGAATGAAGCATTAATTATTAATTTAAGATAATTGAATTATGTTTCTAAGGAGTTTATTGTTTTTCATTTTTAATAAATTTCTTGCTTATATTTAGAATAAGGTAATTATTGTGAGGAAAAAAACTGACCGGTAAATGAATGCATTTTGTACATATAATTACCTTTATTAGAAAATGTAAATTTATTTGTATTTATTTTAGTTTAGAATTAAGATCTCTTGAATTTAGAAGATTTATTAGTTTGGGATAAGTTACGAGATTTTGTTATTGTAATTTGTAATCATATAAGAGTCCGTTTATAGTGCTCTCTTTTACTATATACTGATCATCTTGTCTATTTTCCTATTCCAAAAATATTGAGTTATAGGCACATTGTCCAGAACAACTTTTGCAATCAGTTCTTCCCCTTTATTTATTTTCTTCTTTGATGTATATAATAGAAGACTCACTACTGAATGTTAATTAGAGGAAATCGAAATTCCAAATCCAACCTATGTCCTTTTAATTTGTCCACTCCCCCTTGATAGTTCCATAAAATTCTAACTAATTTATGATAATGTGTCACATTAATTCATTAGACAGAAGAACAAAAGGAAAGAGAAACACAAGATTAATTTAGGTAAAATCTAATGTGTATCCTCTTTTTTTTTTTTTTTTTTTTTTTTTTTTTCCTTTTTAGGCTTTTCTCTGTGGATTTTAGTGGAAGATGGTTTTAATGAGGCGTTTAATCTTAATCTTTAATTGAAGAAGTATATCACCCAAATGTCATTTTTTTTTACCTTTCTAGGATTATTTTTGTCTTTTGATTTGTTTAATTATAGTTTGGTTTTGCTTTTTTTCCTGTGGTGGATTTGCTATCTTTAACATTATTTCTTTTTTCTATTTTAATAATTTTTAAGTGGGGAGTTTAGTACGGGATGAGATAGAATTAATATTTCAACTTAATTGGGATATATCTTTCCTCCCTCTATTGCTAGTTATCCTCTCTTGGTATTTTTTTTAATAGAAAAATATACTCTCTCCAATTTATATATTAGTTTAGAGAGGGGAAAAAAAAACTGCAATGGTCGGGCTCAGCCTAAAATTTAAAAAAGATGAAATATGTTATCATAACATGATTATATGTAACTCAAGGTGTCTAATTATCAGTGAAATTTGCCCAACCTTATTGTATTCTCAGACGAAACTTGTTATAATCTAATTTTGGGTCTAAACCATAACATAATATAAGATGTATGAATTATGTTAGAATATCGGGGAAGTTTGTAATTACGGTCACCATTAATGTCATATTTTTTTTAATGGCATGCCTTTATAAAATTATAACAACATTATTTATATTTGTCAATAAAAAGATGAAAATTCCATACTACGTGAGTTGATATTTAAAAATTGATATTAGAGTAGTGTCCCAAGCTTTAATTAATTTCCTCTCTTTGGTGCAAGTTTCTAATTCTTCCTTCAAGCAATACTAAAGTATATATTACTTCACAAATTTTTTTTTTTTTTTTAAGAAAGTAGTTCAGGTGTTTTATTTATTTATTTATACAGTTTTTGTGAATTTTATTTCACTAAGGAAGCATGCGCAACATTTAGTCAGAATTTGTCTATGATAGTGATTAATCAGTTCCGCCTGATCAGGTATATATTCTTTGACTTTGCGTACACCAACATATTCTTGCTATCACCGTTTAATGTTTGCCCCATTTTGATTTTGCATGCACAATATTGTACAACAAGTTTTGTACGTTTCCCTCAGTCTTTAATGTATAAGAGAGGCAATACTAGTGGCTGGGGAGCTCAATGATTTATTTAGTTTTGCCCACACATATAGGGAAAACAAAATATTTAAAGGATTAAAATGTAGTTTCAATAGAACACATGAGATGTTCATGAAATCTTGTAATCTGATAAAGAGGCAACCAGCGTTAGCATATTTCTTTAACTGAAATTAAAGGGACTTCTAGAAATTGACAGAAATATTCAATAAAGATCCAATTGTCGGTATTATGCATTCTTTGTTGAAGAACAGGTTGCTTTTGCCCCCACATGTGCCAATGGTAACAATAAATAAAAGCGTACTCTTAAACACTCCAAATCGAGCACTAGATTGATAAGGACTAATTATCGTATTCAAGATCTTAAGAGATCAATTGACCAAAAAAAAAAAAAACAAAAAAAAACTCTAAAAGAATAAGATTACAATTCAAACCTTTATTTACAGACCAATTATATCATCCTTTACTGCTGGATCACCTACTGGACCTTTGATATATATATATATATATATATATATATATATATTGTACGCCACACACATATGTCCAGTAGAATATAGATATCTGATCAGCCAGACTTTAAAACACTAAAGGAATGAAATGTCATGTCATGAGATATTAATTACCGATTCTGTTTGATTTTTCTTCTTCTTCTTCTTCTTCCACTTCATTTTCGTTTTCTTTTATTCTACTTGAGCAATAAATTAATGGCATAATGAAGAACGTAGAATTCATTATTGATTTGGAACAAGAGTACGTACCAACAGACAAGGAATAATGTGACAAGACAAGTAAATTTAATCATCGCCATTCTATGAATATTATTATACAAGTGGTAAGTGAATGTATGGGGCTCAACATAATTAGCTAACAAGGGTACGATATGTGGACCCCTTTGTTTCCTTTTTTCTTTTCCAGCGTATAGGTTTTTTATTTTATTTTATTTTATTTTTATTTGTTTTCCCTTCTTTCAATAATATATATATATATATATATATATTCATATATAAATTTATATAAGGAGGGACTTTCAGCAACCTTCTTATAAGTCATTTGTAATTTTTATGTGGTGTATTATACTAAATAAGTGATTTTAATTAAACATTTTCAGTAATTTTTTGTCCTTTACACCAATGTCTAAATAATATGATGTAACAAGATTATGAAAATGAAGTTAAAATAAATCGACTAATTATTATAAGTTTCTAAATAAAAATTATAAGTACTGGATAGTTATCGATACCGATACAAGATCTGTACCTATATCTATAATATATCTATCTAAAATTTTATTAGAAAGGAGAGTATTGTTAACTATTTACTCTCTCACAATTCACTATTTAAATAAACTTTTGATTAATTAATTTGTCTTCTAGTGAGTTTTTTTTTTTCAAGAGTCATTATATCTTTAAATTTAAGGAATTGTAGCCTAATATTTTTCAAAAATTTATTACAAACCCATAATATTAAAAAAGTTGCAACCATAAACCCTCTTAAAATAAATTAGGAAGGAGAGTATGTTTACTATTCAATGTCTCACAATTCACTATCCAAATGTTTGGTTAAGTTATTTTGTCTTCTAGTGAGTTATTTGAAAGAGTCATTATTTCTTTTAATATAAGGATAAGCACTCCAATATTTTTTAAAATTTATTACAAACCATAATATTAAAAAAGTTACAACCAAGCCCTCCTCTTAAAAAAGTTAAATCTACAATAATATCGTTTAATTTAAAAGTATGTACATTATGTATTTAAGTAATTTATAACAAACTTAGAATACTAAAAAGGTTGTACTAAAGTCTTGAACCCGCAAAGCACGTGTTTCAACTAGTATTTATAGAAGGGCCAAACTCTTTACTATTACAATAATCATGCCGTATTGCCGTAAAATAATTATAATTATTAGATCGAATGTGAAGTGAATAGATTGAATATAACCGTATTACTTTTATAATCTCTAGTTGTCGTTAGTGTCACATGTATAGGAAATTAAGCCTTCGTCTTGAACAGAAACAAATCTTCTTAATGATCAAGTTACTGCTTTTATTCTCATGTCACATTAATTATTACAATCTTATGCTGTTATCAATTATGCACAATATATTAAATGTTCTTTGTTGTGACAACCACAGTAACGATATCATAAATGACATTAAGATAAGAGAGATAGACATTATATGAAATATTTGAAAAATACGGAGAATAAACAAACTTTTTTTTTTCTTTAATTCATGGGGAATAAGCAAACTTAAAAAAAAAAAGAAAAAAAAAGAAAAGAAAAGATGTTAATGTTGCAATATCTATACAAGAAGCAGCCATGGCTACCGCGGATTTCAAGTGAAGTTGTTGACATTTTAACGAATCACTCCTTATTACATTCTCTTGTTGTCTATATGTAGGACGTACTACATTTTCAAAGATGCACATATTGGAACAGTTTATACCCTCACGCAGCAATTTTTTTAATCTAAAGAAATTAATTAAAACAATCCTCTTGAAAATAGGGAATGCTCTGTTTGCGTTACTATTTGTATTTTAATGTTATCTTAATATTTTGTAAATATAAGCAAATAATTTGTGTCTCAAATGTCTTTAAAATCTTAGTTATAAATTATGAATTCCCCTGGCCATGAATAGTTGATCTTTTTATATCAATAGCAGTGATAACATATGCAAATAAAGTATAGACGCACATACTGTAAATAAAAGTATACACTATCATTCTATATTAATATCCATTGATGATCCCAAGTCCAAGGCTCCACGCCCTCTACCAATTCAAAATTGATTTATATGTACCACTGCATGCATTAAACCATATTAAAATATAAACACGCACACACACATATATATACATCTTTACACATGTCTTAAATTACTCATCTTGTGAATTTAAAATATCATACATCATCTCTTTCACCAATTCAAGATAAGGACTCCTTAATCTCCAAGGAACCAAGTCCCAAATTTTTAGGGTTAATTTTATAAATGACTCACAAAATTATACATCGTGTCTCATGTATAATTGAGACTACTTCTTGAAAAAATTCCATTAAAGGCCTCAAAAAAAGGTACCAAAAAAGTTGTTGTTTTTTTTTTTTTGCGTCCATTCTTCAATGATCTCTATCTGTCACAAGTTTTCCAGATTTATCCCCTTGTATATGATATCGAGAATCCCTTCTTCCCCTTCCAAAAGAGTCTCGTCCCCAAATTCTGAATAACTGTCGTTTTAATCAATAGTTTGACATAATTTTTGGAGATATAATATCATGGGGAGCTGAGAAGAGTAAACACAACTTCACGAAGAGGAATAATGATATTTTCATGAGTATTAAAATGGAAAGAAAAACTACAGGCTTGTACACCAGCAAAAATGGAAAGACTTTATGCTAAACTTCAAATTACGCTTGCAACTAATGAAATCACAAGTTTACTTTGAAACTCCACCAAAGCTTTAACCCATGACGTCCCCTTCTATGTTGATTTGCCTTCGGTCCAACTAACCTGCTCGCTTTTGATCCTCGATGTATTCCGAGCGCGATATGCTTTTAACAGATCTTCAAATTCATGGTAGCAACAGGGTACAAAGCCTAGAAACTACTTTGGTTTTTTCTCACAATTAAAGCGCGAAATACGAGCCTACTCTCCTAGAAACTACTTTGGTTCTTCTACTCGAGATTACTTTAATAAAGAAATCCTAAATATGAGAATCTATTTAGATACATTTCGCAAAATTTAGAACGAGATCTTGCTTTAAAAACGAAATTCAAAAGTAGATAACTGTAAGTTTGAATTTCAACTATTTTCTCGCTTTTCTGTACGTGAATTGTGCACACATATTGCTCTGTTCATGTATTGCAGCCACAATTATCTTCATTCGAAGTTCGAATTTTAGCAAAAACGTGAACTTTTAGTTAAAACGTATGAATTCAGGTGCGAATATGATTTGACAAATTAAACTCAAACTTTATAGACAATAAAAAAATGAAATTAATCTCAAACAAATATAGACATAAATTAAATTCAAGATCAATTTCACAAAATAAATTTGAATAATTAAAGGAAAATATTGAATTATTGGACTTGAATAAAAACTGATAATCGAATTTTATCCTAGCTTAAATTCGAATATCATACACCACAATAGTCTCGGTTAATCAAACCGAATTCAAACGGGTAAACTTAGTTGATTAATATTAATAATAAATTCCAGGAAAAATAATGATTAAAGAATCGAACAGTACCATTAGTAATCATTTTCTCTATTCCTCTTTGTTTGCAACATCCATCTTCATTTTATGAATCGAAGAATTTAATTAATATTAAAATGAAATTTTAATTAATATTAAAATGAATTTTCATTAATTAAATACAAGTCATAGCATCCGGACATAATAAATTAATGTCGGGCTTGTCGATTCTGTTGGAATGTAGTCGTTGAGAAGATTCTCAAAAATGTGGCTCTGCTTCTATGTCTGTGATATTTTTATTCTGTGGAACATGGTTCACCTAATAACATCTCGTGCGTTAGTATAATCCGCATAGATAGTTCAAATATATGCACATGTTACTTTTGCTCCGGATATATACATAGGAGAAAGCATACGAATACAAATGACACAAATTTGACACTACATAAATATGTCATAAAAATAAAACTAAAACTTGTGTCATGTTGGTTAAGATAAAAGAATTTGTTTCATATTAATCAATTGATGAAAAAATGTAGTTATTTGAATAATTTTATCATGTATATATAAAAACATGTGTTCATTATTCGAAAGCATGGGAAGAAAAGAAAAAAGGATCATTTTCATCTATGTCTTTTGAATTTTAGAATCACTCCTATTTTGTAGTCTAAACTTTGAATTTAACCTTATTTTATCTGTTATATCAGAAATTCAGCTGAAAATTGATAGATAGTATTGATACAATTATATTTTGTTAGGATTTCTGTTAAAAATAACTGAAAAAGAGCATATAATTGCAATAACTCACTTTTTTCTGTCAGTTTTAACCAAAATTTTGAGAGGGGTTAAATTTAAAGTTCAAAATATAAAATGAGTGTTTAAAATTTAAAGTATAAAGTGGAACTGCTAAAATTTATAGTGGACATGAATGGGAATAGTTCAAAGAAAACATATGCCTTATATCCGTCAGAGAGAGAGCTTGATTGGAATTGGACCAATAATATTGAAAGTAATTAATAAGCCTCAAGGCGTTCACATAAGCAATTGAAAAGGGAAGCATTAATGTGTTAAGAAAAGTCTACACTATAATTATTGAACTACCAGTTGAATGCAGTTATATATATATATTTCCTTAAAACAATATCAAACAGAAAACTGATCCCGTCCAAACTCAGAACTTTTTGTTATTATCTTCTAACATCTTCTTTCTTCTGAGATTATGTTTTCATTGCAGTGTCGTCCCAGGGCCAAAGAGTTGACTTTGTTGAGTTGACTTCAACTGTGGGTCTAAAGTCCCCAGTCCATCCATTCCACCACCTTGCATGTTTCTCACGATCTCTCCCACTCCAAGAAAATCCAACGTCAGTTTATCGGATTCTCCGAATCGCATTCCCAAATTCTGATGCAACTTGTTAGTACTTTCGTCCAAACCGCTTAAATTTCGATTTTCCTGACGTTGTTCAAGAGAAATCCCATCTCCATTAAACCCTCCAAAAACACTTGAATTCATCAACCCTTGGAAATGATTCTCGTTTCCCACAATATCATGTTGATGATGATGATGATGATGATGCTGATCACCACCAAAGGTTTCGGGTTTCGCAACTCTAGCCGCCGAATCGCGCAAGCTTCTCAGCAAAGAGGAGGCATCAACCAAGCTTGAGGTTGATTCGATTTGCGCCGCCTTCTGGAGCAACGCCGTTGCGGACATGTGCGGGGAAAGATTCTCCTGCCTCACCGAGTTGTCGCCGTAGAGTGAAGTCGACATGCCTGGACCGGGGATGTGGTCACCCATACTTGTGGAAAACACACTTGTTCCGGTGCCATTACTCCCGTCGACGTTGGAGAAGAATCCGAGGTTAAAGAGGTCGGACGACGAGCTGTTGTTGGGTTGGAGATCAGGAAGTTGAGTGAGAACATGTAATGGTTTGTTGAAATAGGGCTGATTATGATGGGGATCAGCTGGTTGGTGGTGTTGGAAGCTCGGGTTTGGCGATTCGGGGATGTTGAAGAACGGAGAGGAAGGGAAAGTTTGAGGAGGGTTTCCAAAAGAAGTAGGGTTTGTAGTGGGGTTAATAAGGTGCTCTAGTTTTGGAGTAGTTCCAGTTGGGTTTCCCAACCTTAAGATGTTGCTTGAGGGGTGATTTTGTAGTGAAGAATACTGAGAACCAATCTGAGAAAGGCCTAAGTTCACATGGCTGTTACCGTAGATCTGGTGACCTCCTATAGTGTTCATGCCTGCAACTGGATGCCTTGCAGTCTCCTGAGCAAGAGCGTCACAGAAGGCTCTATGAGTGATTAGACTGTCACGCCTACAACAACCCAAAAAAAAAAAATTTAATAATAATAATATAAAATAAATAAATAAATAAATAAATATATCATCTTCAAAATATTGTCGTAAATAATGTCCATGCAAACGGGGAGAGAGGACAACAAACATTGAAGTAAATAAGCCGTACACCTCAGAAAGTTTAATAAGTAAATAAATAATAAAAATGAACAGCTAATATTGTATTTTAGGATATCGATTGACAACTGATATATCGACTTGTGCTGTATCCATATTATGATTACTTGCTTTGTGCGGTATCGATGTGGTACTATACAAATTACAAAGAAAAATGGATGCACAACTTAATTAAATAGGAGAAGTGGACGTGTTACTGATATCCGGTAGTATATACAGGAGCTAAAGTGGAAAACTATACGTTTAGTGATTGTACTTTATATCGAGAAGTAGACTTGTTGTGTAATGATTCAGTAGTACTTGAAGACAGTTAAGCTTGTGCAAGCTTACAAAGTAGTGAAATTTTGGTTAGTTTAGACTTTCGAGTAGTGTACTGTCGTTTCTAAGCCAAGCAAAAAGATAATTAAGCAACTAATTAAGTGACCTTGACTACACTATAGTTTCCTTCTCTCTCATATCAAGGAAAAGAAGACCAAAGGGTAGACCAAACTTTTGTAAAATAAATTGGGAATAAATATATCATGACAAAAAAGTCAAGTTTGTGAAATCTAGTATAAACCATTAAATAGCAAGTGAAGTCAAATTAATTTGATTTTATATATTCTTATTGTAACAAAAATGATAATGTTAGAGTTATCAATTTTAATCTTAACTCTTAACAAGTTATACGATATATAAATTGTCATTCTTTAATTAGCCAGCCTTTACTTAATTGCTACATCCATTAAAATTAAAAAAAAAAAAAATTATATAGTCAATGAAAGATGACAACTCACTAATGCATAAATTATTACTCACAAATATGAATTAAAATTAGTATCCTTACAAAAATGTCCAAGTTATTAGAAGGGAGGCTTCAGGAGAAGATTTGACGGAGTCGTTAAAAACTCAAATGTAATAAAAACAAAACACTGAAAAGATGTATCTATACGAAAATTTAAAAAACAAAAAAACAAAAAAACGAAACATGCTGATCTACGCTGAACTATAGGAAAATCAAACATATGAGGAAATTAAAATGCATGCATGGCCCAAAGGAATATACAAGAGACGAAATTTCAAGTTTAACGAATTACACAATAAATCATTAAATAGTACGGATATAGATAAAAATGCGAAATCTTTTGTATTAATTTTCATATCAACACTTATCTTTTCAACTATGTAGTCCATGAAATGTCTAAAATTTTCAAATGTAAAATCATGGCAATTATGAGTCCGATTAGATCAAAGTCACTTGAATAGCTAGAAATCATTGGCACTTGCCGTACCAATTAAGAATAGCAACTCAAACAAAGAGAAATAGTAGAGAGAGAGAGAGAGAGAGAGAGAGAGAGACTAGAGAGCGAGAGAGAGGGAAGAGCATCTTGGCTGAAATGTAAACCTTAATAAATGCTCTATCGGATGAAGTACATGAAAGAGCTCTGCAGACCCGAAAAGATGTAGAGCCAATCAAGAAAGAAACAAAACCCCAATATATAACAACACGTCCAACCCACATGGGAACAAAAGCCAGCAACAATATACTTCCCCCCCCCCCCTCTCTCTCTCCTCTCTCTCTCTCTCTCTCCGTTTACATTGTATATAAGCTACACGTGAACCGTAAGAAAAGATAAAAGACAGCGGTGTTTTCGAGGAAGCAAGAAAGAAAAACACATTTTATCAACTTTTTCTTTGTTTTTGTTCTCCTCCCATAATTTCTCTTTTCCCATTTTTGAATTTCAAAACCCAGTCCACTCTCTCTCTCTCTCTCTCTCTCTCTCTCTCTTTTCCCTTACTGCTAAAACTCTCTCAGAGAGACAAATAGAGAGACATGAGTAACAGGGAAAACATACATATATATATATATATATAGAGAGAGAGAGAGAGAGAGACTGTTTGTTTAAAAGATTTCAAACTGGTAGTAGATGCATCAAGACGTACGTGCTCTTTTGAGCCTTTTCTTTTTAATCTTAAACAAATTCCGGGCTAGCTGTACCTTTGCATTATATTTTAATTAATTTATAATATTCCTCTTGAAACTCTAAGCAAATTAGTAAATGCCAGATCAAACAGATGACAAAAATTAAGAAAGTAACAAAAAACTATAAAGATTAAACATGTTTAAGGGGAAACAAAATATCTGTATACGTATATATGTATTTATATATATATATATATTTACCTGGAGAAGAGAGTGCCACACTCGCATCTGTATTCCCTAGTGCCACAGGTCTTGGAATGGGCCTTCCAATCGGACTGAACGGCGTATCTCTTGGAGCACTTCTCGCACTTCCATTTCTTCTCGCCGTGCTTCCGGGAGTAGTGCTTCTTGATTCCGGTAAGGTCGCCGAGGGCCCGAGACGGGTCGTGGTGGACGCACGTCGGCTCCGGACAGAGAAAGACCTTCCTCTTTGGCTCCTTGTTGGTCTTCTGCTTCAGCTTCCATGGCAGGTTGTGACCTCTCCTGTGCAGCTGCAGGTTCTGCTCCCTTTGAAACCCTTTGTTGCATACTTCACATATGAATCTGTTCGTCGCCATTAGAGTCTTCGGTGATAACGCTATCACCTCCGCATCGGAATCTGAAGTCATCGGAAAACAATTGAACGATAAAGAAAAAAATTAGGGTTTTCATTTTTGGACATTAATTATTAGAATCTTTATTTTGTAGATATTAGAGAGAGAAAACTTGCTTGATTGTGATTGATTTCTTCTTTTCTTCGGAGGAGCTGTGGTAGTAGTGTTGGAATTGGCAATTGATGAGGAAGTTAGAGCGCTCGAGCTAGAAGATTGTAGCAGCGTCATTTGGCTTTGATTTTCTTGTTCTCTGCTACTTCCGAAAAACGGAACCGACGACGGAGCAGCCGCCATCTTGTAATTTTCCAAGGGGGCCGAAAACTCTTTGGCCACCGCCGCTAAATCGTTGAAAGAAAATCAAACAAGCTCTTGTAGCTAATCCTTTCCTGGGAAAGAATTGAAGATATCGAAGTCAACCTCTTTTGGTTTCAGCAATTTTCTGGTGTGGTAAACCTAGAGATACAATAAACAACGAAGAGGGGAGGATTTCGAGAAAGAGACGAAAAAATTGGGAAATCAGCAAGAGAAAAAAACAATAAACCCCCATAGGCGTTTCTGCTCCTTAATTCTTTCATTCTTTTTTGGCTTGCTATTTGGTGTTTTTTTTTTTTTTTTTTTGGAAAAGCAAACTATATGAAAAACTGATATTCCAGCAGACACTCTTGTTCTTGTTCCTTACTCTCAATCGTTTAATGTCAAGTATATACACAACATATATACATGTCCACCCATATGCATACCCATCTCTCTCTCTCTCTCTCTCTCTCTCTCTCTCTCTCTAATTTAGCTCTTGCTTTGTTTCCATTGTAACTGTATTTATAATTTTACCAATACAAAGAAGAGAGAGAGAGAGAGAGAGAGAGGTAATTATATTGTTTTGAGGGGGAATTGCTTGGTGTCGCTGTTCATGCAGCTACATATCGCGCAGCCTATTGTGTCGTCTTGTGCAGCAAATGGGTTTGGGCCCACACCAAAAGCTGTTGGCAGCCCCTTTCCCAGTTTTCCCTCTTTCTCTCCTCTTTCTTTCTCTTTCTCTCTCCATCTCTCTCTCTCTCTCTCTCTCTCTCTCTCTCCTCTTATTTCGTATCCTCTTGCCTGCTTCAAGACAAACCTCCTACTCCGTCAGCCCTGCCCCACCACCATACGGCAGACTACCTGTAAGCGCGTGTACTCACGCACATATATATTACCCATATCTATATGCATCATGCACATATTATATATATATATATGTATATAATATATATACATACACATATATGGGATGGACCGGATATTTATCTGTTTTTCTGGTCACAGTTTCCGTCTTATAACCAAAACGCGCAAGTGTCATGTTGTTTTAACTATTAACAATTAAGGATGGAGATTTCTTGTCCTATTTTCTGTCTCGCACCGTTCCATAGCAGTTGAGATAGTATTTTAAAGCTTACTCCAAATTTTTACAATGGTTGGCTCTATAACTAATTAATGGATTTTAAGGGGGGGGGAAAAAACTATCATTATTTGATAAACTCTCAATTCGGACACTCCTTTCCAATAATTGCATTATTTTTAAAGATTAAAATATTTTTAAAAACTTTCTACATGCATGTGTCGAAAAGTACTATTTCATATATCTATTATCTTCACTTTGGAACGTGGAAGGCACAGGACCAAAACTATATTGACCTTGATTTGTTGGGGAATTTTTGAGTTTTGATTGCTGTTCCTATTGCTCTAGGATTTCTTAATCAAAGAACAGCCTTAGCTTGCAAACCAAATATATATATATATATATATATGTGTGTGTGTGTGTTCGACAGACTTTAGTGTAAATTTGTAGAACTTGAGTTGGTCGAGCTGGACTTGCTAGAGAACGACCTCATGGTAAAGTAAATAAAAGATGGCTGGGAAAAAAAAAAAAAAAAAAGTACTTAGTAGTAACTAATTAAATAGAGAATTTCAAGTTAAAAAAAAAATTGAGAGAGAGAGAGAGAGTTTCGAGATGATAGTGATGGTTCGTGGGTAGAAAAGAAAGAAAGAGAGAGCACAATCGTAGGGGATCTTTTGTCACAAATTTTTGGGTGGGTTTAGACTTTAGAAAATGTATCAAAAGAGTAGAGTAAGACCATACAAAAACTCTATTTCGTTTGACATGTGTTACCTCACTTTTCTGTAGGACAAAAGGAAAAAAATAATAATAATAATAATAAAAGAAAAATTAATAAGTCACTTTTTTCAACCATATTTACTAAATTGTTATCAAGTTTCCTTTTGAAGCCTGGGATCACGCATTTTGTGAACCCATTATCTACAAACAAAAAAAAATGTAACCCTATTATTTTTAATTTACTCATAATTTCCAAGATTGACACCTAATTTTAACACCGAATTTTTGGAAATTCAATTCATGTTTTTTTTTCCTCCTTAGGGAAAATTGACTTTAATTCAATCGAAAAAAATATCTATTTCTACATAAGACCATAAACCTAAACTAAAAATCCAATCAAATAAAAAAAATTATATTAGAAAAAGCAAAACAAGTTAAGAAATGAACTACGAAATTCTCTTTGCAGGGAATGTAGCAAATAGAGTCACTTAATGAACAAGAAATTGAATCAAGAAATTATTTTTATTTTTGAAATGCCACAGATAAAATTTTCAATAGTTGATGTAAAATAAATAAATAAAAAGGGCAACAGTTTAATTACGTTTATATAATAAACTAGCATAACAAAATGTTTAATCAATACCAAAAACAATACTTCTTTTGTTTCAATTGTACTTTTGCTTGGCCGCGAAGCTATCGGTGCTTGCATAAAATTGATGTATGATAATTTTGTAAATAATAAGTGAAAATAAAAGATAAATTAGGTAGATGGACAATTTTTGGACACTTATATAATTAAACGACAAAACCTTAAAAAAAAAAAAAAAAAAAAAACTTTCTGATAGGCGGTAGCCATTAAAATGTTGATTCATTCTAAACTTTTCATTGATATTACAAGTTGAATTCTAAACGTTTAAATGTTGACAGGTTTTCGTTTATTAATTGGTATCCGTAATTGATTGGAGTACATTAATTATATCAAAGATTGACAAATTCAAGTTATTAAATACCAAAAATTTAAATTTTACAGTCCAACTTGTAACTGACAAAAAATTTTGACGCAATTTATCTCTCCTCTGTGATAATTATTTACAATTAAGTTTGCAGACACGATTTTATTTATTAGCAACTAACATTTATTAAGGGATAAAGAACACTAATGTAATTCTCAAAAAAAAAAAAAAAAAAAAAGTAAAAAAGAACACTAATGTTTTCTTTTCTTTTCTTTTCTTTGTTTATAATAATTTTAGAAAAAGAACACTCTTGTTGCCTCATTGCTTGCTTACGATAAATTACCGGAGAAATATTGCCTTGGTTACAAATACATAAAAAAAATAAATTAATAAAATCTAAGTTTATTGCATTCATAGAATTTTACTAGTTGACATTTTTAGTCCTTGATACTCCAATTGAAGAACGATTAAGAAATTAAGAGAGATTAACAACTTCCCATCGAATGATAACCGAAAATTTTATAAAAATATCTTATATTGAGTGCAAAATTTTTCTAGTTTTCAACAGTTGTTAACCACAATTAGGAGAAAAATTTGTACTTATTGTAACTATTTTGTGAAATTTCAAGTTGTCGATTGATATGGGTATGAGCACATATTATTTAGAAAACCAAAGTCCAATGAATACTCCCTCATAACTAAAGTTTAGGGATCAAAAGTGACACAATATTATTCATAATTCAGGGACTAATTAACTAATAACCCAAGAATATAATGGTTCCTCCAAAAAAAAAAAAGCTACTAATTTCTGTCTTCTAAAAAAAAATCAAATTGTAAAGGAAACAAAGCAACTGCTAGAGGAAGCATGTGCCAAACTTGAGAAATACAAATTATGAAAACTTAAGTAGTTTACCCTACCTATTTACCTATTAAGAATAAAAAAAAAAAAACTTTAAAAAAAAACCATTGAAGTTATCATAAAATTTAGCAACATGATCACAAATATAACTAGAAAATAAAATTGAAATCATAAAAACAAATTCAAAATCCAGGAATCTATAAACTAAATTCATAAAACAAACTAAAACACTAAAAATTCACATTTATATAAAAGTACATAGAAATATATATTATTTCATAAGGATGAATATAAGTGAGGCGGGTACAGATATGGGGGAGCTACCCTCACCCCATCACACATCCGCGTGGGGATTTAATCTTAACTCACATCCTCGTCCACATACCCAAATCTTATCCCCCATACCTGTCCCATTAAGAGTAAGTATCCGTACCCATGGGTAAAAATGTCATCCCTTGTCCTACCCTCCCTTACCCCTGCGCCGTCGTCAGCACCTTGCCCCTACTAGCAATACCATCAACGCCTCCTACACTTCTTGCACAGATCCTAAGCAATGTCTCTTGTCCTCCCCAACATGAAACCTAAGCGATCTGTGTCTTCCTCCCCGTGCTTCCTCTAGGAACCCTACCCCTTCTCCGCAGTACCTAAACAGTTGCGAACCCTAGTAGGCCGCATGACCCAGACCTTGCTAGTTCTCAGGGGGCTATGAATCCTAAGCGGCCATGAAACCGTGGCAGCTGCGAAACCCCATCCGCCGTAGAAGTTAGGCAACCCCCCTCCTCTATTCTGCAAAATTTCATATGACCTGTGTTTCAAGCAATTCTATTTTCAATTTTTTTTTTTAATTCTCAACAAAAAAAAAAGTTTTAATAAATATAGTTTTTATTAATTTCTAAATGGATTTGGACCAATTCAAGGAAGCACAAAGTATGTAAGAAAAAATGAATTTTTTTTTTTTTTTTTTGGTATTCACTAGAATGCAAATTTTGAATAACTAGTGTGCAAAAATCACTTAAACTTATTTTTCAGTTTTAAATAAAAGGTACAGACATTAGTTTTTCAACTCTCTGAAAACCTTTTCAAATACATGGAGGGGCATTTGTGGTATTTTAAAAATATTTAACGCTCAAATTTAGGTTTTCCATTACGTTCAACTTACAAAAGGGGCGTCTTTGTAATATTTTTAAAATATAAGGTTTGTTGATCACGTTATTTGTTTCAGTCAAATGAGTGAGAGAGAGGAAGAAGAACAACCGTTTGGGTTAGGCTTTTATTTAGCAGGTTTATTTCACACTCAGAGGTAGTAAGCTAGGTAAAGAATGATAAGTATACATTGTAATGTGTCATTGTCATCACCAAACTAATTATGGTACAAAAATTATAAGAAAAGCATTTCCCTATTCGGTACTAGATGATGTTTCTGTGAAAATGTGTGGCTGAATACCTGCAAAAAAAGCAATATGCAAAACCTTAAAATAGGAGAATAAAATTTTACTAAAACAACGACATTATTAATTTCAACTAGCAGCCACATGAAATTGGTAGGTACACTTGTGACTCTTATTTGTTGTATTCTAAATTGTGGTCATTATTTATTAGCTGTTAAAGAATTCCATGGACAATTATGGCGTTTGATAAGCCTATTTTTTGCTAATCTTCATAAGAGGATGAGTGAAAAACTTCTAATTTATAATGAGCTAAAAACAAATCCAATTGGTATTGCTATAAGTGTTTAAGTTCGTATACCTTGCCTTCAACCGTTAGCCACCCCCATTATACACACACACACACACACACATATATATGTATGTAAATGCTTCAAAATTTTATCATTGAATGTGATTTTTGTTCTTTTTCTTTCTTTTTTCCTTCTAAAGACTTAATGTGAAATTTTAGAATCACAAACTAACGAACTTTTTATTGGTTCATGTAGCTGGTAATTGTGTAAGTGGTAACGGCAAATGTTCATAAAGAATAGTTATTTATTTTTTTGGTGAAATATAATGAAATGTTAAATTTATTTTCGATGGAAGATGTAACTGAAGGACGTTTCTAATTTGGAAGTTGCCATATGCATGGTAGTGCACCTAGACATTATTAATTAATGTTCTGTGTTTTCCATTTATTGTCACTGTCAGTGTAGGTTTAAAAAAAAAAAAAAAACCCTCTTTGTACCGCCTATTAAAGATATTGAACCGTCCCTCAAGTAAAAAAAAAAAAAAAAAACCAATAAATTGTTAATATTTGCTTACAAATTACAAATGTTGGTGAAATTTAAATAGTGAAATTTAGCATGCCACATTCACGTATTATATTTAAAGATAATTCGTTTTAGGCAGGAAAATTCCTTTTTTTCTTTTGTGAACCCAAATAAAGTAATGAACATAATTTTTATGTTTTGATGAAAACAATTAGTGCTTAAGTTTTCCAAGGTCTGAACTATAGTCATATTAAATAATATTTATTTGAACACCATTCAGCTGAGACAAATACATATTATAAACATTATTAAAAAAAATTATAAAATTGGAAAATTCAAAAATTCATCCGTGTTAATAACCTACATATAAAAATAACTTTGAAATTCTTCGAATTTGGCTTTTTTCGCTTTTCATGGTTTAATTAGTTCGTACCCGCAAAGGAAACTTCATACGGTTGCACTTTAACCCATCAAAAAAATTTATTAGAAAAGAAACGTCGACTTTAGTGTATTTTCTTGACTATTTCAAAGGTGGGACGTACATAAAGACAATCTTGTTGGCTTGTGAAAGCCAAATTCTTTGATATTTCCTCTGTCAACCTCAGTGAAGTTAGTCCTTTTAGTTGTAATCATCCTCTTTATTCCCCTTTTCACGTATTAGTGTACAACATCTACATATACGTGCATGCATGGGACCAAAAAGAAATGTAAATTGTCCAAAAGTCCCTAAGGTAAATAAATTTATATCCCCAACTCCCACGGGGCACGTACGTACTGTCTATCAGAGAGAAACCTTTGCCATCTTATGCATCTTAAGTGGAACCCACCGTCTAGACAATATTAAATACTTGTGGACCAGTCCTCAATGCAATGGATGGACATGATTTTCTCTAGTCAAAGTTTTTTTTTTTTTAATAATTTAATTATTCTCTTATGTACTCCTAAATTTTAGGATAGTTTCCACTTTATTCTTAAATTTTAAAATTTTTATTTTATCCCCTAAATTTTGATTAGTCATATTTAACCCCTTTATTAGAATTTTTATTAAAAATAAATGAAAAAAAGGTATTTAAAGTGCAATCATGTAGTATATATTTTTCTATTTGTTTTAACTAAAATTTCAACATAAGGGCTTTTGTAAGACTAATTTTCCCCCACCTGACACATCTTTTTTGTTTTTTGTTTTTTTGTTTTGTCTTTTTTAACTAAAACTCTAATAAAATGGATTAAGTGAGATTGATTTAACATACATAGACAAAGTGAGAGTTTTTAAAATTTAAAAGATAAAGTGAAAATAATAAAAAAATAAATAAAGGGGCATAGGTGGAAATTTTTTTTTTTTAAATTATTATTGTTATTGCATTTTTGGTACTTTAACCTTTAAATTTTTCTTTATCCTTATTTATTTATTTATTTTTTGGTGAAATGATAAATTGCACCACCTTATAATTTTTAACCGATAAATTTCCTTCTAAATTAACATAGAAATATTGTAAAATCCCACAAACAGTTGACATATATGATGAGCTCTATTAATGACATCTAGAGTTTCAATTTCCACATTTAAAACGTTCTCATGAAATATATACGAATGTGTTTCTATTCAAATCTTTACAATAAATATTGATTTAAATGATATTATTTTTGTAATACTTTATTAAATTAAAGCAATCAAAACGATACGCTAAATTTAAAAATAAAAAGAATAAATTGCCAATTCGTGAAAAGTTCAAAGGATAAAGACGCCAAATATACTTTTTGCTCTTTTTCCATTCATAGTTTTTTTTTTTAGGATAAAATTTTCTGTTTATATGGTTGGTTCAGTATACACTACTCTATCCTGGGCATGGGTCTGTTTTAGTCAAATTGATTATTTCTCAAGTCCTAAACCACCATATCTATTATCTTATGGGTGCCACCTATATATGTATATATATCCATTAATACTTAATTGGTTACCTTACCATATAATTTAAAATACTACCGTGATCTGTATGAGGAAAGAATGTAAAAGACAAGGTGAAAGATAGTGAAGAATATTTAATCATGCTGTACTGGGAATGATAACCATAACCAACATAACCCCCCACTTTGTATATGAATTGTGATGCTGTGGACTAAAGATCTATTTATGTATGCCTATTGTAGATGGTGAAATCTACAATCAATTTGTAATGAGGGTCAATGATGGATTTGGTGTTGATTGTTAGCGTGATCCGTTATTTAAAGTTGATCTAATATGTTGCACATGAATGAAGAGACGTGGATAAATAAAGAGATGGGGATTTTTATAGAGGTTCACCGTGATCTTTTAGGCTGCGTCTTCTTTGACACTTTGAGTGCCTTCAATACATGAGAGCTCGTGAGCAAGAGTGGGAAAGTAAAAAAGAAGGGGATTTGTAGAATTACAATTGATTTCAAGGGGATTGCCAATAATCGCAAGTTTGTGATGAGCGATGGCTAGGGAAAATGAGCTTGAATTTCTGGAGTCGTAATCTTGATATGTTGATGAAGATGTCCTACGATTTTCTATCTATAGGGAGTGATAAGCAACTTAATTTCTTTGAGCAGATCTTCTATTTGAATTACATATATTTGAATTGGAAAGCCAAAATTCAAATATATCTCATGCTGGTGGGATTATCCAAATCCCTAAATTCATGAGTGGATAATTTTGACAATTATCCATTAGGTTTTCCACTGATCTCGGACTAAGACTCATCAGTGACTGGCCTGGCAAGTCACCCAGTGAGTCATCCGTTGACCCCCCCGATGAGTCATTCTACGACTCGTCTGATGAGTCATTAGGTGACTCATTTAGGACTTGTGGAAGTTGTCGAATTGAGTCAATTTGGAGCTTGCTGGTGAGTCGATCTGTGAGTCAGTGTCATGTGATGGCAAGTCGCATGACACTCCAATTAGTGATGTTATAGAAGTCGTA
Source organism: Ficus erecta (assembly GCA_008635985.1). Taxonomy (NCBI): domain Eukaryota; kingdom Viridiplantae; phylum Streptophyta; class Magnoliopsida; order Rosales; family Moraceae; genus Ficus; species Ficus erecta. The sequence continues at coordinate 245,008 of BKCH01000102.1, forward strand.
TCCGTACTGATTTTTAATCTTTGAATAATCTGAGTTGAAATGTAAATTGTGAGAGATGAGACACGAAATTTAACCTCTACCTTATAATTTTTAATATCCATTTATTTTGTTGGCAAAATTCGTTAGGGATATAAACTGATAGCAAATTTCACCAAATGATAAAATCTTAAGAAGCTCATAAATAAGAAACTAATTGATCACTAAATTACCATTGAAACTAGTTCAACGTGTGGGAAAGAAGAGGTTCGAGTAGGAACTCACAAATTCAAGATATGAAAGTATTTTCATTTATCTTTAATAAGTGAGAGTTATAAATCTTATATTATAAAAATAATTAATTAATTAATCATAATTAATATGTGTATATTTAGATATATATATATATATATATATGCTTCCTACTAATTAAAAAAAACAAAAATACTTTTAAAATTATTTTAAAATTTGAGCACTCTTATCCAAATTCCTCCGTTAAAGGAGGGTATATGTAGACATTATTTATGCGCTGAGAGTATGCTAAAGTTATTTATCTCCTGGAAATGGATAATTAATGGATTTTGGTAGACGAAGTTATGCTATATTATGGGGTTCGTTATTAAACGACAATAATTTTATTTTATCTTTTTACGAAATTATGAACATATGATTTCGTGACCTCTGATTTTAGCACATGTTGCGACGTGTCTTTTTAAAATTTAAGATGTGTTATTTTCTTACATCAAGTTCCAAATTAAATTTATCAATTAATTTAGTGCTTCATCAAAAATTTGGATGGAACTAGGTTGTAGACACAATAAAACGAAAAAAAAAAAAAAAAAAAAAAAGAATTAATGTTGCTTATCCTCCCCTTTTTTTCCCCCCTTGTCAGAACTTGCTTATCTTCGAAAACGCATTTAAGACTTCAAATATAACACTCACCACTTTATCTTTGTAATTACAATGTTTAAATTTATCCAAACGACTGCGAAGGTAATTTTGTATTGGGGGCGTCTATTGACACATTTGGATTTACTTTTCCCACTCATTTTTCGAACCCTTTAATTAAATTTTAAATATCAACTATCTACTTCTCATTCCCCCTTTAATTATTCCAAAAAATTCCTATAGTTAAGTTCTAATTTTTAAGTTTTTTCACCTTCCAATAAATAAATTATCCTCAACTTTTCTAAACATTCCTTTTCTTATCAATTTTCTTGCTTTTCTTCGTCAACTTCTCTTTTTTTTTTTTTTTTTTTTTTTTTTTGTCTTTCTTTTTTTTGCTTGTAGAAATTCGTTATTTTTTTAAATGTAAATATTTTACTTTTTTTTTTTGGCTAATATCCAAATCTTACTTAAAATACAATTTAGTGAGATTAGTTAATATATAGTTTTAAATGTATATTTTTTATGATGTAATTTAGAAAAAAATCAAAATCTTGAATTTCTTTTTTCTAAAAAATGAGAAAAACTTCCTGATTTATTTTTTAAAGAGGTTATTAAAAAAAAAAACTTTTATGGGTTTTTATCCTCTATGTCACGAGCAACTACTTTCAGCAATAACTAAAATGAAAATTATGTATTCCAGTATATATATGTATATATGTAGACATTACTTCATGAAATGGATACAAATAAAACTATGATTTTATTGGATTTCAAGTAAAATAGGTTATCTGGGGGGAAAAAAAAAAAAAAAAAAAAAAAAACCTAAGAATAGTTGGATTTCTAGGAAAAAAAAAAAAAAAAAAGCAACGAAAATGATTAAAAAAATATTTGTTTTAAAAAAAGAGGGTTATTTATTAGTTAGTGGGTAAAAAAATGATAAATATTAGAATTTAATTGTAGAGATTTTTTTAGAATAATAAAATGGGTGTAACAAGTAATAATTGACACTTAAAATTTAATTAGTGGATTATTTAGAAAATAGGTGGGAAAAGTAGACAATGGGATGTCAATAGACACCCCTTTCGTATTTTGGAGATATCTATGAGAGACACTAAAAAATATATAAAAAAAATTATTTGTAAGGCTTTGTTTGGAAAACAAAAATATCTATTTGACATACTTTTTTTATTTGGACATGACTAGATTAATTTAATAATAAAACATGTACTACTAATTAGGAACTACAGAATACCTACTGTAGATGGATCCATTTCTTTAATGTTACCTGGCACAAATACGTCCTTCGCTTACCCTATTTGCGTCCATGAAAAATCTAACGATCTAAATATTTCGTACACAAATGTTAAAAAGATCTTAAGAGCAATGCTTTCTTTTTATAGAAAATTCATATTTAGTTTGAGTACCAAGAAGGAAATAAGGAACTAATTGAAGACATGCAAAGGAATCGTATAATCAAGTGCAGATCTTACGTTCAACTTAAAGACGTGAATTATATGGTTGAATAATACTCACAACAGTCTCCAAAAAAAAAAAAAAAACGTTAACTAGGATTAATCATGAAAATTCTGCCCAAATTATAACCGTTGTAACACTTTACCTTTCAAATTTCAAAACACAATATCTGTTCTTTCTAAATTTTGAAATCGTAATATTTTGCCCCCTACTGTTAGTATTTTTACGGAATAACTTGCATGACGTGCACATGACAAGGAAATTAATTACAAAAATCCTCCTAATTTTAGGCCTTATAACACTTTGGTCTTCCCTCCCCCGCCAAATTTTAAAATGTACCATTTACCTCCCCTAATATATACTCTGTTAACAAATAAAATCCTTCTAATATGAGTTTATATAGGGTTTGCTTTTTAAATTTTATTTCTCTTATTTCATATAGTTTTATTCAAGAAACTTAAAATGTGAATTAGAATATAGAATAAAATAGTCTTTGTGTATTTAATATCCTAACAACCATATTTAATGCTTGATAAGTGTAATTTCCATCCATTAAAGTAACAGAAGAACTAAATTTGTTACGAATAAAAATTAGAGAAAACAGATGTTATGTTTTGAAATTCAGAAGATAAAGTATTACAAGATCTATAATTCATAGGAAATTTTTTAAATAATTATTAAAACAATAATAAAATAATACTCACTAGCTTTTATATTATTTGTAATATGCTTCTAATAATTCTAAGCTAGCTCTAATGGAGTTTAAAGTATTGTCATAGCTTTTAAGAAGAAAACCATGTAGCTCATTAAAACACAGTTAACTTCAGCTCATTACATGTAGCTCATTATTGATTTCCTTCGCTTTTATATATATATATATATATATATATATCTGTTTTAATTGTCTTAGATCACATTAATTTCGTGTGAAATGCTTAGTTGATGAGGATGTTAAAAAGGATGCTAATAATCTGGTCGGAATATTTTGTGCATATACTGATTTCTATTTTCACCTATTATCTGTAAAACGTAAATGTATTTATTGTATTTTCTTCAAATACGAGTTTCTGTTTTCTAATTTAAAAAGGGAAAAAATTATCTTCTTACTTTTGAAATAACTTAAATTAATATATATATATATATATATATATAAATATGTATATATCAAGAATAAGACCTTATTTAAAGAGTAAAAAGACATAGACGTCCGTATTGGAGGGTGCGAGATCGATCATGAATGATAGTGGGTCTCCTCTCCTAGTAAAAAGGTCGGAGTACCATGGGGTTTGCCTTTGATTTTCTTTCTTTCTTTTTTTTTTTCATTTTTTTTTTTTTCATGTTTTTCTTTTCTTTTCTTTTAATTTAAAAGAATAACTAAGGGGCGTTTGAACCTTAACTCTAGTTGGAGTTTTCGAAATATTTTTTTTTTCTCTTTTTCACTGAAAGTAAAACAATTTTATTATTCAAATCTCATAATCTCTTTTTTTTCATTTTTAAAAAACTAAAACTTTAAAAGTCCATAACTTTTTTTGTCAAGTTGAATGAGATTTTTTTTAATTGCATAGAACAATGAGGAGAACGAAATAAGATCTTATTGTTTTTTTTTTTTTTGAACCCAATTTAAGTTTCTATACTTTTTCACTATTATAGTTCGTTTTCAGCCAAACACACATTTTCAAACATTCACTTATTTTAAATCAAAATATTTTTAGAACTCCAACTCCAGTTGGTGTTCTAAATGCCTCTTTAAGTGTTTTATGGTTTATCTTGTCCCAAGAAAATATATATGTATATATATATATATATGCACACGCATACATATATATGAATTGTTAGTCAATAAGTTCATACCAAAAGAGAGTATTTATGAAATATGTAAAGCAGACGTATACTCATGGATTAGCAAGTTCCTATTTGGAAGGATGTAACTTCTTAGCTGTCATAATTTCTACTCCCGCTAATAATTTATTACACTCTTTATTGTTACTATGTGGTCCTGATGCACAATGCAATTTTACTCGTTGGCGTCAATTATGTGGTATGTGGACTTTTTTTGTTCTCCACGGTGTTTTCAAACTAATAGGTTTTATGTTACGCCAATTTAAACTTACTCGATCTGTTTAATTGTGCCCTTATAATATAATCACATTCTCCGCTCCAATTGCTGTTTTTGTTTCTGTATTCTCGATTTATCCGTTAGGTTAGTCTGGTTTTGCGCCCAATTTTAGCATAGTAGCTATATTACGACTCACCCTCTTTTTCCAAGGGTTTCATAATTGGAAATTTAGGGTTCGTTTGGTGTTTGGGTTTGAGTTAAGTTTTTTAAGTTTAAATAGTAAATTTTGTAGACTTTTCAGAAAAGATAAAAAAACTTTTTTAGAAAAGACAAAAAACTTTTTCAGAAAAAGACAAAAATTTGAGTTCAAACTTGAGATTTGAACCGATATACCAAACGAGCCCTTAACCCATTTCACATTATGGGAGTTGCTGGGGTATTAGTGCTGCTTTGCTATGTACTATTCATGATGCTACCGTAGACAATACTTTATTTGAAAATGGTGATGATGCAAATACATTCCGTGGTATTAACCCATCAATAAGCTGAAGAAAATGATGCAAATACATATATATGTTTTTTTTTATCTTTTCCAAAAATAAAAATCATCTTTTATATATTATTATTTTTTCCTGAAAGGGATTGAACACTCAGAACATTTTTGTAATTATTCCAACTAAATACGAAGGGGACTTTTACAAAGGGGTAAACTACTTTTCCCTATTTATAGAATAAAAATTCTACACGCCTAGATTGATATCTATGGGTTGAAAAAGGCTAAAGACCACGTAACTAAAACAAACCTCCTACATGATATAAGCACCTCATTGCCATAAAAAACAAAAAAACAAAAAAATAAAAAACAAAAAAACTGAAAAATACAACGAGACCCACGACATAGGTTCTCGCCCACAATGGCCCACGACAAGATGCTCGGCGATGGGCTTGGAGGGAAGCAAGTTCACGAAGGCGAAGCTCGACGGCTCGTGAACTTCGGTTTCTGTGTGAAACATACGTCGTCGTTGTCGGTGGAAGAAATCGCAGAGGAAATTTGGGGGGAGGCCGCGTAGATCCAAGGCTGTAATCTAGGCGCAAAGGTTCGATTCACGGCCGATTTCAGAGTGGCAAAAGTGGAGGACGTTTGGAAGGAAGAGATGGGAGGGAGGAGGGTGAGGAGGTGATGGGGTTGAGGATGAGGACGACTTTCGTCGAGGATGACAAGCTAGCCGAGAGAAGTTGCGGCGGCACTTATGGCGGAATTTATCGTGGGAGAGGTCGAAAAAGGCACGTTATGGCGGCTGTGGTGGGAGTTGGAGAGTGTCAGCCATGGGTGTTGAGGAGGGAGGTTTTCTGGCCGCGTGGAGGACCGCCAACTGCGCAGCAGACGCTTCACAATCGGAGGTACCGACAACCAAACCCCCTCCGTCTGATTTGTGTGACGTGCGGTGGCGACGTTGGATGGTGGCGGACGACCATCCTACTGCTTTTTATTTTTTTATTTTTCCTTTTTTTCTTAGTAATTGTAAACCAATAAGATATAGTTTGATGTATGATGAATTTTGTGGACTCACCACATCCAAACCGTTATTTAGGCAATGGTAATTTTTACCTCATCAATTAATAAAGTAAGCTTATCGCATTATAGAATTATCCAAATACTAGACAGGGAATCTTTTGCTACGACCTACCTAGTCACCTTTTCAATCAAGTATTCAAGAGGAGAGAGAGAGGGAAAAAAAAAGAAAAGAAAAAAAAAAGAAAGTGTTCGTGAACTTTTATGGAACGCACGCCCTTATTATTATTATTATTATTATTACTATAAAACATTTAATAGTTTCAAAAATAATAATCATAAAATAAAACATTTGCATAACCACTAAGTAAATTAATCAAACCGCCGCCCATGAAAAGTGGTTGACTATTTCATCAGTATTCCCACACCGAATTCCTACTAATCATAAACTAGAAAATTAATTCAACTTTTTTTTTTTTGGGGGGTTTTAATTTCACTTTTGATGATCAGTCTCGTGATACGTATTCTGTCCTTTAAGAGCATCTTTTGGGAAGTTTCACATTAACTTTGCACCTAAAAGAACAAAGGTAATAAAATAAACTAGAAAGTGATCTAATTAAATTTAACAAAAATTTCCTGACATAATACTTGATACACGAATCTTGCTATACACTTATGTAAAATATTTGAACCAAATCCTACACAATTCAGTTAGTGGCTTTCAATATTAATTATAAATTAATATTTAATTCATTGACAGCAACCAACATTCCAAATAATTCTTTTCAATCTACTACTATGATCGAGACATCTACTTGCACATGAAGTTATAGTTAAATTTACAATTTTCTAGAATTATTGTGACTCAACTATTTTATTCTTTACTCAATTTTCCATGTCAACAGTGGTCCATATCAATTCGTTTGAATATTATTAAATCCCCTCAATATCTTTCCATGCATTTTTAAATTATATATAATAAAGTATTAGAAAGTTAGCAATAATTCAAAAACCAATTCTCATGTATCAGTAAATTAATTGAGTAGTGGGGACAAATTTAGAATTAAAGAAAACGTTTTCCAAAAAGCATAAAAAGATTAATTTCGTGAATAATCCCAAAACTCTAACCCAAAAAAAAAATTTATATTTTCGTTGGTGAACTTTAAATTATTTAGAGAGCATTCAGGTTGTTAGTCAAGAATCATAACTAACATATGGGTTAATGCCATGTTTTACATTCTTTAAAACAAACAATTAATGCATGAACCAAGTACTGCTTAAAACCGAGTACTTTATCTCATATTATAGAAATTTTACAATAGAGATCAAAATGATAATTTTATCTCATTTACACTCTTGAATTTAAGAGTCACTCCCACTTTAGTTCTTGAATTTTAAAAACTCTCATTTTACCTTATGAACTTGAATTTAATTTCAATTTTCCTATTATATCAGAATTTTAGTTTAAAAGAAACATTAAAAAAAAAATAAGTGTAATAATGTGCTCTTTAATTGAAATTCAATTAAATAATTTTTTTTGTCTGTTTTTTTACTGAATTTCTAATATAATGGATACAAGGATGCTAAATACAAAATTTAGGAGATAAATTGAGAGTTTTTAAAATTCAGAAAATAAAGTGACAGTGATTTTAAAGTTTAGGGACAAAAATAAAAATAATTCTTTAATGGAAGTGAAGAACCAATAATGAAATTATTCTAATAAGAAAAAAAATAAAATAATTGAACGTGGGTCATGTTTATCTTGAAAAGAAATACAATTAATTTTGCGGTTTGTAAGGTTGCCAGTGTCCTACGGTGGAGTGACATGAAAGTGAACTCCACGGACCTCCTTTTTTCTGCTTCTTCTGCGAAGGAGATGTGGGTCCCCCTCACACGTACCCCCACAGGGAATCCCTCGCCGGCACTGCGATATGGACGACATGTAAGACAAGTACCCATTCTCTCTCTCTCCTCTTCTCTCTCTTTCTGATCTCTCCTCTCCTGTCTCTTTACCTCTCTCCTAATATTCCCTTATATTCATTTTCTTTTTATATTCATTTACCATTTACACACAAACACATATATAAATATATATATATATATATATATATTCACAAGAGCTAGGGAGTTTCTTTAATGGAGTACAATCTACTTTTTAATTAGTGCTAAAGTTTGACGCACTTTCTTTGCCGTCTAAGAAGAATTATAATATAAAAACGGACTTTTGCTTGGGGAGAACTTTTGAGCTAAATCATATATACTTACAACTCATTTGCAAAGATGAAATTATCATACTATTATTACCAAAAAAAAATTATAATACAATCACATTACAATAAAAAAGAAACACAAGCTAGTTCAACGGAATTTAACTTATTTATTAATTTTTTGGGAATGAATGTGTTAACAACGAAATGATATCTTATACACATCTAACCACTTAAGAGTTCATTTGATTTTGCTGTTGAGAGCTTCTCTTAAATTGTTAAAAGTTGTACTTAAAGAAATGCAACAAATCAAGTTTCCAAATTATTTTTGTCATGATTTTTTTTTTTTTTTTTGAAAATGTAATAATGTCTCCATATTTAGAATACCAATATATATATATACATAATAAAAATTATAATTATCAATGACTATCGGTATTCTACTAATGAATTTTGGCAATCAACGAATGCCTACTAACAACCATCGATATCCTATTGCTTTGTAGTCACCGGAAAGAGACTATTAGTATCTTGTCGTGATACTTTAGATATAGTCTAACATGATACCAGAAAATTCCGGTGATCGACACTAGTCGTCCTATGCCGATGTTGACATCTGTTTTTGTACGATGCCATTTTTTAGGGCCCAAGCCCAGCATTCTATTGCATGAATGGGTTTTGGTCGTGGACTTAAGCCAGACTTGAGAACTCTCCTCATATGTAATTTGATGTCATATGAGTAATTAAATGATCCAACCTATCCCCGTCCATGTTATTTTTTATCCCACTTGTAGGGTTTCAAATTAACTTGTTAGTGATTGATGAATAGCCTAGTAGTTCCGTAGTAACTCCACCTTCACCTTAATACCAAACAAGAAAGCCTCGTTCTTAAGATGTATGCTTAGAGTATTGGGATAATTAGGACTCATATCAAAGAAGAATTTGAGTGTGAATTGATTTTTGTCCTACTTTAAAATCATAATGAAAAATTTCATAATGATGATGTAATAAAATTAGAATTAAAAATTATTTTATCTTCATCTGTCTCTATCTTCCCTCTATCCCACAGCACGTGACAGACCCCCCATTTCTCTCCTCCTCCTTTCCCTCTCCCTTCCGAAGGGCGGGACCCCCAACGGCCTCGTCGGTGTGCTGCTACGTCGTCGTCTTATCTCTGTTTCCATGTTTCTCTCTTTCTCCTCACCACACTCAGCGGTCGAAGATCACCAACACCATGAGATCGATGGGGATCACGCATTTCTCCTGCTATCTGGGCGACAGAAGGCAGCGATTGTCACTGCGATCACGATTTCTTGCAATCCCAAGCTGATATGGGTGACAAACAATAGATTTAGACGAAGAATGACGAATCCCAATTCTTTTTTGCTGTCGCGATTGCGATCTCTTCATCGATACTGGTTTGGCGTCCCTTCCTCTTCTCCACCGTTAGATTTCCTCACCTTACGACACCAAATCTCGACCTTGTCGGAAGAAGTCACCTGGGCGAGTTCGAGCTTGGGCGGAGCGCAGCCGCTACAGGGAGAGTTTCCTAAATTTCCACGTGTTGTATTTATTTATTTATTTATTTTGCATTGTATTAATCTATGACGCCGCAGACACCATCCGACCTCCCGTGCAGCCGCGATCTCTCCATTTTTCTCCTCTACTATCCTTCGCTCATCGGCACACGAGCGTGGCTGAGGAGATCCTCTCGAAGCCAGCAAGGAGGAGAACAGATCTCCTCTCTAATTTTTCTTGTCAAATATCCGGCCTCCACCGAGATCCACCCTCCCCGCCGCCACAAGCAATCGTCACTGATTTGATCCGTTGATCTCTCTTCGCTAATTTGATCTCTGTTGATTTTGATTGGTTGTGTGGTTTTTATTATTATTATTTCATAGATTTTCTGCATTTTGTGGATTGTTCTTTAATTTTCTGGTAACAGACCCAGAGAATCTGACGGAATTACTTGTTTTTGGTCAGAAACTAGATGATTACCGTTTGATAACAGGCTGTTAGCGACTAGTAACCACCCTCGGATTGGTACCAATCGTTACTACTCGTTAACCAATCGCTGGCTGGTTACCAATCGGTAACTAAGTGGTTATCTATTGATAATCAACAAGCGGGACGTAGTTACTGGATACTAACTAGTTAGTATCATCATGGATACTAACCTCAATCATGATTTTTTCTACATGATATCTTAAATGGTATAATTTTTATTTATAATAAATGTATCATTAAATAACATATGAGGTCATGTTATATGTTATGGCATTTTTTGCCCCCCAAAAAAAAAATTTTGGTGAAAAAAATAAATCCAAAGCTTGAATTTATGGCATTCCTCAAAAGTTCCCTAGAATATACAACAATAACTTTTAACTATCATTAAATGTACATGTGGCCATGAATTAAGGAAAGGTACATTGACGATAATGTTTATTGAAACAATCGTTAAATGAACGATGAAATATGATAATTTTGGCAAGAATCCACATCTTGTTAGGATTAGTGCCATAAAATAAAAATTTGTTCATAGATATTAGACATTTATCTATTAATAAAGATTGTTTATTTACTTCATATATCGGTTGTCCTGAGTACTTTTATTAATATAGATTGTTTATGAGCAAATAGTACCAAGATTATCGGTATGATAATTTTAATATTATGCGTTAAGAAAGTATGCGGAAATATATAATATTAAAGTGATAATCTAAATTGAGAGTCTATAGTCGTGAAGCCAAGGTGAGCACTTTGACTTCGGTAAGACTTTATTAATGTCTGTCTGCTTTCCCTCTTATGAGATAGTTTGTCTTGACTATTGGAATGAGGCTTTCCAGGTAAAAACATTGATATATGTAAGAGGTTTATTGTATGTATTGGACCAGACCTAAAGTGATATTGATTTATGTAATAATTCCGTTTAAGATAAATCAATTCACTTTGATGAATATTCTTGTAGACATATTAATTTTGAGTGGATAAATGATTGAATATCTATGTAATGTATCTTTTGATTTATCAAAGGGTCAGATGCGAAAGGAATGACAACTTTTACTCAATAAGTTGGAGACGTGTTGCATACAGAATAACAACATTACTCATAGATATAGAATCTATAGCTCATTCACGAAAGTAAATGATATTCTCTTAAAGTATCATTCAGGACTTGATTAAACAATAAGAGATCTCGGTCATTCTGTAAATTATTTACTGAATGATTTTCTATTTATGGAAGATTTCATAAATAAGGTTTGATCAGGATGAAATGACGGAAACTTTAATGATAAAATAATTGAGAAGAGTAAAACAGAATTTTAACTTTAATCTCAATTATAAATATCTATGGGGATTCTACATGATAATATCTGTCATGGACAAAGTCCTATTTATGAACTTTCGTAATTTGGTATAGAATGAAAGAGTTCAACTTGATACTTATAGTGGAGTAGTCGTGGAGTTTAATACTATGGATTAATTAACAGGTTAATTAATTTATCTAATATTATTTTAGTTTTGATTTGATATGTCCATTGGGCTCTCTTGCTAGCTCATAAATTCCATGAAACATCGCGGAATAATTTCTGGTGATCCGACACTATACTGGAATTGTTCCAGATGGAACAAAATGAAGCAGAAAAATGTCATCCCCCTCCCATGGGTGTAGGTGTAGGCCGTAGGGGTGGTCCCAATCAGATTATTCAGATAATTTAGGGAAGAATTAATTTACCGGTAAAGGAATTTTTAATTTTAGAAATTGTTTGAATATCAAATTATTATTATATTGGATAAGATAATACTGTTTGAAATTTAAAGTTTGAATTAAATTTGTTATCTTTAGATGAAGATCACAATTTAACTTAAATTTAAACGCAGATAATAATTTAAATTAAAGGTTATTATCTTTGAATAAATATTACAATTTAGTTTAAATTTAAAATCAGCAAGATATTATCTTGAATTAGATATTTTCTACGAATCTGAATATAAATAAATGAATAATTATCCATGGATATGTATAATATTTTATTTAAATTAAAGATACTGATTGTAAAAAATTAATTAATTAAATATTATCGATGGCTATAAATATTTGATTGATGGAGCAATTTTTTATTAAGATAAAAAGAAAAGGACTAAGATGAACCATTATCTAACTGTCTGCATTTTTGTTTCTATCTCAAGAATTCTCCATAAAAATGAGGGTTTTTAGGATTGGGAACGAAGAACGATAAATAAAAGGAGTGTTGCTTCGTGACTAGAAATTCTACCAAGTGTGCCCTCGCATATCTGTATGTGGAAGAGTCATAGTAAGGAAGATTAGGTGGTTGCTGCACATCGTCTGGAAACTAGCTTGATTATTCATAACTGAATGCCAAATCGGTATGTAATCATGTAAATTAATTATTGTATATAACAACAATGGTTTGTTCAATCCTAGTAGTATGGTAAAAAATTTTAAAATCCACCATACTAGATTTTCCGTTGCTTTAAATAGTTTCTCCAATTTTTCCTTCACGTCTAATTTTGAACATTCAAGATGGTTCTTGTTGAAAGAGTCCTCAAATATGCCTCTTATTAAAAAAAAAAAAAAGAGGCTGCTTTTTCATGTTTTTTGTCTATGAAGGAAAAATTGGAGAAAATAATGTACATAGTGGAAAACCTAATATGATAAATTTTAAAAAAAAATTTATCATATGCTAATAGGATCAAACAAACCCATGTTGTTATATACAATAATTAATTTATAATGATACATACTGGGTTTGACAATCAATTTTAGATAATCAAGCTAACTTCTAGATTATGAACACCGACCACCTAATCTTCACTATTATGACTTTTCCACGTACGGGTGTGTGTGGGCACACTTAGTAGAATTTCCAATCACAAAACAATACTTCTCTTTTCATCGTCCCTCCGTTTTCAATCCTGAAAACCAAAAACACGTCTCAGTTATATAATTGTTCATCTTTGTCCTTTTCTTTTATTTATTAGTCAAAAATTCTTCAATCAATCAAATATTTATAGCAACTGAAAATATTTAATTAATTGATTTTGGACAACCATTATATTTTATTTAAATAAAAGATTATCCATGGATAATTATTCAATTATTTCAATTCAAATTCGTAAAGAAGATCTAATCCTAGATATTATCTTGTCTACTTTTAAATTTAAATTAAATTGTGATATTTATCAAAGATAACAATTTGTAATTTAAATTATTATCTGCATTTAAATTTAAATTAAATTGTGATTTCTATCCAAAGATAACAAATTAATTCAAACTTTAAATTTCAAATATTATCATTTTATACAAGATAATAATTATTTGAATTTCAAATAATTTTTAGAAATAAAAATTCATTTACCGGTGAAGTTAATTCTTCCTAAAGTTATCTGAAACAACTTGATACTGCAACATCTGCCACATGAGCGTGGTCCTTAGTGGGACTACCTCTGTGACCTATGCCATGTCTACCCCATGTCTACCAAAGCTCCCTAAAATCTATCATTTGGAATGGCTTTTCTGCGGTGTTGTTTTCTTGAATTTGGACCTTTCCCGACATTGATTCTTCTTCATGGCTTTCTATGTGTCTTTTGTTGGAGGAATTCCGTTAGAGTGTCATTGGATTGTAGGTAAAAATCCGTTGATTAATTTCAAAATTGACAATTGGTATACCCCATTTCTACCAAAGCTCCCTAAAATCTGTCATTTGGAATGGCTTTTCTGCGGTGTTGTTTCTTGAATTTGGACCTTTCCCGATATTGGCGACGTGTTGGTTCTTCTTCATGGTTTGCTATGTGTCTTTTGTTGGAGGAATACCGTAAGAATGTCATTGGATTATAGGTAAATATTCATTGATTAATTCCAAAATTGACACTTGATTTGCCCCATGTCTACCAAAGCTCCCTGAAAGCTAGGATCATGGTTTTGAACCTCACCTCTTGCAGTAATAATCCCGAAACTTGAAAGTTATCCTAATAATAAATTTAAATTGGTAGGAGGGAGAGAAAAATATAGATAGAGAAAGGTATAAAGGACACAAAATAAGAATGATGAAAACGAAAATATGTATTATTTTTGTTGTTTAGAATAATAGGAGGGAGAAAAAATTAGATACTATAAATAAATTGATAAAATAAAAAAATCCAATCTAAAATTGATATCCAATGTTACAATATTTTAGGTGTTGTAACTTTTCCCTCTCAAAATCATTTATATTTTCCACTCTATTTTCTCCTCTTTGATCTCTCCTCCCAAACAATCTTCATTTCTATTTTACTTCCTAAAATCTCTTCACCTTCTTCCTTCCTTGCCACTTTTCTTCCTATTCAAACTTGTCATTACAGTCCAAATGTCACCTCAGTTTAATTGTCATCTCCACCCCATTTTCACCCCCCTGATAAGATATAACTTGAATTACCTCCAGAAAATAATCATCTTAAGACAACGTATCTCGCGAAGATAGTGGTCAATGGGATTTTGTAAAAGACAACCACATTTCCAAATAATTAGCTCATTCACAACAAAACGTTACATTTTAAAAATAATGGTTCGTTATAACCTTTTATATGTTCTCTCTCTCTCTTTTTATATATATTTTATTTTAGGGTGTTTTAATATGTTCATTTTACTTGCAATAAAAATTTTTCACATGCACAAAAAAAAAATAAATAAATTAAACCTAAGAGTTGCAGATTGATACGACAATTATAACCAAATGTGCATTGCATACACTTACTTTTTTCCTGAAACTAAAAGTGAGAGATTCAAACTCTATACCTTTTGATTAAGTTAGATTTGAAATTACCATTAAGTTATGTATGCAATCACATATGCACCAACGTTCTTAATAAACCCCTTAATTAACCCATATATAAGTTTAATTTGCTTCTCCTTAAATTTCATAGCAAGATCTGTAGAAAAAAATTTATAGTTAGACAGTGAAAACAGTGCATCTATATTTGAATCATGTTCTGTTAAATTATGCATGCGAAAAAGAAAAATCCGTTGATGGAATATAGAGTTACATGCCAGAAAAAGTATAGGAAGAATGGAAAACACACAAACATGTGATTTGCCATGTTTAGTGCATGTGAGTGATTGTGATACATGGGGACACGAGGTGACAGATCACTGGAAACCCCACATTTGTGGTTATCTTTTAGATGGGAAAAAGAACATATACATACATACATACATACATACATACATATATATATATATATATTATCCACATGTATATCCTAGGAACTGAAGGGTGAGAGAAGTGCATAGTGTGTGAGAGCTGAATATTTTTAAAGGAGTTATAGAATAATTACAAAAATCAATTTTTTTCCCTGTGGTCCTCTCAAACGAGTACAATGGTAAACTTCCTGGTTTCTTGTGTGTGTGTCTATAGATTTATACACACACACACACACACACACACATATATATATATAGAGAGAGAGAGAGGATTCACGGGCTTACACTTGGTACTAAAGGAAAGATTCACTTGCTTGAGATGTGGAGAGAGGGAATTATAATAAAGCCTAGTGGAGAGCACGTGTTGTATTGTATATATTAAGACAATTATTTGTATAGATTTTATAGAGTGATGATAATAAGTTTTTGTTCAATATTACAAAATATTGTTTGGGAAAGAAAAAAAGTTGAATGCCCAAGATGAAATCCATAAGACTTAATGGGACTTCTCTTTAGTTTTGTGATAATTATCATTTTTTCAATTGTAGAATTTTTCATCACATAATTATTGACAAAATTATTTCATTCAGACAATTAATAAAATGTCTTTATATTGACCACTTAAACAAAAGAATATTTTCGAAACTGGTAATAAAAACATTTAAGTAGGACTACAGTTATAAAAAAACAATTTTAAGAAAGAAAATTTACAATAAAAATTTATTTCGAATACGTGTTTTAAAAAATTAAAATTTAGAGAAGAAAACAGTTATGTAGGAACGTATCTGTATAATAAAATATTATAATTAAGGGAGGAGAGAGAGAACAAAAAGTAAGGAAAAGAAAACAGAAAAAAAAAAAAAAAAAAAGGTAAAAACAAGATCAACAAAATAAAAAGGGGGCAAAACGAGGGGACAAAAAAGAAGAGTAAATTCATCCCAAAAAAAAAAGGAGTAAGAAAATTTCCCAAAAAAAAAAAAAAAACACATACACACACACGGAAAAAAAAAAAAAGTAAAAAGTAAAGTAAAAAGTAAGCTGCCACCTTTTTCAAGCCTTCTTTCCTTTCGCATTGAGATTTATTTTTTGGTTCTTTTTAAATTTTAGTTTCAAAATCTTCTCAGCTTTTTATAGTATATATAAGGTTGGAACTTTTTTTTTTTCAAAAATAGAGATGTGTCTAAAGGCCATAACAATAATCTCGCAAGTCGCAACCATGCAAATTAGTAAAGACCAAAAAAAAAAAAAAAAAAAAAAAAAAAAAAAAACACACCATGCAGATTAGGAAACACACATTAATAAACTGATCCCTATGTGATGGTTTTCAATGATCATCGAGGTGATCAGAGGATTGCACAAGGACGACAAGAACCATAAAATAATATCGATTGGTTTATAGCTTGGAATTTTAAATTGTTCGAATCGGTGCCTTAGCCTCCATTTCATAAGAATGAAAGAAAATTTTGGGATTTTTAAAAGAAAACTTATAAATGATAGAAAATTGGAATGACGTAAAGAATTTTAGATTTCTTTAAGATTGTTTAGTAGAAAAGAACGAGGGAAAAATAAGAAATTAGTTGTGCAACTTTTATTCATTTACTTCTATAATTTTTAAAAACAAGGTCAAAAAAGTAATTTTAATCATTAATGAGTGATATAAAATTTTCCTCTAAATTTGGAGAGATTGCAATTAGTGGCCCAATCCTAATTTATTCATCCTATTCTCCTTTCCCTCCTCTCTTCCTTCTTTCCAAACAAGCTATACTCTATCATTTCCATTCAATTATCATTTTCCCCCACTTCCTTTCTTTTTTTCATCATACCAAACATAGCATTAATCTGGGATAGTGAAGGCTTTTCTATGGCTGCTTTGGCTTCTATCCTCCAAAAAATCTTTACATATAAAGAAGGTGAAGACATTTTTCTTGGAAATAATCAGTCTCAATTGGGTTATAGATGTTGGCTTGCCGCTCAATGTTATAGGGACTGATTCTTTAGAACTTGTTCAGGCTTTGTATTCTAACTCTTACCTCCTTTTCCGAATTTCGGAATCTTGAATATAATATGAGCGTTTGTTATTGTTTTTATTTGTTTTGAAAACAGTTTTGCTTTTGGTATGAAAATAAAAATGAGAATACTTTTGGGAGTTATGCTGATATTATTTTTCAAATAATATTGTCTAGTAATAAGAAAAAGACTAGTTGTATTTAAGTACGTATATCAAACAAACGTTAAGTTCTTTAACCTTAAAGATAAAAACGAAAATGAGAAAATATGTAGGTCTTGCTAGGCATGCCATTAGGATTGAACAAATATTGGGTGGTTGGAATATATTCCTCCACGCATTATATATTATTGTATTTAAATGAATCTTTATTCCAATATGTAAATTTATTTTCTCGCCTTGTATTTGGCACATAGGTTTGAAAAGTCTAATTTAAATTTATATTTTCACTTTTCTAAATCCACACCACGTTATTTTGGAAGAAAAAAGTAAATACCATTTTTTATTAAATAATTGAAGTAAATAGCAAGTTTTTAAAATATTTATAGTAAATAGCAGATTTATCATATAAATAATTCATTTACATCAAATTTAAGAAGTAAATAACGTAAATAAATTATTTACCTGATAAATCAGCTGTTTACAACAAATGTTTTAAGAACTTGGTATTTACTTCAATGATTTTTGTTAAATTGCTATTTACTACAATTTCCCTTTATTTTTCTCTCCCAAATACTAATCCAAAACTACTCTTAATTTCAAATCTTTTTTTTTTTTTTTTGCCCCTTTTCAACCTATATGCCAAAGACGCATATAATTTCCAGATTTTAGTAGACAAAAAAACATAGTATATGAAGAAAAGGGGATTGAAGTTGCTTATACAAATTCTTGTTTACAACTGATCCTACGTGATAGAATCATAAAAAATATACACTTGTCTGTCGGGATGCAGCATATAATATATTCTATGCGTGAGAAATGCTCCCATGAGTTTTAAATGGTGTGATATTGATTACAAGTCATTGTCGTTTGAAAACTAAACTTTTAGAACCACTTGTTCAAAATTTACAGTTTATATATATTTGTGTGTGTGTGTGTGTGTGTGTATCAACATTGTGGCCTGGCCCGCTATACATAATGTATGTAATGGCAAAAGAATCTTGTTTTCTTTTGTGTGTGTGTCTAAATATATGTTTTTTTTTTTTTTTTGGGTAAATTTATAAAAGTGGTCCAAAACTAGAGCATAATAAATTGGCAGTACCGTTGGCCTAATGCAGACTCTGGTACAAATGGCATTTCTCCTCCTATAATTGTGCGTGGGACTGTATATGTATCTAAACTCCTTCGAGATGTGGTAGCGGGAAAGACTAAATGGTTTATTTCTATACAATAATCAGGGTTATACTTTAAATTTGACTCTCCGAAAATTATGGAACTTTGACCCTTATTATTTAAAATGAAACAAGACTCTCCCCTCAACTTATCGTTAGTTACAACTTCATTATTCTTCATAGAAATATCAAATTTTTATAATTTTAATCATACGTTGATGTGAGTCATGGTTGGTAAAGCAAGCTTTTAACGATTTTAATTACGTGCAAATCATCACAATTGAGGCCGATGGGCAAATTCTTTTTAGATTGGCGACAAATTAAAAATTCAAGTTTTTCTTCCAACATGCAAATTAAGATTTGATTTGGGGTTGATTAATTACAAAGATTAGATCACTTTGAATATGCATTTAATTAGTGTATCTTTCAAAAAGAGATGGGAGTTGTTAGTGTCTGATGTCATAGTGTTGGACAAATTAAATTCTCAAGCTGCCTCAGATATTTAGAATTAAAAAAGTAGAAAGGAGCCTTCATTTGCATTATTTTTTTTTTAAGCGTTGTGGTTAGCTGAAATTAGGAGACTTAGAATGGTACTTACCAGAACAATTAAAAGCGCGTTTCCTTGATCAAAGCGAAAAAAATATATATTATAAAATGTATAAAATCCTTGCATTGTTTAAGTTGACTATTTGGTTTCAATTTTTGCCACAAGAGTATTGTTATGACCCCCAACTTCAATCTAAATATTTATGTACAAATTTAGGTGTAGCGAGTACTTGTCATATTTTCAATATTAAAGGCAAATTTTTAATCGGTTTCTTAAACACCTTAAAATATACACATGCCACGTTAATTGATGTTAGTGTTAGCGTCTACAACATTATTCAGCTGAGAATATCAAGAATCTAGCATGAGAATAAAATGTTATAGTAATAAACACCATTCACTAATCCAAGCAAAAACCTGGTACAACTCGTAAAAGAGTTTTCCAAGTACATTTTGTGCCTTAAAATTGGAAGTTTGCTCGAATGGAATGTCAAACTTTTGTTGTGAGTTTTCAGGTTTTATGTCCATCAGTAAAAATATTAGGTGTAATAAATTTGAAAAAACACGCAAACAAAAAATGATCAGCACTTTTCATTGATAACATTTTTACTGCTACAGGAATTTGGGGCTACTTTTGACCCGTATGACATTAATTAACCATTAATAGAGTACTATCTTCAAAGCTAGAACTAATCTCAACTAAAATAATAATAATAATAATGGCCTTACAGAGTGAAGAATCTGAAACAAAAAAACGAAGTTACATTCATACAAAAACTGGTGGCAATCTTGCAGCCTAACCAAGTAAAAGTGCCGATAATATCTCTCCCATCGTTTTCTCGGGTGCATCACCTCCTTCATTATCCATCTCCATTCCATTCTCAAGAACAGCAGCATCTAGAACTAACTTCCTTTTCGCAATCTCGTATACATTTTCGTCAACCGTACCCTTCGCTACCAGCCTGTAAACGTTTTAAACCATTAGTAATGCAAGAACCGATTGTGACTCTATTAGCTCTTTTATGCATTGGTGGGGGGAAGAATACCTGTATATGGTAACGGGCCTTGTTTGACCAATTCGATGGCAGCGATCTTCTGCCTGTCGGTCGATTTGTGGGTTGAAATCCATATCATGAATGACAACAGTATCGGCACCAGTCAGGTTCAAACCCTGCCCTCCAGCTCTTGTAGACAGCAAGCATGCAAATATCGAAGTGTCATTATTGAATGTGTCAACTATAGTCTGTCTATCTGTTACCTGAGTACTGGCGACCAAAAAACAATATAGTAAGCAGACATGATGGACTACAATGAACTACACAATAAAGAGTTAAGATGCTAACAATGTGATACAAAGTAACTTAGCTCAGGGCTACTACGAAGAGGGATTAATAATGGACAAAGGGCTTGCAAAATTTGGGGCTCGTGCATGAGCTATGAACAAAACCTGAAAATGTTTCTCAATTTTGAGGTCATCTGATGGTGGGTGGCAATTTTATATTGCTTTCTTTTCTCATACGAATAATCAAATATTTCACGTACAGAATTTTGATAAAAATTGAATTTAGATTGGTTGTAGCTTGAATAAAATCTAATATGTGCAAGCACCATAGCTCATGATCACGATGGAATCAAACAATTCAAGAGCATAATTCTATATACATTCCCATATTTATTGTCTACTAACTGAAAATGAAATTACTGAAGCTCTTCGGCCCAAAAAACAAAAGCAAGGAAAAGGACAGACTGAACAGGAGGCAATGAAACATACGGGCTATTACTAGTCTTGGCAGAAGTCAAGTTCTTTTTTGGATGCAATAAAAACAAACTCAGAAATAACGAATGTAAAGAAAAAACACATATATAAGAAACATTCTCATATTTATTGTCTACCAATCTACAACCAAGCCAAATTCACCCAAAAAAAAAAAAACGAAGAGAGAAAAAAAAAAGAAGCAAAATCCAAGACTCATGACTCGTAGGCCAAACTACAACCTAAGAGATCCTATTAGTAAATAATAGACTTCTACCTACAGCTCGTTAATCATGGGAACCGTGAAGAACAAGAATTGATTAATGACAGCAACCCACGGCCAACACCTATTACACCCATAGCATTGATAATTGTGTTGCCCTTCCAATCTTGCTATTTTACGATGCATTAAAATATAAAATAGGATTATTTTCACCAATACCCCTAAATATCGGTGTCATCTCACTTTAACCCCTGAACATTAAAATTCCCATCATACTACTTCACACTTTAATTTCTTGAAGTTTGGGGTAGTACAAGGGAATTTTTAAAGTTTTAAGGGGTAAAGTGGAAACGACCGCAAAGTTCAAGGGGCGTTGATGTGATACCCAAATATCAACCCAAATAAATAAGAAAAAGAAGAATTACTGAAAAAGAAAGCGTCGACCAGAAAAAAGAAAACAAAGTAAAAACTAAATCAAAGATGCTAACCGCTCAGTAAATATGAAAACATAACATCGCTGAAATTTTTAATCAGAGTGCAGATACAAAGTTATCCAAAACTCGGCTATCTCCACAATATCATTAAAACCTTCTTCAACATCCTTAAAATTCTTATATTTCATTCCAGCCAAACTAACCAGCAAAAGCACCAAAGAGGCTGAGTTCCAAAGCTGACTACCACATTTATACAATCAACCAAATTTTCACTCAGATGGGATCTAAGACATGGCCAACAAGCATTTCAAGTACAGCTGCAACCCCAGACCTGGACACATGTGTATTTTAACTCCTATTGTCAAAAACATAGACGAGAAAAGATGGTCCCTAGAACTCAAGATAAGCTCCTGAGATGGTTCTAAAACATGAAATAACCACATGAATCCTCCCAATTCTTATTTACCCATTCTGAAACATTGGAACCACCATCAAGGCTACACAAATTTAAACTCCCAAGGAAAAAGAAAAAAGATTTAGTACCCATCTTCCTGCCATGCACCTATATCCCACTTATACAAGCTCGCTGGTCTCTATTAACCTAGGATCACCATTTTACTGAACTTATCAGCACGTCATCCAGTTAACAAGTATTTCCACGTAAATGAGCCAGTTACTATGTTTCAAACAAAAACGTGATAAACAGAAACACTCTACAGAGCAAGTGAAGCATGGACACAGGAGAAAATTATCTAGGATTTGTAACAGAGAGAAAGAAACAATAACAGGAAAATGCAAGCAAGGATGCATTAACCAAAATAACAACACAATCAATTACGATTGATGAAATGCAGATATTTGAAAGAATGACCAAAGAATTAGCCACAGCTTCAAGAGAGAGAAACCAAATGACACCCGATGCTACCCATTAGAATATGGTAAAGGAGGACAGAACTGATTCACAATTTGTAAAAGTAATTCTAATCTGATACCTACGAGAACAGATGCAGATATTTGAGACAGTGAAGGCCAAATAGCGTGTATACGTTTAAAGGACTAAACTGCTGAAAGAGAACAATAAGGTATCAGGTTGTGATACTTTAGGCAGAGTGATAGGATAGCATTGTCAACAATTTTCTCCTTTTTTCTGATAATGTAGAACTTTCTAAATTATCTGTGACACAATTTTTATTTACAATTAAACTTTATTTTGCTGGCAAGACTCGTCATAAATTAGGTTTTTGGTTTCTTAATTGTGTTCACATTCCTATCTATAAACAGGAATAAAAAGTGTAAAACATTTCATATTTTGATGAAGAGAACTAAAAACAGGTCATTTTTCTTCCACTACATATTTTTATCCCCCTATTTTCTCATTCAGCTCTACATCAACTTGGTATCAGAGCCTAAAATGGTTCTTGGTGCCTTTTCGCATTGTGGAGAAGTTGAGAAAGGCAGGTGTGAGTTGCAGGTTTCCAAGTATCTGGTTTTAAGCTCTGATACCAAATTGACGAAGAGCATATAAAGAGAAAGTAGACGGATAGATAGATAAAGAGCAAACAGATTAGAAGAATAAGAAGATCCGAGTAATTCAATCATCTAATAATGCTTAACATAACAAAACCCTATTTATAGATAGGCAGCTACGACTCAACCAGAAACTTGAGAAGCTAAACTAGAACAAGACTATGAAATGACATTAAATAACTCACCCTACTTAAACTCAATAAAGGACTCAAACTACATAGAAGAATCATCGAAATTGATAGGATAATCTGAGATCCCCAACTTTAATAATTAGCTAGTATTTGTACTAATTTCTTTGGAAGAGTTATGTCACATAGATCAAATCCCTTTGGGAACAGTAGCTACAGCAGCACTTGTCGATGTAAAGTTCTTTTTAGCCCGGGACTCCACCATGATGAAGATTAGAAATGCAAGCTTATTTTAGAATTTAACAAACAGTCCTTTTTTTTTTCTTATTTCTTTTTTCCTTAATAATCTAGATTTTTCTCTATTACCTTTGTTTTCTTCTTACTTGCTCTTTATTTTTATCTTCCTTCTTCAAGATTATGTTTCTAATTCTCTAGACGTCGTGAAATACCTGTGGCCCTGTCTTTGAATATGATTGATAGATGTTAAATGTTGATGACTTTAATAAATGCATTATTGAAAACGAAACTTTCTTCTCCTAAATTTCTTTTTTCTCCCTCCTCTTTTATGTTTTGGTTTTACATCAACTGCAGAAGGATTCTACTTTTGGGGGAAGGAGAAGAAAGAGGGGGGGTGGGGGGGGGGGGGGGGGGGTGGGTGGTGGTGATGATAGTCCAATGTTCCAAAAGGTAACTGTAGAAGGGTCTGGAGAGAGGAAGAGGAATAGAGAGTGAGAGAGAAGGGGAATTAGAAAGCAAAAGGCGGCGAGAACTACGAGGAGGTTAGTTGGGCACTTGTATATGTAGTTTCCTTCTGAGGTTTAACCCATTAGGACCAACCACCCTGGTGAATAATCATGAGTTTCATGCTTCACAAAGATTGTAGAGTCTATTGGGAGTTCAAAACTTCCAGCCTTCTAGCTAAATCAGAAGATTAATATGTTCTCAAGAAATAAAGAAAGAGGTGGAAGAGGGAAATATACCTGAACTATCATAGAAATTAGAATGAGAAAATATAAAACCAAAGAGAAACTAATGAGAACACCCACAAACTCACCAAGCAAAGCGCATCATATGTTGATCTATCAACAAGCAGATGTATGCTGAGAAAATTAAACTCAAACATATTATAGAGATAAACAAGTGCATTAACCCAAGGGCACTTTACGTGTAGGCACCAATGATCCCATGCTTTCTAACACAATCAGGCTCTACAATTAACTAACTATGCAATCATATAAATGTTCGATATAAAAGTTAGTAGCAAGTCATAGGTGGCTCAAACATTCTCTAGGATAATTTCTATGTGATCCAGAATCAAGTTAAATGCCACAAGCAACAAGTATCTTCACCTTTTCAGCAATTTAGATAACGGAAAAAACTCAGTAGTAATTCAGTCCAACAAGTAAAAATATCTGAAAACAAATGTGCAAGATGCTAAAGCACATCTGTTAGGACAAGGGAAGAATCTTTAAAGCTAACAAATAGAAATATACCTTCCATCAAGACGTCTATACGTAACCCCAATGACATCCAAAGTCCACTCCAAGATATCAAGCATCGAAGTCCACTGGCTAAAAATCAGGACCCGATGCCCAGCTTGTTTAAGTGAGGGGAGAAGTTCAGCCAGTGCCTACAAGACAGTTCAATCCCAAATTTAAGCATATTGTGTCTATGGTGACATCATTCCTTCCAAGTTATCATTCAGGCTCAATGTATTAGACAACTTTTAAAAAGATCATACCCGACATTTTGCTGAAAGCATGACATGTTTTTCTCGAAGGACACTCTTTCCATCAGTGATACCATGATAAAGTAAAAGCTGCAGAAAGACATACAAAGAACAATTGTTAACATCAAATCAAATCTACCCTGAAAACTTTGAAAAGTGGTTAAGTAAAATACTTGTTGCTGTACAAAATATTTGCTAAGATAAAATCAATCCACTAAATTCATAAAAAATGTTTATGTACTATGTGTGTATGTTACTATATCATATGTCCAACCAGATCCCATCAATTGACTCCTAATGCCTATTGCAATAGCAGCAATATTTAAAGAACAACTAGTGCATCTTTTACCAGCAAACACGAGAAGAGCAGCTCTAACGCAAAACAAATGCTGATAGAGTTAAGACAGACAGTTCGACAAAAGTTTTGGAGAGACAGGAAAGAACAAAGAAAACAAGAGTTCATAATCTATAGTGGGAATAAATGTTGTGTGGCTGTTATTTAATGTTGTGTGACAATGTACAAATGGGGGGATGTCAGTTTCAACCAGTGAGAATATTATGATAGTCCAAAAGGGGAGTCAGACACCATGGCATTCCATGAGAATTGAGAACTATCCTATGAGATAGGTAAGGCATAGTTAGTGGAATGTGGAAAATTGATTCCCGCACTGGAACACAAGTAACTAAAGAATTGCAATCAGAGTACATTCAGTGAGCCGAGAGAAATCTATACACCACCCATGTGGAAATACATGCAACTATACAACCTGAAAATGTTCAAAACTACATTTTAAAAATCCTGCAGACTATCCATGCGATTCATCCAAATATTTACCAAGTATGGAGTCACCCTCATAGGAAGAATGTGAATAATCACAACCACGGTGCACCATGGAACCCAAGATTATCCTTGATAAATAATCTGGTTTATTTAATAAATTACTTAATTTCAAGCCACACAAAAAGATACTAACAACATCATCACCCTATGAGAATCATCACCCTATGAGAAACCTAATATCGTTCACGATTTCCCCAAGAAAAGTTCACAGTGAAATGGTAAGTGTAATTTTCTGATTGTCGGAAGATTGTACAAAGCCCATCTTCAAAACCAACTTTAAAAGTAATTCCTCAGCCACTTCTACCAAATAAATCTACTTAAAACCTAGGGTTAGCCATATTTGTCCCTAAACTTAATATTTTTGTCACTTTAGTCCATGAATTTTCAATTTTGGCAATAAGTCCCTAAACTTTTGCTTTTTAGTAGTTTTGGTCCCGGACACTAAAATTGCAGAAAGATTTTTTAATTTTAATGGAGATAATCACATTGCTATCGCATGATAACTTAAAAATTTAAACGAAATTGTTGTATTAAGTGCAAATGTTTTAATTTTCAAGTTTTTAGACATTAATAAACAGGACATTTTGCACTTAGTAACAATTTCTGTAAAATTTCATGTTATCACAAAATTCATAAATGATTACAGGCAAGTTTGGTAATGCTTTTGAAGATCCCAAAAGTCCTCTACACAAACTACGATGCAAATATTGTGTTTGGTAAAAGTGTTAAAAGTCATTTGCACAAACACCAATGCATTTTTATAGTCATTTGGAGAAGTTAGGATTTGTAACTTTTGCTTTTAGTTTCTACTTCTCCTTTTGCTAGAAGTAAAAGTAGAAATTTTGTCAAAAGCACAGCAACCCCAAACTAACCCTGCCTCTGTTAAATTTTAAAAATCCTTCGTCAATTTTAATGTTGGGAACCAAAACTACCAAAAAACAAAAGTTCAAGGACTAATTTGCTAAAATTAAAAATTTAGGGACCAAAGTGACAGAATATGTTATAGTTCAGGGACTAACAGTGTTAATTACCCTAAAAACAAACAGAAACAGGGATGGAGGGCAATCCTACAAGGGCCCGTAGAGGTTCTTAAAGATCTAGTTGCTGCAACATTCATTGAATTTGGAAATACATTTATTTGATAAAATTTTGTTATAACTAAGAAAAAGCCTGGAAGGAGTCGTGTCCCCAATCCAACTCTGGTTATAATATCCTTGGTCATCACATTGCAGCCTTGACGGGAGCTAGATATTATCTAATGAGCGAGTGCTGGCCTTTTCATATTGAATCACGGCCATTTCCCTTCTTTCTTGGGAAGAGAGGTGAGAGAATAACACTACAGGCTGCAAGCCTGAGAACTAATGCAAGCCGTCCAGCATCAGATTGATAAAGAAAGTCACATTAAAAATAAAATATTTGAGGACAAGAAGTTATCGAAGAGAATACCAAAAGACCATTAATACTGAAAATACAATAACCATAAAACAAAACAAGCTAGTGACTCATAGCACTATTCCAACTTAAAGATGAGGGAAATCCTTAAAAGCTTTATCCCTGGCCATCATGAAGCTGCATATCAACTCTTTCAAAGAGAAACTAGCATATTATTCCTTCTCCTCGAAAATCCTCCCATCCCCTTCCGTCTAAATAACCCTAAACGTAACCCGCACCGCCCACTCCCACATTACATCTGTCATCTAACTTGAACCAAAACTATAGGTTTCACCATCACTAGAGAGCCATTATTTCTGGATAAAACCCACTCAAACCCAGCTTCCCTAATAAATCTGTTCCACAGATATCTAGCCAATGCAAAAGCAAATGATCCACCGTTTTACCACTGACTTTACAGGACACAACCTGCCAATTATCAATTTTCTAGCACCAAATCAAAACTAATGATCCTTGTATGAAAACCAGCCGAGAAAACATTTTAGTTCTGTAAGGAAAAGACTTGTCGGAAAACCAGATGGGTGATAAGACCACATCCTTTTATCTATGATGGACGGATTTGGGTAAAAATTCTCCAAAACCTGGCTGGAATAATGGAATCAAATCCAGGGTTTTCTATATCATTGAGATTCCTTCTAAAACCAAAATCCCAATTTACCTATTGATCATATGCAACTGTAGACACATTTGCATCCCTGGAATGGCAAGAGCACGAAACCGAATTTTTGTTTCCAGCCCCACTTCCCATTTGGCCAACCTAAGAAAGCTATTGAAACCTTGAGTTCCGCAAAATTTTTTAGTATTGCAAACTAGATGCACCTTCTCCAACATTTCTCAAACCCAGACATTTAAGAACCCTAAGCGTGGTGATACACCACCTTTTTCAATATCCAGCTTGTAAATGACCATCTCATGCAAATAAGTTTCCTAAGTTTAGTAGCAGCAGAAAAACTAGGTTTTGGCTTCCTCGGCGAAAGCCAATTGCTATATTAAGACAATATAATGAATTGAGAACACCCACGAATCTCGTCATGATTCGGTGAAACTTTTTGAAAGCTTCAGCAAACTCAGAATCTCATGTCCATCAAATTACTCCCATTTTTTCAATAATTTATCTTTTCTTCAACCTCAGATCAGAGGAAAAGGATCAAATCTACCTTTGGTCCAACAATAATCCGTTAAACTGTCGCTCATTCTTCTTACCAATTGAAAAGCAAACAATCCTTCATTTCATTATTTGGACAATTGTGGAGCTAGCTTATACGGTCATGCATAAATTTTTAAATAAACAGAATATCCAAAGTGTTTTTATACTATGCTTCTATACAAAGGTTTAGGATTAGCTTCCTTTTCTCTTTGAACTCATAAACATCTGAACAAGTCTTGTACGCATACAATGTTGCCGTTTATTAATCTCTTATTCTGTTGCTTGGGTATAAACATAGATCAAATATAATGTTAGAGTTAAAACCCCCCATACGTATATAGAAATCTCTTCAGTTCAGCATAAACTTATTTATAAAATTTTCCTTATGTACATCATGGACAATTCTATAGAGGAAATGAATTCCCATTGGAAGCTAAGAAAATTATTTAGAACATGGGAAAGGAAAATGTCAAGTTATTTTTATTTTCTAATTGAATTTTCTTAGGCATTATTAAACACGTGGAAAAAGAAAGAGCAACATTCACAAGAACTAGAAGTTTTTACTCTGTGGATACGGAAGTCATTATAGGTCTTGAGTTCGCTAATCACTTTGTCTACAGTGCATTCAAAGCCAAATGCACCAATCGGATATAACTTTCTAGCGAAACGAACAACATCTTCATCACTATAAATTCTCCTCACCAATAAAGGGTGATTTGCAATCTGGAGGCAGATCAGAAAAAAAAAAAAAAGACAAAGGAATTAAAGGTATGCATAAAAAAATTTGATTATATGTAAACGTACTGAGATGATGATAAACATTAGAACATGAGAAATTAGCACCTTACGGAATTGGACAAAGTAGTTGGAGATTTGCTTTCGCGGAAGCATCCCAAAACCATTGGTTGGATTAGTATCTGAATTTTTTGCTATGCGAGACCGTGAAGCTGCACGATACTCCTCAATGGCTTCACTATAGGCGTTTGCTTGTTGCTTTTCCATCACTACATACTCAACCTGCACATCAGTTCACAAATCCATACCAACAAAACGATTATTAGCAAATTGAACTTGAACATATATATATATATATATATATATATATTAAACTAGATTCAAACAGAAAACTAACAAGGTGAGAAAAAATAATCCGACATACCTTTTGTATTTTTGGAACAAGTTGCTGCATAACATCAGATTTCAGTCGTCTCAATATAAATGGTCCCAAAATGGACTTCATGCGGCCAACTAAATCTCTATCATCCGCATTTAATAATTTTTTCAAGTCAACATCCTCAGTACCAAAAAGATCAGGCATCATAAATTCCAACAGTGACCATAATTCCTGCAATAAAATTAAAGAAAATAAAAAATTAAATATGAAAGGGGGCAAGACGCAAAATCAGCAATAATAATTAAACAACAAAAAAACAAAAAAAAAAAAAAAACCATAACAAGTGATATACCCTCTTCATATTACTCGAGCAATAAATTTTTTACTAAAAGCACTACTCACAAATTGGCACTTAGTAAAGGGCATTCCTGTCAAAAGTCAATAGGAACAGGGATTTTAAAAAGGAAAAAGAAAGAAGGATGGCCAGCTTCCAATTGAAAGAGGATAGCTGCTTTCTTTGGCCCTTATTCCAGACTAATAGTCATTCCTTGGTTACCCAAAAATTTAACCTGATCATCAGCAATTCACAACCCTGATGAACAAGTCTAACAGCATCCACATGTACCTCTATGGCATGATTCTTTTCCAAACCTTAAGTCCTGCCTGAGGCCCAAGTGATAATTGATTCTAAGATCTAGTACTTCAAAATCCTAGTCTATTGAATACAACAACAGTAACTAGTCTAACTTCAAAGAAAATGAGTCTCGGAAATCATTTTAGAAACACATTTGGCCACATGGGGATTGAGAATATTCTAATAACCAAACTAAACCATCTAGGTCCTGTAACAAATCAGCCTTCCACATTAATGACTTGGAGAACAAACTAATGCACGTACGTAGCCTGCAGATTGCGTATGGAGAGTCCTTGCATCTATTCCATCATCCAGTTCCAGTAACAGTTCAAAGAAATTTAAAAAATGTGAAGACCTTGATAAAGAATAGGATCGATTTTTTCAGTAGCAAGTAACAGGATTAAAGCTCAAAACAGATAAAAGACAAGAATGCACTTTAAGCATGAAAAATACCAGAGTAAAATGAAAAGTCACATGGTTGTTTAGTATATCAATAAAGCACTTTGATTTCTAGTTTCACAACCCCAAAAGACAGAATTCCTAAATGAAGAAAATTTATCCCTCTTACAGGCAACAGATGACATTTTATTCTCTGCAGAAAAAAGAAGTGAAAGACAACTATGCTGCAGCTCTTGTTTCCATTGCCACTACTATTGCTTCACCACCTTGACTACGGCCAGTACCATATAACTGCTAGAAATTTGTATTGCTCTATCATGCCCCAAATTCCCAGTATATATAGGCCATCCAGGTCATATTATATAAACCACTTCATTATATGAAAATTTTTCACATCACAAGCAAGATTCAGCAATCACAGTTCAATGATAATTTTACTGCATAATAACTATGTGGCTAAAAAAAAAACTGAATTTGTACATGCAAATCATTTTGTAGCGGTGTTCCTGTCAGCATTAGCCGCTGATTTGCATTTCGTGCAACACCCATTAGGTTTTTCCACCTATAACTGTTTTTATCCTTCAAAGCATGGGCCTCATCCATGAGCACGCAGCTCCAGCGCCAACGTTTAAGAATTTTACGATCATCTTTCTGCTGTGCGCTGTAATACATGAAATGAGAAGAGATATTAAGATAAAATGAAACTACAAAACTATTGCCAACCTGGTATATGCAAAGCAAACCTGTGTCTTTCAAATAACGAATAGCAAACAAGAAGCACATTAAAAGGAGGTGGCAATCCAGCTTTGGACAATGAGTTCAACTCTTTTGCATATGCTGATCGCACAGCTCCATGATACTGAAGAACGGAAAATGACGGGCACCATTTTTGAGTTCTCTTTCCCAGTTTTCCAAAACTGAAGCAGGACACACAATCAAATGTGGACCAGGATCATCGTTTAAATGTTTTAATAAAGTCAAATATGTTATAGCCTGAAAGACAAGGAAAGTTTTGCAAACTTAAAACTTGAAATGGAAAAGTGGTAACTAAAGCAACTAAATTGTTGAGACACAGACTCAATAAAATAGAATGGTGCCCACGATACCTGAATGGTCTTCCCAAGACCCATCTCATCGGCCAATATGGCTGCATAAATTACGAAGTTATCTGTCATTATTGGGACTAAATATATGGGTGTATACATATGAGAAATTGAACATTAAAATTCAACCTATGATTATAAACTACACAAGGACGCAAGCAGGATACAAAATTTTTGTGATAACATAGTAAAATTGTAATCTGCACTAATTTCATTACACTATTAGTCTGTTTTACAAATACCAACAAAGGAAAACACACACACACACACACACACGCACAGAGAGAGAGAGAGAGGATGATGTGATGGGTAAGAAAAGTACCTCCTCCAATACCCTTTCGATGAAGAAGCAGAAGAAAGTTGACCCCAACCAACTGGTATGGCTTGAGAATGGGCTGAAAATCTGAATCGTCTGATTTACATGCTGCCTCAATATCATCCTACGGCAAACAAATGAAAATCTAATCACTTTCGAACTACATCGAAAAAATAAAATTCGAAAACAAACAAAATATGCGACTAAGTTTGGAATTGGATAGTAGAATATCATGAAACAAAACAAGACCAGAACAAAACTTCCACTCGATCCACAATTTTCGACTTAAAAAAAATACTACAAAAACTAATCCATTTTATTCCAGGTGAAAATGGAGAGCAAATAAGAAAGCCGAACTCAAAAAAAAAAAAACTATAAAAACTAATCCATTTTATTCCAGGTGAAAATGGAGAGCAAATAAGAAAGCCGAACTCCACTACAATGCTGAAAACTCTATCTATGTTCTCTCTCTTCCAAAGCTATATCTTCTACTTGTAGATACTCATAACCAATAGAAGCCATATCATTTTCTTGTACTACTCTAAAATGCATCAATGCACCCATCATTTTCTTCCTACTAAAATTGAGTTCCTGAAGAATTCTCAGCAAGAACAAAAATTTCAACAACTTTTGCCTGTAAATCACTGATTTCCCTAATGTAACAAACTAATAACAAAAAAAAAATCAAAATCAAAAGAGGAACTGTCATAGCCACAATGCAGGTACCTGAGTGACAATTCTGACCGAAGAAGCCTCCACTTCTGCATAGCGATCACAGGCCGCCATTGAAGAGCCGTAGAGGTCCTTCCTTAGCTCAGCCGAGATCTTCGCACACTTCTGCAAAGCCTTCCCGACCACATCGTCCTCGTCCAAACCTACTTCTTCTTCTACTTCATCTTCATCTTCATCTTCATCTTCATCCTCCTCATCCTCAGTCGTCGACTTGACCTCGACGACCTCGGGGAGCCGCTCGTCGTCGCTTTCGTCGTCGTCGATCACGAACCGACGGCTGCTGCGGTTCGCCGGCCGGAACTCCTCGAAGTCGTCGTCGGCGTCCTCCAAATCAAGGCAATCGGAGGAGAGATTCGTCTTCGAGGACGAATTGAAGGAAAAGGACTCGATCGGAGGAGGAGGCGGAGGAGGAGGGGAGGGTTTGGGATTTTTGTTGTCGAGGACTCGAGAGGGTTTGAAGGAGTGGTTTTCCCACTCGTCGTCGGAGATTTCTTCGAAGACGCGCTTCATTTGGAGCCCTAGGCGGAGAAGGGATGTCTGGGAGGAGAAGCTGGGGAGAATAAACGAAGAAGCGCCATGTGTAAGCGAAAGGGAAAGGCAAGAAAAAGGTCGGAAAAAAGGGCGCTACGCCTAAATGACGAGCGCGGGGATATTTTGGCTTCTTTTCATTGGTGTTCGGTACAAGTATCAGTGAGCTATATCGTACTAACTACTGATCAACATTTTGACCGCGGGTCTGATCCCAAATGCATCCCAAAAATTAGGGAGTTCTGCGACAACACCTCCCCACTTTACCCTAATAAGATTAAAAAAAAAAAAAAATTTTTTGACTATTAAATTAGCTTTTTAAGAATAATATTTTATTTAGAGTTTAAATTTAACTCTAATTAAACTGTATTTATTCATCTTAGATTTTGTCTTCTTCTTCTTTTTTTTAATTATAAAAATTATAATTAGTTTTTGAAAAGTCAATCAATTCCAATTTTAAAATTTCATCTCCAACTAATTTACTAGACGAATGCTAAAATTAAAAAGATACACACACAAAAAATAATAATAATAAGACCAACCACATCAAATGATTTTACAAAACAAATCAAAAATTAAAAAAAAAAAAAAATTAGAAGTTCCTCCCCCACTGGCAGCCACCTTCACCGAGCCACCGGACCGGAAATCACATCAGAGGCCAGGATGGTTGGGGTGACTTTCCAACGAAGACAATGGCATGGGAGGCCATGGCCGCTGTTCTTGCGCAGATTTGGAAGAAAAATTCAACATGGCAAAGGAGGAAGTGGAGAACTACAACAAGTAGGGACCCATCTCTGGTGGTTCACTATCTATAGCTACTTGTCATCATCTTGTGCGACTTGGTGCTGCCGTCGGCAATGATCGGGAATTTCAACCCTTCCCACACCGGTTGATCGAAGAGCTCGGGGAACCCCAAACATCTCGCTCCAGTCCTCAATCTTAAGCTCAGAAACCACCTAGAGCATCGAAATTCTGTTATGGAGCCGCTTGATTGCCTCGGGAAAGTCTTCGGCAAAGATCCATCTGTTGGGATATGTGCCCATAAACAAATGAGATGTATTATTTTACTGATTTAATTTCATGAATTTTTTCAATATTATTTTTGCATATATGTTTATAAATATCAAAAACCCTAAATTATTTAAATGTGACTTTAAATATTGTATATAAGTGTTATATACAGGAAGATAATATTCAAAATAAAATAATCTAAATCTGTCCGTAATTAAAAATTAAATTTGGGATCTTTAATTTAAAATTATTAGCGTGGTACATTCTGAATGAAATGATTTTATCCGGATTGTTAATAATGAGATTATTGGAATGAAAGCGCTTTATATAATTTGAATATATAGGACTAGAACACGATTAATTATGAATCTCTAATAATTTCCGTTGTCATATAGAGTATTCAAAATTAATTAATGATGGTCATATATGGATCGATCTTAATTCTGAGTAATTAATAGACTCATACTTATTGTATTGTATTTTTTGACATATCGAGTAATGACACAAATGAATATTGTCAAATTCTTGGCATATTGGAAATATAATATAATAAATAGCCGGGAATTTAATATAGAAGATGAAATATTCCTTCGTAAAGAAGTCAGATGGACGGTTACCATAAGTATTGATTCGGGGTTTGATTAATAAGAGCGCTCAATTATGATTAGATCATAAATATATTATTCATTAGAGAATCAATGATACTTAAGGATAAATATATAATTAAAGAGATTAACGGAAAATACATAACTTAAATTATGAACCGTTTATGGAGGATTGATTTATATATAGTGACTAAATCAATGGGCAATTCAAATCCTTTGAATATAAGTGTTTGTATAATTTTAAGAGTGCAATTCCAGATTTTTAGTTGAATAATTTGGAATTAATAATTTTGATATTTTAATTAAGGTGTTAATTAATTGTTAAAATTATTGAAACTTAAAATTATAATGTCCATAATTTCTCTCAACGGGTCCATTAAATCATGTGAACATTATTTTATGTTGGGTTAATTTATTAATTTGGAATTGATAATTCTATATTAATATTCACATAAAAAATTAATTGGATTAATTTATATTTTAAATAAAATGATTATTTCAAATAAATTTAAAATAATTTTAAATTAAAGATTATACAGTATGGTAAGGACCACACTGTAGTTGTGCACCACATGGTGGTTCACATTATATCCACAAAGTGTATGTGGAATTTTTGAATTTTGATACTTGTGAAAAAGAAAATATCAGTTGTTTTTTATTTTGAATAGTTCAACATAAAATATTTTTTTTATTTTAAAACAAAAAAAAAAAAAAACTGATTAGACAATGGGAGAGAGATTTTCTCTTTCCCATATCTATCAAACATGCCCACTCTAGGGAGGTAGTGGGCGTGTGTGTTTTTTCCACAATAGGAGAAGTTGATTAATTAGTTAGTTGATTAATTTAAAATAAAAAATAATGTGTTAGTTATTTCTTTGTAATATTAAAATAGGGTACATACGATGTATCTGAAAAAAAAAATGAATACTTATTCCTTTTGATAGGAAAAAAAAAAAGAGAGAGAAAAAATTACATACTTTTTTTTTTAGAGAGTTTTTTCTCTTCTTCTCCTTCACTTTGTCTCATGAGTTGAGAACGCAAAATGAATCAAAATTCAGGTGTGTGGTCAAACCCAAAATTAGGAACGTCCACTCATTTCCCGTTTATCGTGACTTGGAGAACATTGAGAAAGAATCGTTGGTGTTTCTGAAGGATTTGGAGTTCTCAAGAAGGTTCTTGAAGGAGTTCAAGAATTTCGACCTAATCGGATAACGGTCAATTTCTAAAGCTTCTTCTTCATTTATTTTTATTAAATTAATATAAGTATTGTTGCCCGATTAAAATTTTGAGAAAATTTTTTATATGTGCGATTTGATCCGTATCATATTTACACTAATTTTTTAAAATCGGTTTTCGAAACCAACACCATCACCGTCGACGGCTTCCAAAGCGAGCCACCCACATCACCGTCGCAAGCTTAGAGATCGCCGTCATCATTCGTCCCCCATCCGTCGCCGCCTGTCGCCCACTCTACATTGTGAATTCGTCACACACAAGCCCCACCTTCGTGAGCCTTCGCCCGAAGCTACCACAGTTGCTGGTCTCTTTGGGACATGGGTGATCTGATTTTTTATTTTATTTTTTATTTTTCAAAATAATCTCATAAAAATGATTTCACAACAAATGTGATGTATTTTTCAATCTTGACCATTAAAAATCGATTTAAAAGTTGAAATTTTTTGCTCCATCAATGAGGTAAAAAACCTTACCCCATTCTAGAATCTCCCAAAAATTATTTAGCATTGTACTAGTTTTCAACGTTTGTTTGTTGAACAAAAACTAGTTAACAAGCACGCGCGGAATAAATAAAATAAAGAAAAAAAATCCATGTGGCATTAATCTGATTGTCACGTGAGGAACGGGGGTGGGGGAACAAAAGCCTCCCAAGTCCCTTCACTCTTTTAAAGTGTGTTATAGACTATGGATATAGAAAAAGAGGCTGCTAATATAGTCCAGATAATTTCATACTTTATAGGGTGTTTGAAGTATCAATTTCAACTCAAAAAATTCAATTCATTTTTTGTATTTTTTTAAAAAGTTAATAAAAATTTTAATTAGTTTTTAAAATGTCAAACCAAATAATTCCAACAAAAGAAAAAACTCAACTCCAACCGATGCATCAAATACATGCTTATTCTATTATAAGGAAAGAATTTGAATTTCTAGTATTTTAGTTTAAAAAAGGGTTAATTTAATAAATAACACTCCAGTTATATGTATTGTTTTGTGTTGGGCACTAACTATTTATTTTACACACCACATTCCTTTGAGCTATTATATTGTTATACCAATGGTCTCTCTATCAATATTTTGTAAAAAAAATTGTACATAAATTAAATACATTATGATGACATAAGCTTTATTTATAAGTAAAATTGTAATTAGATATTTTTTAGATGGAAATATACCTCAATCAATTATATTTTGGAAGCAAATTGTACTTTAATCAATGCAAACTATGGTTTAATCAAATATATATAGCATTATATGGCTACTTTGGAGGTACATTTTCCTTACCAAAAATATATAATTACTTATTTAAAGTTCACATAATCTAAAATGTTAAATTTTCGTTCAGGTTTTTATTTATTTATTTTACTATGGAATACCGATATAGGGGTCGTTTTGTAATAATAAAAAAGTTTGAGGTAATGTGATGTTTATAATTTAAAGTCAGTACCAACTTGATATTGTAAGCGTAATTCAATGGATATTTGAGAAAATAACCCAAAAGAAAACCTACTTTAGTCTCTAAACTTTTTTCTTAGCAATCAACCCTCTGAACTTATAATTTTTGATACTATTAGTCTTTCTTGCTCAAATCTATTAAAATTTAGATGGTTTTTTACGCACGACTTGCATATTATAACCTAAGAAGGCTATTGTTAATCATTTTTGTTCAATTTCAATATAAATATCTATTAAAGTTTAGGTTCAAGTTTTTTTTTTTTTTTAAAAAAAGGGAATTGTATGGGAATTTAGTAAAAATGATTATCAATATCCTTATTGGGCTATAATGTGCAAGTTATGTGAAAAAATATCCAAAATTTAATGAATAAAAAAGACTGACAGTGTCAAAAATTACAAAATTTAGGGTTTAATTGTCAAGAAAAAAAAGTTCAAGGACTAAATTGTCAAATTCAAAATGGTCATAGGTATCTATAGAAAAAAGTAATATATATATTATATATATATATATTATATATATAGAAAGAATGCCGAGAGAGACTTATCAACGAAATAAAAAAATTTCAACCAAATTTTGATCCAATTTTATTGGAAAAAAATGATATTTGAGTTGCATATATGCATTTTAAATTTTTAGAATATATAACATACTAGCCTTACTCCAAAGTTAATTCATAGTTCAATATGATATAGTATTTTAAGAATATAGTACAGTCGGAAATAATCACAAAATTATTATATTCAGGTCAGGTTTTTTTTCCAATACTTTAGTGATGTTTTCACATTTCCATCTAATGTTACCTTGAGAATCTATGAAGACCACTAAACTATTTGATTTTCATATAGTTCTCAAATTAATCTTGACATTTTGGAAGTGTACAACAATGGTGTTCAATGGAAGTCTTGAAAGAAATTTGATTTAATTAAAAAAAAAAAGTAGACATTATTAGGGCTCCAAACAAAACATCTCTACCTGCTGTGAGCAGTTCCACATCCTCACCTGCTCAATTTGGGCCGAGCAAGTTAAACCCGTCTATCTGAGCATCAGTGACGAACTTGGCAAAGCCACATTTTCATAGATCAGGCTAGTGAAATGAGCTGAGCGCAGCGTCTAGGTGTAGGTGTGATAAGTTAGTTTTATATTAATTAATTGGGTACTTTTAACTTATTATTTTGTTAGTTTTCAATTTGTTTTTAGGTTCTTTCACTTCGTTTTATTCTCTTTTATACGATTTAGGTAAAAAGGTGGGTTTGTTGTTTTTCGGTGCAATTGTAGCTAAAATTGAGCATTTGACATACTTTAGTGTGAAGTTTGTGTGTTTTGAAGCGCATGGGCGCCTACGCACCAATTTTCTAGGCACCTAGTTGCTTGAATTGAATTTTTCAGTATTAAAACCCTAGAGCTTAGGGCCTAGGCGTTGTTTCAGAAGTGCCTGGGCGCCAAAAAAGATTTCTATCTATGTAACTTTGTACCTAGGCGTTAATATATGTGTGCTTAAGCACAGATCGTGGTTCCTCATGCAAGCATGCATACAACAATTTTGTGCATAGGTGCAAAAAAAAAAAAAAAAAAAAAAAAGAGGACTTAGGCACCAGAGCGAGATTTTTTTATTTTATAATTTCCCGAATTTGTTGATTCAAAGAGGAGATCTTTCGGCCCATGACTATAAATGAATTCCTTTTAGGGTTCCCAAAGGGAGTTTTTTGGCAGGAAAGAAAGGAGGTGTGAAGGAGAAGAGAGCAATTGGTGAATTGGAGAAGAGGAGTAGCAATTCCGGAGACGGAACGCAACAATTCTAATTCATGAACTAGTTCTTTTCTCTTTCTCATCATGTTTAGGACTTTAATTACGATTTTATTTAGTTTCATTATGAACTAAATTTCTTTTTCTAGGGCTATGATGTAGCCGGATATTGAATGTTCAAAGTTATCATAGTTTAATTCAATTTCGATGTTTATTCATTTTTTATGTGGAGTGTTTAATATATTCTTTAATGTTTATGAAAGTGTGCGTGCCGTTTCCCATTGATTTGTGATCCAATTTGAGACTGAGAAGTGAGAGTTGGATTAGACTTTGATTATATACCATGAGATTGTCGTAGGATAGAAATATATATGAGGCTAGTGTGATACTTTGGATTTCTTGTTCTTAATGAATCATGATAGAGTTTGAAGTTTGAGACCGAGAGGTAAAAATTGGCTTGTTGTGATAGTTTGCTAATGCTTGAGAAAGATTAGTATTTACATTGGGGAAATTTGTCATCAGCATAGGAATAGGCGTTGGTTGATTAAATTTGGTGCTTTGAGCAGCATAAATTCGGTGAAATCGGAAAGCCTAGATGTCCTAATATATTGAATTTCTCCTTGCTAAATTTGTGCATTGTGTTTATTTTAATTTGCTTTTATTTTATTCCATCTCGTAAGTTTATGTTCAAATAGAATTGGGGTTAAAGTAATTCGGTATTTAATAGTAAATAGTCCTCGTTGGAAACGATATTTTTTTTATCACTTTATTACTTGAATCGACTCGTGTACTTACAAAAAATACCTATCAAGGAGGAGGTAAAGGATGCCGTCAGAGGTGAGGATGGTGGTGGTTTGACGCCGAACCAGCTGGAGAAGGTGCGGTGGGGGTGGAGATGGGAGGAGCGTGACTCTGCTAGATAGGGGGCAGTGCTCAGGGGTGGTGGTGTTTGAAGTGGTAGTGCATAGTTCAAGAGAGTTGAAAATAAAATAAAAATAAAAATAAATAACAAAGGATACTTGTTAAAAAAAAAAAAAAAAAAACGTAAATACACATTGGAATTGCCATTCCACTCATCTTATTATTCCAATGACTATTCTCGTATTCCTTTCTATATTCCATTTCTTTCTTCCCAACCAAACATGTCATTACTCCCATGGCGTCGTCGTAGCCTTTCAGCTCAAGCTCAAGCCCAAGCCCAAGACCATTCTGAATTGTTTGTCGGCCTAAATACAGAAGCCCATGGCATTCTAGTTATAGCCAGCCCAAGGTTGTAAGCCTGCCTTCTACTTATTTGAAACCGAATGAGTAGGAATGAAAATGCTTTCAAGATTGCATTATTCGCATGACAAGGTTTATTTATGAGTAAAACTAAGGGCACCTCTGGTATCTTACATCATATGAGGTGACTCTCTATATTACTTGTCATTTAATAAGAGGTGAGGCCTATCTTATTAATAAAAAAATAAAATAATTTTACTTTTTTTCATCCACGTAATATGGTGAGAGATACCAGAGGTGCCCCTTAGCTTTATTCTTTATTTATAATTTGTATCCTTTGGGATCACAAAATCTCTAATCCAAATTGGACTCTTCTAAACTCTCGAAATGACAGGTTTTAGTGGAATATTCTCGTAATATTCATAAAACAGTCAACTGGACCACTCTATTGTACAATCATAGTGACTCTAAATTGTTGCAATCATTCTGAGTTGATCTGAAGTTTAAGTCATCTTCTGGTTTGTAGAAGCTAATATCTCTTTATAGAGGCTTCAGTGACTGTAAGGTTCTTATTGAGGAGTCACTCGAGAGATCGAATTCTCTAATCATAGTGTCCCCGTAGCAGGATGAACTGGTCGATATACCTTGTTGAAGTTGTCTTATCATGGTTAACCAGCGGGTATTGTCTATGGCTATCAAAATGTTGGACTGTTAACATTATTGATATTGCACTAAGTAATTAAAACATGACACGTTTCTAGCAAAAATTAAAAAAAAAATAAATAAATAAATAAAACATGACATGTGGCAATCCCTGTAGGGGTATGCGCCACACACACAATCCTACGGAAGGGAGTGGCCGATTTTTGTCCAAGGATATTATTGGAAATTTCCCAAATCCCTATGCTATATATAAATAAATAAATATATATATATATTTGTGTCAAGGATTCAAGCAATTTATCACCTTTATGTGTCAAAAGTCTATTTTATTATAAAAAAATTTGTGTTAAAATTATACAAGTAATCAATATAATAATTAAACAAATAACTATCATCAATATTTTAAACTCATCCTCGCTCCTACCAAACAACAAAAAGGAACTTATAATTCTCTCAATCTTTCCCATTCCCCATCCTTCCAACTCTCTCCATCCTTCCTTTACTCCGTCCTTCCAACCAAGCAGAACATTAGAGTAGAGGAAGTTATAACCAAGAAGGATTGGAAGGAAAAATAAATCTATTAGAGAATTCACTGAAGTTGAAGAGGAGAAATAACAAGTGATCAAGAGGTTGAGAAGCTTCCTTTTTTTTTTACAAGGACATTCGTGTTTGATTGACGATTATAGTTGATAGTAGGTTATTACTGCCATATATGTACGAACAAATAATACTGTAAATGACTATCTTATATAACATTCCGAGTCAATTCCAGATAATTTTAGGGAAGAAAAAAAATTAAAAATCCATTGTACTGCATTCATTTTTTTTTTCGAATTCTAAAATCAACTATATAATATGAACAAATGAATTAAATAATTGTTTATTATATTATATATTTTCTTTTGTTCCCATATACTAAAAAGATACAAGAGTAAAGTAAATCAATTTTAAAATTCTCATTTTTTATTTTTTATTTTTTATTTTTTATTTCATATTTTATTTTACATATTTTTTCGGCTTTTTATCATTCCTTCCTATCAAATGGAGCGTTAGTGGCACAATATTGACGACTTGAGTAGAGGAGAAGAAGAGTCTCCTACCCTCTCGATTGAGAAAAGCACCAATAACATCTTCAAGTGCACCACATTTCTTGGTCTTTTATAGCACTTTAATTATGCTGATCATCTCCCTTTTGACCTCATATGGGCTTGCATTAACTCTTGCATTCCATCAATTTTGTTTGTTTGTTGTTTTTTTTTCTTTTTCTTTTCTTTGGTTGAATTTTCATCAATTTTGTTGCTTCTAGAAGCGTTCTCCCACAAAATGGAATATTCCATTTTCTTCATGAGCTCATCATGAGACATAAGGAACCC
This sequence comes from Ficus erecta, assembly GCA_008635985.1. NCBI lineage: Eukaryota > Viridiplantae > Streptophyta > Magnoliopsida > Rosales > Moraceae > Ficus > Ficus erecta. The sequence continues at coordinate 287,569 of BKCH01000102.1, forward strand.
ATTACGGGCCAAACAAGAAGCAAATTCATGTCTAATTGATTTTCTACTTTGAAACAATATGATGCATAAATTCTATATTCTTTTCAAGCAATCATTATGTCTGTTTTCTTTACACTAATGAAAAAAGAAAGAAAAAAAGTACATAAGAGGGAAAGACCAATTAGATTTTACTTAAATAAACAATCCAAGCTATTGAGGAAGAAGATATATTCTTAAATGCTTAGCATAGTAATTGGACTTTTTTTTTTTTTTTTTTTCAAACTTTTAGGAGACAAAAATAAAGTATAAATATAAGTTTTTCAGAGGGACTATATGTAAAACTATCTGATAAACACAGGACATTTAAAGTGCAAAAAAGAAAAAGTTGAGGACTGAGGAGGGTTATTTTGTGGCTAAAGTCTTTGATGTTGAAATCAAACAGAAATGAGACAATTACGTCGTTCATTATATGGTTGCGATGGATCCAACTCCTTGTCCTCTTATTCATGTTCCCTTCATGTCCCTCCAATAATATTACGACACATTAATTAAATATATATATTTAATTGTAATATTATAGCAAATCAATTAAAATATTATGTTAGTTACACATGTCATATTATTATGGGTGGGCCTACTGACACCTCCGATTTTACTTTTCCTACCTACTTTTTAAAACCACTTATCATATTAGTTTTACAATTAAAAAATTACTTATTCCACCCCTTAGTTTTCCCAAAAAGTCCTTATAACTAAAATATTTGTCTTTTTTTCTTTCTCCACATACTAAATCTAAACCAGTGCACATTTTTTTAAAAAAAAAAGATGTTTTGTTTTATTTTTATTTTTTAAATTTTTTTCTCACGAGATTTCATTTTAGATACCCAATAAAAATTATTTATCAGTTTATATGTTGTGATAAAAATCTATGAACTTAGTCTTTGGTATACTTCTTCTTAAAACGATAAAAACATGATGATAAAAATATTGATAAAGCTGAGTATTCCACAAGCATGGTTGAAAATGTTATGAATTTGATTAATATTTTTATTAGATAATTGGAAAAAGCTTACAATTCAGAGTTTGCATGAATTCTTAATATATTTATAAAATGAATAGTTAATCAAATCAATATATTTGATTATATATCCACATCATGCATACATATTTTCCATTTGCTTGTTATTTCTTAGAAAACAAAAAACTAGCTTTAACATGGAACTATAAAAACTATTGAAAATAGGAATAATAACAAACACAATAAAATAATCATCTCTTAAAAAAAATCTCGTGGTAATGAATTAAAAAGTACAACAAAATAGAACATTCTTATAAAAATAAGGAAAAAAATATATAGGGATGTAGACTGTAATGGGAGGAGAAAGAAAAAAATAAATAATTTATCTATTAGGGTTTTTTGGAAAAATTAAGGGATGAAACAAGTAATTATTTTATTTTAAAATTAATATGGTAAGTAATTTTAAAGTAGATGAGAAAAGTAAAATGGAGGATGTCAATAAACCCACCATATTATTATTGATGGGATAAAAATGAGCATACAAATAAGAGAACATATTAACTAAATCCTGTTGCGATGGGTTGACTTCTCGAATAACTGATAAACACTTAGAAATAAGAGTTTAGAAATGGAGAGATATATAGTTATATATTTTAATTATTAAACGAGGGTAATAATATTTCTTGTAAAATGAGAACATAACAATATATATATATATATATATATTAATTACTGAGTGAGGACAAAGTTATGAGGTTTTCTTGTAAATTCAGGAGATAACTAAAGTTTTTTGAAACTTTTAAAGACAAAAACCAGAATCGCAAAAGCTGAGTGAGGGCATGTACCCTCACTCACGGTACAGTGGCTTCCCCACTATTGTAGTCTCAGTATAACTATTTTTAAGAATAAAATAAGGTAATAATCAATATAAAGAAACAAGTTTTTAGCACTGCTATCCTTTAAATTTTTTGACTTCTGACAAATCATCCCGATAACTTTTAATTTTAGCAGTTTACCCTTTAAACTTCTTAAATTGTTTCAATGTGGCCCATTTACTAAATTTGTGAATTAGGAGTTTGAGTTTGGATTTGGAAAATTTTGACAGGTCATGGGAATTTTCATTCTCATGTGAGTCACTCACAGGATTTGCATCACCAATTTAACAATGAGTTAAGCAAAATGAGACATATTGAAACAATTTTAAAAGTTCAGGTATAAATTGTCAAAACTAAAAATTCAAAAGGCAAATTATCAAAAACCTAAAAGTTCGAGGGCGAGGAGAGAGCAAATGTGAAAAAAAAAAAAAAAAACTAAAGAAACAGTACCCTAATTAAGTTGAAACCCCCTAAATTCTAGCATTCCACCATAATATAAGTTTCTTAGCTATATGTAATACATCTATATACAAGGCATGTTTTCACTCTTTGTTTTTTTTTTTTTTTTAAGAATAATTATATTCCAAATCAATAAAATACGAACACTAATTTTGATTGGAATAACCTCATAATACAAATAAACTTAACCATAATTATTATAGAATTGTTCTACCAGTAAATTCTAATGAAGCGCACAAGGGATTAAAACAACAATCATCGAGCATATATAAGACGCCTTTTCAACAATTCTACTACAATCAATGAAAAATTACGATCAATTAAGACTAAGAGACCTATATATAGCAAAAGGTCAACACAAACACCATATAGAAATAACTCTAGTGGATTGGACATATATTTAATATGAGAGCGTAGGAAGATCATCTCTGTTATTATAAAATAGAGACAAAAATATGGCAAAAAAACACAATACCTACTTGACAGAAATATCAATGCCTTTATTTTAAACAAATAATTATCACAAATAGGAGAAAAAATCCTAACTACATGGATAATAGCTCCAGTGATTACCAACCAATTCAACATGAAAAAAAAGATTAAAAAGCGTCCCCTGCGGTCATGAAGCCATCTCACCACCTATGCCATTTTTGTAGAGTCCAAAAGATCTTCTAGAGGGCTAGAGTGTAGTGGCCAATCAAAAAGTGACGTCAGACTCCGTTCCTAACGGAGAAATATGAAATGCGCAATCCCTAACGATAGAGAGGGAAAGAGAGACGTGGAACTTTTTATTAAAACATCCATATGAATCCTTTTGTTTTGTTTTGTTTTGTTTTGTTTTGTTTTTTTTAATTTTAAATCTTCACAAATGAAACTTAAAATTTTTTACCTGCTAATAAACTTAAAATTTTATTAAAATTTTTTAGCTTTTGCGTGTGTGTGTGTGTGTTTTTTTTTCCTTGCAGTTTGTCGTGTGTGTTTATTTATTTTAGCTGAAAGCAATTTGCAGCTTTTCTATGTTTCTTTTTTATAAATATTTTTCTTTATTGCTTGCTTTTGCAGTTTGCAATACAAGAGAGAAGAGCAGTGCCTTTTGTTCTGTGCTTTATGCCGTGTGCCTTTTCTTTCGCCGTTTGTGTGTTTGAATGTGTTTTTCTCCATATGATACCTTTTTTTTCCTTCCTGAAGATCATGTATTCGCATTTTCTCTCTCCTGTGTGTGTATATATACATATATATATATATATATATTTTCTTGCAAACCCTTTTCATGTGTAGATTTCATTTTTTTTTTTTAAATTTTGACGTACTCTTACGTATTAATTTATAGGTTAATCTCATGCAACAACACTACTTTTTCATACGTTCAAGTAGATTTCACAGCACTACTTTCTTCTTAAGTAACAAAAAGTCTCTTATTATAAAAAAAAAAAAAAAAAAAAAAAAAAAAAAAAAGAGTAACAGAAAGCCTCCTTAAAATAGGAAGTACACTTAAGCGAGAGAGATTTAAAAAAAAAAAAAAAAACACACACACACACACACACACAAATATAAAGGTGGAAATGAAAGGATAGTAAAGTGGTGGATAAGTTATACTCGTATAGAATAATTAGGTGTAATTTTGGAATTAACAAGGACGTATATTTAGTAAATTTAATTTTGAAAAAAATTATAAAGAATTAAGAGAGATAAAGATTTAAGAAAAATGTGCCAATATAATAACCATCCTTTTTTTAAATTTTGATGTTCATATTGTAACATGTTAAATTGAGAATTGCAAAATTGATTCTATAACTTAGAATAATGTAACAACAATGTGCGATTTTATAAACAAATTCTTAATTATAAAAACACTTTAACAAAAATATGTTATAATAAATAAATGTCAGATTATAATAGGAGTTCATTACATTCAAATTCAGATATCAAATCGTACTAAAATCGATAAATCTGATCTAATTGGAGTTCCCTATAAATAAGAGAGCATAATCACCCCCATTTTTTTCTGCTATTGTTTTATGAAATTATTTATTGAGTGACCCTAGCTCTCCATTATTCTCAAATTCCATGTACTATTTATCCAAGCATCAAATGAACACAACTCTCTCACATTAAAGATGAACCACTATAGCTTATTATGTTATTACACCATTTTTATATGCTAGATCGACTCAAGGCAACACGATTACATTCCGATCAACTCCTAATTGGGCTTTGTCCTAATTATAAATATTCTAGGTCCTTATATTGGACAAATATAAACTTCCTCATTTTCCTCGTATAGTTGATCTATTACTCATTCCTTCTTATTAAACACAACCTTATTTCAGAGTCTCATTCCGTCACATAGTCACATAGTTGACTATCACTTACTCTTTCTTATTAAACACACCCTTATTAATCTTGGTCCTTTGAAGAAACATATATAAACTTTCTTATTTTCCTCATCTAGTTGATATAACACTTATTCCTTCCTATTAAATATACTCTTAATTTTTCCCATTATCTACTCATATAGTTGATCTATCACTCAATCCTTCCTATTAAACACACCCTTAATTCTGGATTCTTAGATTTGACATATATATAAATTAAATCTCCCCATTTTCCTTGTATAGTTGATCTATCACTAATTTCTTCCTGTTAATTAGTACACCTTTAATTCTGAGTCCTTAGATTCGACGTACATAAACTTTCCCAAAAAACCATGCTGGTTTCGAGATTGGTTAGTTATAAGTAACTACAAATAGGAAAAGTACATATCCTCGAACCACTTGTACAAGTATCTTGTACTTCAGAAAACCTTCAGCTTGTTTTAGGGAAAAAAATTTTACGTATTAAAGATATTAGTATTGAGGTATTTATTTATTATTTATTTTACCAGAAAAAAATAGAGGTATTTATTTATTTATTTTTTTTGAAAATCGCAGATGCATTTAGTTTTAGAAAAATGTATAAATGATATTTTTATCTCTCAAAAAACAAGTGCGGAGTTGGTAGAGAATATAATTTTATAGTACGAGTTCATTAAACTTCGAATTCTCTCATAAAAATATCAGTCCACCAATTAATATGATGAAAAATAAATAAAGTTCCAAAATGATAATTTTCTCTAATAAATAATTGTCATTTCCTTATCATTTTCACGATAGAAAAGCCTACACAGGGTCTCTATTGAAGTCATGTTATTCCTCAATCTACTTTTAAACACACATAAGACAACTAACTTGTGAGTGGTGACTATTAAATATTGTGCCCAAAGCATTCTCTAATTAAACCTCCAACATACAATCCTTATTATTCAATGTATATGTGTGTGTGTGTAAGACAAAATAAACGCATGAAGAAGGTGATTTCACGAAAGTTTATACATTTATCACAAGATTATGAATACCAAATAACCTACCAACTATATTTATGAAGTACTCCATCGATATAATCACGTCCATAAGGCTTTACCCAATTTTCTTAACAAGCTAGTTTTCACTGACCAGTTTCATCTAGCTAGGAAGTATACATATACATACATATAAGATATACGTATATATATATATATATATATAAAAAGAAAGAGGCATGGAAGACCTAAATTCATCTGTACAAAGAGCCTCTATACGTCGGAGTCCAGTAGTCGGATCCGTTATTCTCGCGGTAGATCTGAGGCGTACATGATATCGGAACTAAACAAAGACCTCTACTCCTCAGATCAAGCTTTAAATTATCTCCCTTAAGATGGTCCTTCCTATCCAAACTTCCCCATGGATCCTGCAAGATTCAATGAAAAAAATGATAATATATATTTATATATATATATATATATTCATATATACATATATTTTTGGCTTTAGAAACAGTAATAAACCTAAAGATGAGTGTTTTACGTACCTTATGCGGGTTAGTTTTCATGTACGGATTGCTCAACAGCTGCCATTTTTGTAAGGAAAGAAAATAGTCAGAAGCTGAAGGAGTTATAAAACTCTAGAAAATTGTACCAAAGAGCATGTTTTTTTTTACTACCAACTGTAGTCTTTGGATTAAGTTTTAACGGTCTCATTTATTAATTATAGTATTTTTCATGTTGTACATGGATGCTTAGAGTGTGTTTGGTTGGAGGTTAGAAAAGTGGAAGAAAGGAGAGGAGTAGTGAAGAGATTAGTACAAGGAATTTTTTGACATTTTGGTATGAGAGAAAAGAGGAAAAAAAGGTTTAGGGGAGGGATTACGAATATTTTTAAATACCTCAATTTCGATCTCTCTTGAATTGAAGAGATTATTTGCGGGAATATATACCAAACATACAAAACATTATAAGATAAAAAACCTCTCCTGCCTTTACTATTCCTCTCATAAAGATGATGTACTATTTCCTCCTTATTTTCTTTCCTTTCTACCAAACATATCTTTATAGATATTTTTTTAAAAAAAAAAATAATAATTTGATAATTAAAAAGCTTAGAAGTACCCAAGTCAAAACTTTGTGATTTGCTCTTGTTAATAAAAAGAATTTTGATGCGTGGCAGGAACACTGATAATGATAGGTTGAATAATAACACAAACAATTGCATGCGATAACTTTAATTAATAAATTAATCCTGGTTGCAATTACACGTACTGGTACTTTGGGGTCTTGTTGTGCTTTTCCAATTGTATAATATGTCTACCAGTAGTGTTTTTAATCTTCACTTCACTACGTATAAACATACATATATATATAAATATATAGGCATATATTATGATGCCGTGTTTGATTTTTGGAGGCACCGCGTTGACTACTAGTACTCTGTTTTCTAATTTGTTGTGAACAGAGGAAGAAAAAGGACGGTTAAAGTCATACAGCTAACCATTATCATGTTCGGGGCTTGTGCCACAACTCCTTTTCTAGCCCTAAAAATACTTTTCAATTCAATTATAAATACGTATAATATAAAATTAGACTTATTAATTCCAACATCAATATTAAAACCTATCTGCAAAGACTATACTTTACCAGCTCATTTCTGTTATTTTATTTTATTTTATTTTACTTTAAGAAATTGAAAACAATATTTTAAAATTGATAATCACCTGCACTTGCTCTTGAAGAAACTTTATGTATTGGATTGCTTCGTATAGCACCGATGCTGTATCAGTCTGAAAAATGAACCGACAAAAAGAAGATATTAATTAAATAAGGTGAAGGTAATTTCCAACGAATATTCAGTTCCTGTAAGGTATTATTTAATTATTATTATTATTATTATTTAATGGTTTTTTACATGAGATTTATCAACCTTTCCGAAAGGGGACACAATTTGCTGTAAGGCGGTGATCCTGTCTCCAAGCTTGACTTTTGGAGCCTGTACCTGTTAAAATATATATATATAAAGTCAAAAAAAAGTTTTTACAATATCATGATATGCAGTGATAAACATAATTTTATAAAACAAATTTTTTTTCCCTGTATTTATTGTGTTAAACCTTTGCTGAAGAAGCTGTGGAACTTTCTTGCTTCGGTTTTTTTAAAGTTTGTTTCTGAATTAGTGTCTTCAGACCTTTTCTTCTTCCCTTCAGTGCTCGTATTTCCCTGTCCTCTTCCACTACTGCTTCTTGTCTGTGTATATATGTGACACAAAACATACAAAAATTAAATTCTTCAATAATTTTCTCACTTGGAGTTGATAATATTACACGAAACATTAGTTATATACTCATCAGGAAAAGGAAAAAAAAGAAGTTATAATCGATAGTGCTGTTGTAAGTGGATATAGTGGCAAATAGTTATAATCGGTACTCTAGCTCGTTGTACACCCACATAAATTATATAATAAAGAAAAATATTTGGAGACATCAGTGATATTAAACACTATACTATAAAAGTTTTGCTTTATTTGTGAATCTCATATTGAGACGCCTACTTTTTATTATGATATTGGTCTACAATAAAGTTATTAGCTTTTTAAAACTTTAATTAGGTTTTAATATTTAAGTGCTGCAATTCCGTCCTTGAAAAAAAGGTGAATAAATTTGCTAAGTTTCAGGGGAAAATGTACTTTTCCAAATTCAAAAAGCAAACTGAAAAGGTGGCCTAAATTAGATGAACTTCTTTAGCAAATAGAAAAAAAAAAAAAAAAAAAATTAGATGAACCTTTATACAATTTATTTATATCCTATACAGGAGTAAATAAGACGTCAATCCTTTAATTGGGGGAATTCTGTTATAGTAAAGAATATTGTGCTTTTCTGAGTGGATTGTGGCAAGTAATCCGAAATGCCATAATCCTATTGTCCAGCTCCTTTTTTTTTTTTTTTATATATATTTTTTTAACATCATTGTTTTTTTAAACTAAGAATACGAGATTCGAACTCTTTAGTACTTTTGATGGAATTACATGTGCAGTTATTGCTAACCCACATCTATTTTCTTCTTTCTGAAACTTATATTATACAAGTTATTATCACAACGTACTAAACAAAACATTAAAATTTCTCATTAAGGAAAGACATTCTTAAAAAAAAAAAAAAAATGACAGATTCAAGAGGGTAAGTGTGCATACCTGTGGAGAAGAAGTCTGAAGCCCTTGTTTTTTAGAATCAGATAAACTCAAAGACTTAACACAAGGCTTATTATTATTCGGTCCATCAATATTTCCGATCAAGGGCTTGCCTAATCGGCCGCTAAAAGATATAACGTCCGCAAAGTTTTTCGAGTTCGAATACGAGTCGACCGGAGTCATCCCATAATGGTATTTCCCATTGTCCACAGCCATATTTGAGGAGCCGTTGAGGCCAACTTGGTACCTATTAGAAGCGTTAAGCGTTTTCCTCAGTAAAGCTCCGGAGGCGGCAGCGGCAGCGGCAGCTGGCGCTTCCATCTCTCCACCGCCATGTCCGCTTTCGACCTTCAAGGTACTAAAATAATATGGAGGAAACAATCCGGCTGAATCACCGAACGTCGGTTTTATGTGGCCGAAATTATGTGATTGTGGGAGGTGATGTTGATTCATTGAAGAACTCAAGGAGATGTTGCATGTTTGAGGGTTGAAGTGGCGATTAATGTCCGCGCTGAGTTCGGGTTCGGGTGGTGCAATGGACCATGTGCTAATAAGGCTTGACAACTTATTTGTAAGCCTTTCGTTCTCCACATGATTCATGGTGTCGTTGAAGCCATTATTTAGTGGTTTGTGATCTGTAAAGCCGTTGAAAGTGGATGAAGAGTTTGAGATTAATTCATGATCCCAAGAACTGTCCAGCTTCTTCAAGTAATCGCACGCCGGATCGTACATGGTCTTCGAAGACGATAACATGTCAAGGAAGTTCTCTCCAACGTCTTGATGATTTTGCAAATCTCCATTACTTCCAACATTTCTGTATGAATATTCATCTTAAGAAATATTCCAAGAAAAAAAATAAAAAGCCTCATAGGTGTTTTCTTTCATAGTTTCTAACTTTGATTCAGTGCGTGCAATTCTTTTAGATAATGTATGGAAAAAAAAGAAACAAGTTAGGAAAAAAAAAAAAAAAGGAAAATGGATTAAAACCTAACCTGTGAAACGTCCTCGATGTGTAAACACACCAACCCATTAAAGCACGACTTTCAAATTTATTTTTATTTTTATTTTATTTTGCATTCACTAAAAAGATTCTTTGTTCCACTCAAACTAATATCAAAAATTTTAGGGGAAGTGCACCAAATAATTGAAAGTTTGAGTGGTGGAAACAAATGCGTTATCTTCACCTAGCTGGCTATCTTTTTCATCTTCCAAACTTTGATACTAGAGTCATAAAAGGTACTTCAAAAAGAATCCCAAAAAATTTAAAAAGAATTGAAAATTCATACTCACAAAAAGACATGGCTCCAAATATGACTATCGGAAGGAGCCTGCTGCTCCGGTGCAATCAAGTCATTGCTGGAAGAGCCAGCCGGCTCCAAAAGCCGGCGAGATGATTCGACGGTGAGGCCAGAGTGGTTCGAGGCGTTGGTGAAGGAAGTGGAGATCGAAACATCCTCGTCGGAGTTGGAGCTAGGGTTTGGAGGCGGAGCAGCAGCTTGGTGGTGATGCCATGGATTGAGATCACTATTAGGCGAAGTATTACTATTATTACACCATGAAGAGAGAGCTGCCGGTCCAGCAGCTCCATGAAGATCCCACCACTTGTTTTGTGGCACGACCGCCGACGAGGAATAAGTTGTGACGGAACAACTCTCGGCGCATTCTTCGGCCATGTTTGATTGAGATGATCTCTGGTACTTGTGAGGGAGATATTGAGCTTTCTTTGTCTTATTTCTTTGTAATTTGTTTCCCTTATTGGTTTGGTGGTGAGGTAATGAGGGATTTAAGAAGAGAAAGATGTGATCAAAACTTGGTGGTGGCATACGGGAGGCCTTTTCTTTGTATGCAAAATCAATTATGAGGGAGACAATAAAATATGCAGCCTGAGTATTCCACTAACGTTCGTGGGCAATTATTATAAACGGGGAGAGAGAGAGACAGAGAGAGAGAGAGAGAGAGGCGGGCCAGAAAAGAGTTTGGTTTAGGGTTCTCCTACTGTTGTTGTTGCTCAACTTGGTTTCTTCTTCTTTTTTTTTTTTTCTTTTTTTTTTTCTATGTGCTTCTTTTTTATTTATTTATTTATTTTTTCTATTTACTCTTTAAATGAGAAAAACTTTTGGTCAAGTCTCTTACATATTGTTTTCTTGTTTACATTGCTGGACAATGGTCATTCTCGTTGCCCCCAAACCATAAATCGTCTTTTCATGTGGATATAGACATGACACTACTTGTTCGTAGGCAAAAAACGGACATATTCTCGGACGAAAGCCAATTAATGCTTGGGGGGACTTAAGTCCCCCCTCAACTCTCTCTCTCTAACTTTTTTGTTTCTTTTAATTTTTTTTTAATTATATCTACTGTTGTGTGAATTTACGTATAGCCCTCTCCAAACTCCCCTCATTTTTTTTCCTTCCTTTCAACTTACATATTTTTCTACTAATCCATATGTAGTCACCACTCATAGTAATTTTGATTTCGTCGTTAACCGGCAAGAAAGTAAGAAAAAATGGCATCACGAATGAATTATATAAGTGGACAATTATGGCTTTACATCTTCAAGTTGACAGTAGAGATGGAGATTGTCACCTTAAAATGTGGGATGGATTAATTTGATGGAAATTATGAAAATTTATAATAATGATTTTATATAGAAAAGGCTTTTTCTCTTTGTGAGCGAAGATCGAAAGAGTTTCAAAGCTAAAATAAGCCATTTAACTGAAATCTTAGAAGTAGTTCAATTTAAAAATTATTGATTTATTACTAGATGGCCAATTTATGGACGAACTTCAACTTAGTGATTAGTGAAATTCAAATGTTCATGTATGCATTTCTTTTAATCTGTCAATGGATGATACTAGTTTATAAATCAAAAGCTCGATATTTGGAGATATATATTATATGAAGTGAGAGGAAAGCTATAAAATCCACAACTTCATTAATATATTGAAGATTAATGGTATTCTAATGATGCATTAATAATTCGGGTAACTTGGATTAGAGTGCTTAACTTTAATTCATATTTGGATATCAAATTAAATCCAAGTCCCCACTCACGATTTGTTCATCAATAGAGAGTCCATTAGAGTATTAACTGCACCCGTGGATACAAAAATTTACTAGAGAGGTGCAATAGAAAATATACACCTAGCTCTATTTCTGAATTCGCATAATGCAAGCTCACATTTTACGTTTTTTTTTTTTTTTGTGAAAATATACGCATGCTCTTTCAATAGCTGCTCGTAAATATTTGTTCCCAATCCTATCTACCATTATAGTGAATGTTTGATTATTTTATTTAAAATCATGAGTCGAATTAAAGTTTTACAAATCAATTCTACTGTGTTTTTCTATTTCGGCCTCTGGGCCGACGTAACACCACACGAAGTCTTCAAAAACCTAATTACTATGTAAGTTATATATTTCTATTAAAAAATGCAATTTCACTTTGCATTATTTTACTTAATTATTAATTTTGTGTTTTGGTAAATCATTTAGGCCCTCGGGAAGATAGATGACATTATTTTGCTTAATTAATTTTGTATAAATAATTTTGCACTTTTTTAGGGGAACTAATTTTGCATGATAAATTGTTTAGGATCCTCAATAACTGGAGGATAGAGGTGAAACTGGGCTTGACAATAAATTGTTAGCAAGAATCATATTTGAGGTATATAGCGGTCTTTATCAAACATGAAATGTTGAATGGGGCTATTTTTATTTTAAGTGTTATACTAGAGACATAATTTTCAATAATTAACCATGCTTGAAAGTATGTATACTCCACTTCCGATGATATAGATGAATTAGAGTTAAGTAATTGGCATTTTTCTTAAGTAGATTCATTCAACAGGGTTGGTAGAATTTACAATTATTATTATAGTTGTTTGTATGAGTAGATTGAATTATATGCATTTTTTTTTTGTGTGGAAAAAATATGCATGTTATTTAATCCTGGACAATAAAGGTAAAGAAAGATGATGTCAACAGCCTGATTTTCATGTCGGAGAAACCCCAGTAGAGCAAAACCCTAATCCCCAAATAGTGTAAGCCGGTTGGTCTCATACATACATACATTACATGTACACGTACTTACATATATACATGATACATTTATATATACATGCACATAAATACATACACATAGATTCATACATAATCTTCTTATCATTTTCCAAATAACATTGTTTATAGTTACGTTTATATAAAAATGTAACAGACTTTTTTTTTTCTTTCTTTCTTTTTTTCCTTCCTTTAGCCAATTTGCATGAAAGTAGGGAAGCGTGGTCTAGTTGGTGGGAGTTTCCATCAAGTGGCTCTCTACATCACTCAACATCAGGCTCCACTAAACATTTATTCTTGCTTAAAACAAAAAAAAAAAAAAAAAAACTCTTTTATGTTCCCACGTTATGTGCCAAACAGGTTGGTATATAGTTTAGGAAGTATATACATGCCAATGTAAAAAGTACAACAATGTAATAGGCGCATTTTGATTGAGTAAAAAACCTCTGTAGATTGACGTAGCAAGGTTAGTTTGTTAGGGTTTCACAAGGTATTTTTCCTCTTCCACATATCTTCTGCCTTTCGTACATGATTAAACCCATCGCGAAATTGATAGCCAAGAAATGGATTTTGGATTTTTCACGACAGTTTTTCAGAGGGTTGTTAATGTGATCCAATGATGCGACATTTGACGATGGATTTCACAAAATCATCCTTAAATATGGCAGAATATGGCTGATAAGACAACATAATTGCTAAAAGAGAGATGGGTTCCTTTTGAAGTTCTTTTGTTCTGGTTTTTTCCAAAAAATTTGAAATGATTTTGATCTAAAGTTTTTTTTAATATATATATTTTTTTATTACGGACTGTTTATGATAGTACTTATCACAGACTATCAAAGGCATTTTAAGATTTTTAGAATTTTGACTAACAACGGTACTTTTTTTTTTTTTTTTTTTTAAATAAATGAGAGAGAAGGTTCATTTGGAATTACTTTTTTTAATGTTTTTTTATTCTTAATATTTGGTCCCATTTTTATATACGCTAATATTTGCTATAACTAAGATTAAATTAAACGGTACACTTTCATAACTTCTCACGTATTATATTTATGAAATATTATGCTTCTCCGGCAGCCCAAAAAAGCATTTTTAGTTTAATGTTTATTTTTTCATTAATTAATATATAAAATAGAACGTATAGCAGATTGTCAAGAGCCATTTACAAATATATTATTCTGTATTTGGGATTGGACGGATTTGAAATCTGCAGCTTATTGTCATGAAGTCATGTGTAATTATTAGCTATACTTGAACTCTCGTGTTGTTTTTTGATCTTGTAAAACATTTTTTATTTATAACGTAAAGTGGCAGAACTTGAATATTCCAATAAGATGGAAGGAATGAATGGAGGATTTTTCGTGAATTCATTTTCTCTAGAAGAATAGTTCTTTTATTCCAAATCCTAACAAATGTATCCCTGTAATAAAAAAATAAATGTATAATAAAAAAAGTATCCATTATGTATTGATGGTCCTTAAGAATCTATATAAAATTTCATTTAAAACAATATTATTAAAATATAAAATTAAACAAGAAAACATTAAAGTACAAGGATTTTAAAAACATTAAAAGAATTAAAAAAGCATTTCCTCACCCAAATTAAAAAAGGGAAAAGTTTGTTTGTTTATTAATTAAATTCAAACTCTCATAGAGAAAACACCATTGGTATCTGAATTATAGCCTTTCCCTATGAGGTGATGCCATTACGAGCTGGATTTCACCTGCGACAAGCACGGAGACATCCAAAAAGCTCAGCTCCTTCAAATTTTCGTGCAATTAACAACCTTGAACAACAAAATACTTAAAAAAAAAGGGACTTATAGTTGCAATATTTTTCTTGTGACACTTTTAGTCATAACATTTTTGTGTGATTAAATCTTTAGTCACTGGGTTGTGACTAAAATACATTTAGTCAGAAATTTTTATAAATTTTTATTATGACTAAAACTTTTAACCACAAGGTTTTTAGTCACAGCGTGTCTAAAATTGTTCCCGTGACTAAGAATCTCGTAGCTAAAAGTTTTAGTCATAACAACAATTTGTAATTAATAGGACTTTAGTCACAATATTGTGACTAAAAGTGATATTTGGTCACACAAAAATATTATGACTAAAAGTTGTTATAAGAAATTGTTGTGACTAAAAGTTCATTTTTTCTGTAGTGAAAGAAAAAGATGATGAGGATTATTATGGAGGGTTGGGATGACAATGGGAGAGAAGCTTGTTCGAGTTGCTACTCGTCATGGAGAGATTCACTGTATAGGAGAGAATTTTGAGAGAGAGAAAGTGAAGGTTCCTTTTCAATTTCTTTTGTTTTGGTGTTTTTCATCACTTTTGAATTTAAAGCTCTTTAATTATTTTTTATTTAGTTAATTATTAAAACATTACCTATATAAATTATCAAGGCCAATTTTATTGATTTATAAATTTTGTCCACTGAAAATATTGTTTTTATTAAACCTTTTTCAAAATATAAGGGATACTTTTTCATAATTTATAAAAAGATGGTTAATTACATAATTATATCTTTTACTTTTTAATTACTTCTTATTTTGCCCTTGTTAGTAGAAACTGTTCAAAAATGGCTTATAAAAACTATTTTAATGGTCATTTTGAGGCTCGAATTTGAGCGAGACCTACTTCGTATTAGTGTCGGTTCAAGGTGGATTCATTTTTTACTCCACGAGGAGATCGAAATCAAATATTCATATACTTAAAATGATAAACGGGTGAATGAGAAATTAAATTTCAAAAGTGCGCCCATAAAGTTGGAAAATTAGGTAAAAGGAAATGGAAAAAACTCTTGTCCCACATGGAAAAAAGATGAAAGTTCCAATAGGTTTCTAAAGAAATGCACATTTGCTTATTGGTAACCAAATAAGCATAGCTCTCTCACGCGCGTAGGTATAGCTAATCCTCGAATGCAAAATCACGACGAGCCAAAGGACTTGTGTGCGGGTATGTATGTCACAGAATTGTCGGCTTCGCACATA
Source organism: Ficus erecta (assembly GCA_008635985.1). Classification (NCBI taxonomy): domain Eukaryota; kingdom Viridiplantae; phylum Streptophyta; class Magnoliopsida; order Rosales; family Moraceae; genus Ficus; species Ficus erecta. Next base: position 303,485 of record BKCH01000102.1, read on the forward strand.
TTTGATTTTGCAACACAATTTTCTTTTTCCAACATAAATATGATATTAACTGCAGTTAATACATAAAGGTTATAAACACACGTTTTACGAATTAATGAGATTAGTTCCAAATTTCATTAGCCTCATCAGCCAAAACGTTTTGGCAGCAACGAAATTGTTTCCTAGCTAATTGCTTCTAAAAGGAAGCCCCATTATAGTGTCTACATATACCAAAATATCATCAGTGTTTCTTTCTTCTTGTGTTCGTTGGTGTGCGATAGATTTCAAACAGGGTTCAGTTTGCCGGAGTGGTTATCGTTTGGTGTACTTTCTTCACTCATTTGCCATTTTATCCTGAGAGACAGAAATTAGTAAAATCCTCGAGCGTCTATAGTGAGGGAATGAATTTGCTCTAAGGAGACCGTACACAGGCCTTAGTGTTCATCCACAATTCTGAATTTTGTTTTTTTAATCAATTTTTTTTTACTCTGCAGTTATAAAATCTGTACCCTGCAGTTATAAATCTGTAACTAATACCTCTCATTGATAACAATATTAATCTTTTGTAACATGTGATTTGTAAATGAGTCGTTGATTAATGGAGTGAATGATCAATATAACCTATTATAAGGTTAAACTATATAATCAAGTTTTAACACATTAAGAAATTTTATATTAAATTTGTTTAAATATGAATTTGGATTAAAATTGATAAGATCATTTATGTTCTTAATTGACGACCTACATGCAAGTCAAATATTAATTCTCATAAAAAAAAACCTCAATATTTTTACCAATGGGGGAGCGTAGAATGTTAGGATTTGTAAGATCAGGTTGCAAGCTACCAAAGTTAAAAGTTCAATGTGCAAACTGTAATTACATGATAAGTTCAGGAGGCATACCTCCCTCCCCCCTTAATGGAGAGGGATGAATTGAGGATTAATTGAAATTATAAAGCATAATAATGTAATTTTCCCCCATATTTTTTTTTATGGAAAAGGTTATTCTTTAATAAAATAGAAGGAATTGTGATAGAACTTTCGCGGATTCATTGGTCGATATAAAATAACTATTGATACAACTATAGATTGTATATTTTCTTGCGTATTCGTTCATGAATTACTACGCGGTTATACCAATATTCACGAAATACTGACCTCTTTGACCTCTCATGATTCAATGTTAGTTTAACCTTTCGATTCCAAATAGCAATTTTGTTTATGCAATTTTTTTAAAAAAAAATTAAGATAAAAAAATTCAAACTTTAACTTTAAAATAAAGTTAATTCAAAATATTTATCGTTAGAATATGTATATCACCAACTTATGCATTTATTTATTTATTGCAAGTAAAGAAAGAAAAAGTAAAGGCCACTGAAAACAAGTTCATTATTTATAGGCACGCACATTCCTTTGCCACGCAGTAATAGATTAAAAACTAACCACAATATTTTATTATTAAGTCGAATTCATCTTTGTCTACAGCATTCCTACTCTTTAGCCAAATATATATATATATATATATATATATTCCTACTCGAACCTTTATAATTCATGTAATCGATATACATCATATCAATAGGAGTAGGCTTATTTAACAAAAATATTGTACAGCAAAAATAGAGCACGCGCTGACAATAAGGACAAGTAAATAGTGCCGTACGTCACACATTATTGCTTATATATTATTTCACAAATGATCAACTGCTCGTTTCCATCTGCACTTTAAAACCATTTGATAGGTTTTTCTTTTTCTTTTTTTTTTTTGTTTTTTTTTTGTTTTGGGGGGGGGGGGGGGGGGGGGGGGGGGGGGGGGTGTGGTGGTGTTGAGGAAAGAGATTAGCCATTTGAGTTTATAATTTGAATTCTTTTCATGTGTATAAAGGAGCTTCACCTATAATACTAACTTGGGTAAATTTGTGGTAAAATCTCATTTATATACTCTATCGGTAAAGCTCATTTTAAACCGTTTTAAAATGTAATTAAATAGCTGACATGTTGCTTGTGTATGATAGTTATAATGCATCTTATCTCATAGTAACATAAACTAAAAAATTTAAAAATAATATATAAAAAATAAATTAAAAAGAAATGGGTTAAAACACCCATTCCCTCCCCGGCTGCCGGCGAAGCTCCCCGGCCGATGACCTCCAAGTGACAAGTCAGCCCCCCCCCCCCCCCCCCCCCGGACGCCCACTGATCGCACCCCCCGGGCTCTCTAGCCAAGGCGCCCCCTTCCCCTGACACCTTGACGAGCCACAACCCAAGCCGCCCCCCCCCCCCCACCCAAAACACTTATAACTTTCTATTTAGACACTTGTAACAACAAGTTGATTTAAATGTAATTTTTTTTGCAATTATCACATAAAAATATTATATTTAAATCACTTGATTAGTATGATATAGAACAAATCACGTTACAAGTAGCATAAAGGAGGAGTATAGTACAGGAACCCTTGCCTATCTATATATATAGTACGTTCCTTGCTTTTATATATATATATATATATATATACCACACTTAAGTGCGCACGAAAGTAAACAAAGACGTCCTAGCATGAAAAAAAAAAAAAAAAACTTGATATCTGATTCGACCTCCTTCTCATGAACTTAGCAGACCCTAAAACAAAATTTGAAAAATAAAAAATAAAAAAGGAAGAAAAAAAAACGTCATAAAAAAGAATGAGATAGAATTACATTAGGTGAATCTTGCTTCCATACGGACGGAAAAACATGTTTCCCCAGGAGAAATCTAATTACGCATATCTGGGCAAATATACTACAAGAAGGGGATTTGCTTTTTCTCTGGGTGGTGCACAAAGACAAAGTTATCCAACTTTTTGTCCATTTAAATTTTTCGAGTGGCCAATATTACTCGTGACCAAACACAAATTGACAAGGCACTCTATTTTTATTTATATCATTATCATAAGCACCTTAGGCCGGCCTGTACCATCCCTCCAAATCTTAAGGGAATAGGTCATTTGTTTGTCCAATAAGACAATGCCAAGTGTACAAAAAAAGCATTCAATTTCCAAATGTTTATAAAGAAGGGAATTGCACAATATATATATATATATATATATATATATATAAATTGAAGAAAAAGAAAATAGAAAAACCCAATAAAAAGTTAGGTGTGTATAAGACATATTTCAGTGACCTAAAAGACCAATAAGATAAGACCTCCATATTAATATATTGCCTTGGTGGAAGCCATTGTCCTATCTTAGACATGATTTGAAGCTTTTCATTGTAGAAAGCTTCATCAAAGGCTAACAAGTGCCAAAGGATTACACAAGTAACCTACTTATATATGTGTATACATATATACATATATATATATATATTTATATACACACACATATGTATATATTTGGTGAAAAAGTATATATTGGAAGGCGACAAACTGGGTGGTATCGTGCAACTGCACGCGACACTTTTGGTGAAATCAAAAAGAAAATTATGATTTATCACTAGCACAAAAGTTATTCATGTAGAAGAATGATTAGAATATTTAAGTTTTTTGTTTGAGTGGTGCAAATTGTCTATCTCTCTCTCTCTCTTTTATTTTTATTTTTATTTTTATTTTTTTATTTAAAAGAAAAATAGAAAGAAAGAAAGAAAGAAAGAAAAGCCAAGCAAACGCCACGAGGAATAAAATAATACATGCTGACCATATTAAAATTGTTTTTTTTTTAGTGTGTCATTTCCTAACTCTTTCAACGTAGAGTCCAACTCCACTAGGGATTTTTCTACCCACCGGCCCACCGATTAAGACCTAGAAAATGTCAACCATTTGTTTTACCTCCAAGTTTAATATTGAGTTTTTTTTTTTTTTTTTTCGGGTAAATAAGTTTAATATTGTGCTTCATTTTAACAACTTGTTGTCCAAATACATATCCTATACTTCTACACTGTTAAATGTTATATTTTGAACTGATGGGATGCACTAAAATTATGGGTGATGATAAATAATAATTTTCAGTAAATATTGTGCTTCATTTTAACAACTTGTTGTCCAAATACATATCCTATACTTCTACACTGTTAAATGTTATATTTTGAACTGATGGGATGCACTAAAATTATGGGTGATGATAAATAATAATTTTCAGTAAATAATACATATTTAGAGTAAATAATAAAAGTAAAGATCAAATTCACTATGTAAATACCTAATTTATTAGGTAAACAACAAATTTATTTCTAATAAATAGAAAATTTACTATTATTTACTTGAAAAACTTTACAATTATTTTAATTCTTTATTGAAAACGGCTATTTATATTTTTTTTTCCCTCCCCAAAATTAATGTACTGGAACAAGATTAGCACTTAATGTTAATTGCAGTGATCTTACTCCCATAAGCTGAATCGAATATAAAGAGATAAATGGTTACAATGAGATTAAAAAGCCTATAAACTTTCTGCGTCATAGTGAAATGACATGATAATTATTTTGGACTATAAGGGTATGTTTGATACACCGTATTAATACTCCTTTGGTATACTGTATTAACACTCCGTATTGTATTATTTAAAATCATACAATGTTTGGCACCAATGATGGATCTAGAAATTTATTTTAGTGGGGGCACACATAAGGAGAAAATTTTTGAAATTGATAACTTTGTATGATAAAAAGGTAAATTTTTTTTTTTCATTTTTATTACTATATAATAACTATGACATATTGTTTTTATATTTTGAAAATACTGTAAAATTTATTCTTGAACTTTATCTCAAATGTTATCATAAATAGAAGTTTCTAGCTCATGATTTGTTGTATGTTGTTTGTAATTTTTTTAATTAAAAATTAAATTTTACTCAAATTTATTATGCAATCTACACCATCATTTTTTTATTTTAAAGGTAATTCTTTTTACTAATAAATAAAAACTTACACACACAAATATTCAAGTTGTTGATAATTTTAAAATCAGTAAATCTTTTAAAAACAAATAAAAGTTTAAAAATACAGAAAAGTAGATAAAGAATTTAGGAGGAAAAAAAAGAATCAAATGTTGGATATGGTATTAAAATATTAGAATAGGTTGAGTCTTATAAGGCACATTTGATGGGAACAAAAAGAAAAACTTTTGAGTGGAGGCACATTTCAAAATAAGTCGAGTCTCATGATTTGTTGTATGTTGTTTGTAATTTTTTAATTAAAAATTAAATTTTACTCAAATTTATTCTGCAATCTATACCATCATTTTTATTTTAATGGTATTTCTTTTTACCAATAAATAAAAACTTACACGCACAAATATTCAAGTTGTTGATAATTTTGAAATTAGTAAATTTTTTAAAAACAAATAAAAGTTAAAAAAATAGAAAGAAAAGTAGATAAAGAAATTAGGAGGAAAAAAAAGAATCAAATGTTGGACATGGTATTAAAATATAAGAATAAGTTGAGTTTTATAGGGCATGTTTGATTAAAAAAAAAAACACCTTTGAGTGGGGACAAATTACAAAATTTTAAGAAAATATAGGGGAAAAATTTAGATTTCAAAAAGTTGAGGTGGGCATGTCCCCCCCCCCCCCCCCGGACCTGTTTGGCACTATCTTTGTATTGTATAATTTAATATAAAATCAAAAATAAATATAATACAAACTGTGATATCTTGTACGAGAAAAAACCTTTTGTATTAGGTTGTATTGTATAGTTTAATCTAAATGAATATATTAAAAATAAAATATAATGAATTTCAATACGAAGGTTGGGGTCGGATTTATGGACAAGAATCGTGGTTAGGTTTTGAGGTTGGGGTTGAGTTTCGGGATGGGGGTCGGGGATAGTTTTCAGGTTGGGGGTCGGAGTTAAGGTCGGAGTCGGGGTTGGGTTTCAGGATTAGGGTTGAAGAAGAGTTTTGGGACGACAGTTGAAGTTGGGTTTCGAGGTTAGGTCAAGTTTTGGGACAGGGGTAGGAGTCGGGTTTCGGGACGGGTTCGGGTTCGGGTTTCAATGTCGAGGTCGGGTTTTGGCACAGAGGTTAGTGTCAGGTTTCGGTATAATGGTCGGGGTCAAGGTCGGGGTTGGGTTTCGGGATCGCGGTCGGTGGCGGGTTTCAGTATAATGTTTGGGGTCGGGTTTCAGAATTAGGGTTGGGGTTGGGTTTTGGGACAGAGGCCAGTGTCGGGTTTCGATATAATGGTCGGGGTCAAGGTCGGCGCTGGGTTTCAGGACGAAGATCGAAATATGGTTTCGAGGTCTAGTCGAGTTTCAGGACAGGGTTCGGGGTCGGGTTTCAGGGTTCGGGATTGGGTTTCGGGATCGGGATCGGGTCGGGGTCAGAATTCAGGACGGGCGTCGGTGTTAGGTTTGGTATAATGATTGGGGTCCGGGTACGGGGTGAGGGGGGTTGGGTTTCGGGATGGCGGTCGAGATCATGTTTCGGATCGGGGCTCGGGGGTCGGGTTTTGGGTTTCGGGGTGTAGTCGGGAACAGGTTTAGGGACGAGGTCGGGTTTGGATTTCAGTGACGGGGGTTGGGTTTTGGGACGGGTTTCGTGGTCAAAATTAGTGGTCAGGGTGAGGGTCGGGGTCTGGTTTCTGGACAGGGATAAAGGTCGGGTTTTGAGTTTCGGAAAAAGAGTCGAGGTCGGGTTTTGGGATGAGGTTGGGGTCGGGGTGTTAAGATTATTGCCCTAAAGTGAAAATTTGTTCATGATATATGACATTTATCTATCAATAAAGGTTATTTATTTATTTTGCATATCGGATGTCCTGGATACTTTTTTTAGTATAGATTTGTTACAAGCAAATAAAACAAAGATTATCAGTATAAGAACTTTAATATAAAGCATAAGGAAGTATGCGGAAAGATATAATATTGAAGTAATAATCTAAATTGAGAATCTGCAGTCGTAAAGCAAAGGTGGACACTTTGACTTCGATAAGACTTTAATGTTTATCTACTTCCACTCTTGTGGGATAGTTTATCTTGACTATTGGAATAGGGCTTTCCAAGTAGAAATATTGTTATATATGAGGGGTATATTATATGTATTGGATCGGACCTAAAGTGATATTGATTTATATAATAATTCCATTTAAGATAAACCAATTCACTTTAACGAATATTCATGTAGATATCTTAATCTTGAGTGGATAAATTATTGCATATCTATGTGATGTATCTTTTGATTTATCAAAGGGTTAGGCGCCGAAGGAATGACAACTTTTATTCGATAAGTTAAAGATGTGTTGCATGGAGGATGATAACGTTATTCATGGATATAGAATCCATAGCTCTTTCACAATAGTCAATGATATTCTCTTTAAGTGTCATTCGGGACTTGATTAAACAATAAGAGATCTCGGTCGTTCTATAATCAGCTTACTGAATGATATTCTATTTATGGAGGATTTCATAAGTAGGGTTTGATCAAGATGAAATGAAGAAATCTTTAATGATAAAATAATTGAGAAGGTAAAACGGAATTTTAATCTTAATCTTGATTATGAATATCCTATAGGGATTCTATATCACAATATCTGTCATGGACAAAAGCCCTGTTAATGAGCTTTCGTAATTCGGTATAAAATCAAAGAGTTTAACTTCATACTTATAGTCGATTAGTCATGAAGTTTAATTATATGGATATATTGATTTGGGTTAATTAATTTATCTAATATTATTTTACCTTTGATTTTATATGTCCATCGGGTCCCCTCGCTAGCACACAAGTTTCAAGAAACGTCACGAAATAATTTCTGGTATTCCAACACTATGCCAGGACTGTCCCGGATGGGACAAGATGAAGAAGAAAATGTCACCCTTCTCCCATGGGTGTGGGTGTAGGTGTAGGCCATAGGGGCAATCCCAGTTAGGGATTATGCTCATGTGGTAGATGATGCAGTTTCAGGTTGATTCGGATAATTTTGAGAAGAATTAATTTTACTGGTAGCAGAAATTTTAATTCTAGAAATAATTTGAAATTCAAATAATTATTATCTTGGATTAGATGATAATATTTGAAATTTAAATTGTTGAATTAAATTTGTAATCTTTGGATAAAGATCACAATTTTAATTTTAATTTAAAAGCAAACAAGATAATATCTTAAATTAGATATTTTATACGAATTTGAATTTAAATAAATGGATAATTATCTGTGTATACGGATAATCTTTTATTTAAAATAAGGATAATGGTTATCAAAAATTAATTATTTAAATATTTATCGGTGGCTATAAATATTTGATTGATAGAGCAATTTTTGATTAAGAGACTAAAATCTAAGATGAAGGTCTAAGCTAAGTCTAATGGACTAAGAAGAACCATTATCTAACCATCTACATTTTTGTTTCTATTTCAGGAATTCTACTTAAAAACAAGGGTTTTCAGTATTAAAAATGGAGAGATGGTAAAGAAAAATAGTATTGCTTCGTGACCATAAATTCTGCTATGTGTGCCCACACACACCTGTACGTACAAGAGTCATAACAATATATATATATATATATATATTTTTGGTTTTAAATTCTGGAATTAAAAATAAATAAATATATATATATATTATTTTATATGCGCTTACTAAGCGCAGCACGTAACTTTAGTTACGTAATATATATCTTTATAATATATATAATATTATATTATGTTATAATATAATAATAATAATAATAATATATTTATGTATTTGCGTTTCTGAAAACGCAAACGTAACTGAAAAAGTTACTTGTGTGTGTGTGTGTATATATTATATAATATTATATAATATTTGGAAAATAATATAATGGGGTTTTGGATTAAACTCGGAAAAATTCCAGAATTTCTATTTTGGTCTTGGTAGGCTAAAATAATACAAGAATGGTAATTTTTACCGTAAACCCAAATATAAAATAATTTGAAAATTTTTTCGTGTGAGAAAATTCTGGGATTTATTTGTGGCGCACATAATTCAATTTTGACCTGTGGGGTTAGAATTGGGCAGAAAATTGAAAAACATTAGTATCCATCTTCAAATTTGTCATAGGTCTCCGCATTTACTGTTTTTCAATTGGTTATTACTATTATTATTATTATTATTATTATTATTTTGTAGTAGTCAATTTTACTTCTCTTTAGGAATGGAAACATGATATTACGGTCATTTATCATGTTTATAGTTGGTTACTCTATTTTACTATATTATGTGATGAATGATTATTTTAGTGTATATTGATGATAACATGTCATGTAGAATAAGTGAGTGCCACTTATATAAATATGTGTAAGAATAATGCAATATAATACAATGCATCGTATACCATACAATACAATATAATATGGTGCGTCAAACGTGTCCTAAATAGACATATATATCATGAAGATTCGTGTGTTATTAGATACAAAATTGTCGACACACCCCTACATATACATGTTTATTGTTGTCTATTTTTATGTAGTGACCTGTGCTTACAAGTCAATATTCAGATTTCGAAAAACATGGATGCGCGCGCTCGCATAAGTGTGTGTGTGCGTGCGTGTCTATATATATATATATATATATCCATATCAAAGTATGTGGCTGTGGTTAAAAGAGAAACATAGGGAAAGAAAATGAATTAAGCAATTGGCAAGCACACCGGAGAAAGGGCGTCACAAAGGAAGTCATTACGGAATTGGGTAGGGGCACAAAGGTCGGGGGCTTAAGCTTAAAAAAAACAAGAGATAAATTGGAAAAATATAATTGACAGATAATAAGGGTGAGAGAAACTTTTATGTTGTTTGGTATTATAAAATGAAAGAAAATAATAAATTTGTAAAATTATTATTCTATTAGCTTATTTATATTATTTAAGGTCAAAATAACGGTGAAAAAAGAAATTTTGGCCATCTTTAAGTGGAACTATATATGTTTTTCACCTAATATTAGAGAGACAAAAATTGGTGGTAGCTCTTCATTTTTTTCCATCCTATTTTCCATTTTTTTTTTTCTTAATTCCTTTCTTTTTACCAAACAAACTACATTATCATTTTACATGTAATTTTCATACTGCCCACTTCTTTCATTTCTCTTTTTCATCATACTAACCAAATATAGCATAAGCCACCTCAACTTTTTCTTATCTTTATTTTAATTTATGCTTTTGATTTATATTTACAAATGGCCAACTAAAAAGTTGAACATTAGAAACTTGTAGTCATTATTAGACCTCTTCATCAAACTTTCTGATTTTGTCATCACTGAGTAGGCCAATAGAGAAATACAAGGCCAATGTATTCTATGGGTGGTTTATTTATGATTTGCCAAACCTTTTGCCTACCAGCGCCTTAGTTAAGTGGCAAAATTAGTGGGGGATAAAAAATTAGTGGGTTCACAAAAGATCTTATGTCATGTATCCCACTCAATTTATTAAATAAAACGAATTACAAGAAATATAATAATTAAAAAAAAGAGAAAGTAATTAATCTGAAAGGGTTTACAAAATGAACAGAAAATAAACGTATAATGACGTGCTAGAAGTCCATATTTAGTAAGCAAACTATTTTTGCAGTTTATATACAAATTTTAATTCGTGGTTGTAGATATAACTTAATGGTAAGATCACACTTCATTCCACTTAAAAATGCAGAGTTCGGATCCCCCACCCTTAAATTTAAAAAGAAAAAGAAAAAGAAAAAATAACTTCTCAATTTTTTGTTGCTGTTTTTAATATATAAATGGGGTGAGGAGACGTCTTGCATGTGAAAAAAAATAGCACAATCTAACTATATTGATACCTACTAACAATATTCTTATCCCTCACTACGTACGTCCTTAACTTAAATTTATTAAAATTTAAAGAAACATGGAAAAGTTGTTTACAAAAAAAAAAGAGAATACAAACTAAAGAGGTCACAAAAATAAAATGTACATATATATAATTTTAGTTGTTTGTTTGTTTTTTTATTTATTTTTTTGAAATGAAAAACAAATCATATGATGAGCAGATGCAAGCAGGCGTTGTAGATGGAGTGCTGAGCCCAAAACGTAAGGAATCACATATTTAGCGACTATTTACATAAATGGTCTAATTCTTAATGATGACCATGTCATTACGATGGTTTAATAATTAAATTCTTATAATCGATGGCTCTTACATAACGATCATGTTATTATAACAGTTTTATTATATTGATAAATATTTGTGTTAAACAGGGAATCATATGCATATTAATGTGGTCATTATCATAGAGTCCATGTTCGTAATGTGATTAATCAACCTATATAAGATAATGATATATAGGTCCTTATAGTGTTAGTAAAATATATCAAACATTAAATATTGAAGTGACACTTATCAAAAAAATGTTGAAGTGACATGGTTATTATTTTAATGATCACAACATTACAAACTCTTCCCTTTTTAAATATAAAATTTGAAAAACAGATGTAAAAAAAAAAAAAAAAAAAAAATTAGGTCAATAAAAAACGTGATCAGCTCTTTGATTTTTAATCACATTTTTTGGGAAGAAAATGTAACAAAATAAAGTAAAAGCGAAAAAAAAGAAAAGAAAAAGCATTTGTTAGTTTCATAAAAGCGTGGCCAACACTTGAACAAAATGTGACCAACTCTTTTCTCTCCATAAACACAAAATCTGAATATATATATATATAAACAAAAAAAAAAAAAAAAAACCTACCAGAATAATAGGTCGCCAATAATATCAAGATGGGGCAACTTTTTTTCATTGTTTAGCATTGCTCATTTCATAGAATAATAAGACTAATTACCAAAATTTCATCCGAATTATGTCCATGTAACACTTTACCCTTCAAATTAATTTCAACACTTAATATCTGATTTGCCCAGAGATAACAAATATACCACCTTTGATTAGGATTTCTAACGGAAAAAGCATAATTCAGGGGTTTGGGGCTTAAACCTAAAATTCTTCTTATGAAATATTAATTGAATAGAATTAAAAAAAAACTTGTACAGTTAATTTCTATATTGGTCACGTAAAGAGATTGGCTACTGTGTATTTCTTATGTTCCCACCCCTTGACCAACCATGATATGAAATTACGTTTTGATGTATTGTCACGTAAACTTTTTAAAAACTCAAAATTCTCCCAAAGAATATGATATGGTTTAAGTATATTAGTAGCACGCAATTCACGATCCCCTACGGGTTAACGATGACTAGTAGGGGCCATTGACATATATTATATTATCAGAAATTATTATAATGACTGAGAAAATTGTAAAATATTTAATGAAAAGATTATAATGTCCACGCAAAGCCAAACCTTTTGTACACAAAATAGAAACATATAGAATAGTATTCCATAATAACAAATTATTTATTACATATAATGAATCTTCTTTTTTCTGTAGTATAGAAAATAAATTGTCTAAATAAAATTCAACATCAATAATTGTTATTAGTTTTATTTTTTCTCTTTCTCTTTCTCTTTGGTTTTTTTTTTTTTTTTTTTTGAATTTTTGCTTCACAATACAATTTATAAAATGAATTGTTTTACTATATTGATTTTGATACCATATAATGAATTGAAATTTGACGCCATATATATAAATCTATATATATATATATATATATAACTAAAACTTTTTCTTGCAATATTTGTTGTAACAAGGTTTTACGTACTTGTCCAGTTTGTCCACATCTGTTATGTTGGAAGAACAAAATGATAATATACTTCAATTAGATATAAATAATATATAAAAGTACAACAAAATTAATTACAGAAATAACAAATCCTATTTCAGCACATCAACATAAAATAAAATAAACCAAAATTTTTTTTTTCTCAATTCTAATTTATCTACGTACTACTTACAAAATGGTAGTAGGGTTATTAATCAAAATCAAGTATAAATTTTCAACAACTTAGGGGGCGTTTGAACACATTCCCTCTAACCAAATAATTCCATTTTTTTTTTTTTGTCTTGTTTTTTAAAAGTAAACTCAGTTTTACTATTTGCATTTCGAACTCTTACATAAACTCAAATTTTGAAAGTTCATAATTTTATTTTTTTTAGATCGAAATGAGAGGATATTTTTTAAATTGTATAGAATTTCTAGAGTAATGAAACAATATCTATATTGATTTCTTCTCAACACATGTCAAGTTTTGACACTTTATACCTCCAAACAATTTATTTTCTTCAGAGCGTATAATTCAAAACTCAACACAATTCTAATAAAAGTAACTCCAAAACTCCAGTTCAAGAGGACTAGATATATTTGTTTTAATCATGAGTATAAAAAAGTGCATGCAATACATGTGAATGAATCAAATCTAAGGAAGACGATATTTATATAACTCTCGTATTACTAGATAGTATGCATAAATATAGGTTGGCTGAATTGATCCAATAGTTACAATCGAATTCCCTATTCTATAATACACATTTATTGAGATGTTGTTGATTCAAAATAAGAAGAATTGTAATCAAGTTGATAATTTTTCATGAAGATAGAATGGTGAATTCTTTCGTGTATTTTTTTTTAAAGAAAATATTTTGTATAACTAAGAGAAAAACAAATAGTTTATTTAACAAAGCTGTAAGTAGAGTAATATAGAAAAAATAATTTTAAGCATGTAAATACGCATGTCAAGTAAGCAAAAACACTTATAACAAAACACATACTAATATTATCTGAAGAAAAAAAAAAACCAAGGAAAAAAAATTGCATATTTTGCTTAGCAAGGCTAAAAATAAGAAAAAAAAATATACCTTGACAAATACAAAAAGATTTAATATAATGGTGTTGAATAAATAAATTTTAGCAAAAAATTATCCTTACACTACAATAAATATGAAAAATATTGAATATTGATTAAACTCGAAATAACAGAGATGAAGTACTATATTAGTATTAGCAATAAGATCGTCAAGCAGTGATGTACCAACAACTAAAGATCATGAGAAACATCACATAATTAACCTCTTTTTATTACTTTCATGTACAAGAGAGAAAAGAAAAGGAAAAAAAAAAAAAAAAAAGATTACGAAATCCGTTTAATAACTTTTTTCTAAGACTTGTTTCGTTATTTACCGCATGATTATTTAGAAATCAAAATATATGATATACATCAAAGTTGCTATAGGAAAAAAAAAAAAAAAAAAGAAGATAAAGATAAAGAGTTACACACATACCTTTTTCAAACTTAGAAGCTAGAAATAACGCCACACAATGAAGAACGCAACTGTCGTCGATATAATGAGTATTCATATCGGATGGAGAAAGGAAAAGAGGAGTACACTTTTTGGGGGTACATGAACTGCAACAACCAACACGTACTTGAAGAAGTACAAAACTATCACACACTTGTTGACATTCTGAGCCACAAATGAGTAATATATTTAGTGTAGAGCGTACGGGTGTGTTTGAAGACATGTCTTGGGATACGTCTAAGGTCAAGTAAATCACTATGGGGGTTTAAATTGTGAAGTAGTTTAGGTGCAAATGGTGGATAGAGAGACAGAGAATGAGGACTATGCTGATCTTGAGCCAGGAACTACATTTAACCCTAGTACAACAAATATTATTGAGCATACTAGACTGTATATATTTTTCCATGTTTTTTGTCATCGATCCATTCGTCTTTTTGGAGTACTTGTAGTTTTTAAAACACGAAATTACGGAATGCATATATAGTAGTTTTAAGAGATGATACATTTTAGAAATATAAAATAAACATTTTTAAAAATATATATAGTTAAATGTACTTTTTTTTTCTTTTCTTTTTTTTATCAAAGTAAGAGAAAAGGCTTAAGTGATATTAGTATGTAATTTTCCTATTATTGGTCTTTTACCTAGGCATGTGATATTAGTTTTTAATTTAAAAAAAAAGTATAATGTGAAATGTGTTTAATTTCTTATTACGTAAATCTAAAAACATTTTCATAATTAGTTACATAGATTATACATATATTGTAAAATGTGACAATATTTCACCCCTCTAAATAACTAATATTAGAATTGGAATACAACTATATATATATATATATATATATTTTAAAAGGGGAACGTTCTCTTATTCAATCAGGGAAATCTTCCCTTACAAAACAACCCAAAGTTTTGAGAAGAAAATCGATCAAAACACGAGGACTAGAACTAGAAAGTGCATGTCTAACTAAAAAGTGAGCTACCCCATTACCGAATGTTTATTTTGGGTTTCTCTCTCTTTATTTTTTATGTTTTTGTATTTTTGTTTCACAATACAATTTGTAAAATGAATTGCATCGTATATTTATTTTGATAACATACAACGAATTGAAGCACATCAAATGGAATCCAACTAAAACTTTTTCTTGCAATATTTGTTGTAACAAGGTTTCACGTACTTATCCTGTTTGTCCATATCTGTCATGTTGGAAGAACAAAATAATACATACTTCAATCAGATATAATATATAAAGGTACAATAAAGTTAATTGCACAATTAATTACAGTTATAAAAAAATTAGTTACACAATTAAAAATCCTATTTCACCACAAAAAAAAACGATAATTTAAATAAAACAAAAAAGAAAAAACTCTTCAACCCTAATTTATATCTACGTACTACTTGCAAAATGATATTAGCATCATTATTCAAAATCAAGTGTAAGTGTTTCAACAACTTAGGGGGCATTTGGCACGTTTGCTCTAACAAAAAAAAAAAAAAAAAAAAAAATTATTTTTGTCTTTTCCTTAAAAGTAAACTCAGTTTTATTATTCGTATCTCTAAATCTCATTTAAAAACTCAAAATTTGAAAGTTCATAACTTTATTATCTTAAATCAAAATGAGATGATCATTTTTAAATTGCATAGAAATTCGAGAGTAATGAAATAAGGTCTATATTAATTTTAATCCCAATATATTGAAGGTTTTTACACTTTTTAACTTCAAATAGTTTATTTTCAATTAAGTGCATAATTTCAAAACTCAACTCAATTCCAATCAAAATAACTCCAAAATTACAACTCAAGGGACCAACCAAACAGTTGCTTAGATATTTGTTTTTAACCATTAGTTTAAAAACTACATGCAATATGTGGGAATGAACAAAATGCAAGGAGGACGATATTATCAAAAAAACTCTCGTATTACTTGGTGTAGAAGTACACATAAATATAGGTGCATAAATTATATAGATTGGATGAATTGATCCAATTGTTAAAATTTATTTAAATGTTGTTAATTCAGATTAAAAAAAATTGTAGTCAAGTTGATAAATTTTTCACGAAGATAGGATGGTGATTTCTTTCGTCTTTTTATAAAGAAATTAATATTGTATACTAAGAAAAAAAAAAACTAGTTCATTACAACAACAAAGTTATAAGTAGAGTAATATAGAGAAAATAATTTTAAGCCTATAAATATGCATGCCAAGTAAGCAAAAACACTTATAACAATACACACATTATTATTTGAAGAAAAAATAAAGAAAATCAATATGTATATTTTGCTTAGCAAGGCTAAAAAATAAAAATTATCTTGAGAAATACAAGCAAATTTAATTAACGATATTGAATAAATAAATTTTAGAAAAAATTATCCTTACACTACTATAAATATGAAAACTAAATATTGAATAAAATCAAAATAATGGAGATGAAGTACTACGTGAGTATTAGTAATAAGATCGACATAGCATGAAGTCCATTTAATAACTTTTTTGTACGACTTGTTTCGTAATTACCGCATGATTATTTAGAAATCAATATATATATATATATATATATATGATGTAGATCAAAGTTGCTGTAGAAAGAAAAAAGATAAAGAGACACACACTTAACTTTTTGCAATTTAGAAGCTAGAAATAACACCGCACAATGAAGAACGCAACTGTCTACGAGGAAACGAGGAGCACACTTTTTGGCCATACATGAACTGTAACAACCAGCACATAATTGAAGAAGTACAAACTATCACACACTCGTTGACATTCTGAGCCACAAATGGGTAACATATTTAGTGTAGAGCGTACTGGGTGTCTAAAGACATGTTTAGGGATATTTCTACGGTGAAATAAATCACTATGGGGGTTTAAATTGTGAAGAAGTTTAGGGGCAAATGGTCGAGAGAGAGATTGAGAATGGGGATCGTTAAGGTGATCTTGGGCTAGAATTACATTCAACCTTACAACCACAAATAATATTGAGCATACTAGACCATAGTTTTTCATGTTTTTTGTCATCTCCATTTTTTCTTGTTTTTTTTTTGTCATAAATGAGAATTATTTATTTTTAGTTTAGCCCCTACTAAAAATAAATAATTCTCATATAATCCCTATTAAAATTAATTATATGTTTATAATTTTACTGCATTGTCCCACTAAAATTAAAAATTATCACATAAACCCATTAAAACTAAAAATTCTCATATAGCCCCCACTAAAATTTATTTTATCTTAATTTTTTTTTGGTGTATGGGGCACTAGAATATATTTCTGGCTCCGTCCCAGGAAGTAATAATAGGATTAGCAGGGTATGTGCTCACATTGATAATGTAAAAAATAATGTAAGGCGATTTTGAGCTGTAAAATATTGTCACATCTATAGTGGTTTGAGGATTTTTAACCTCTTATAAGATATGCCAAGTGTAAACATATCATGTCTTTTCAAAATTACCCCAAACCAACCAAAAATGAGTTATTGTAGAATACTACTGGTAGTCCATCAGTATATCACCAGTAATCTATCACAATACTATTCAGAGAGTATTTTGATACAGTACTTTTGATATTCAATATGGTATTTGATCGTCAGAGCCAGTCTTCAATTACCAAAGAGTATTTTGGTAGAATTTTTTTGGTAATCTACCAGAATTCTTTTCATGTTCTTATTGAATTATTTTTTTTATTCCATCGAATTTTGTATTCAACCGGATTATATGTATATTTTCACATATCATTCATCGTATTATGTTATAATGGTTATCGTAATTTGTTTAATTCATTCTTTCACTATTTTAATAATAAAATTGCATTAAAATCATATTATTAGAAAAAAGTTTAATTATTTTAAAAAACCTAATCCCCCAATTGAAAAATCCCAAAAAATAGGGAAAAAAAAACTCTAGCCCTAAAAATATCGAAAATCCCCATATTGAAAACCCTAATTTCTCATCCCCCTAACCAACCCCATCACCACGGACGGCCTAGCTTCGACTAGCCGAAATACACAGCCCATTGCACTGAGAAAGATATAGAGGAGTTACTTAATGTGATTTAATTTGAACACAACAGAAAATATGATAACAAATTATTGACAAAACGAGAAAATTTGGAAGGAAAAAAAAAACATTATCGGTAATCTCATACAAAATTATACGGCAAAACACATACATAATAAAAGTAAATCTTCCTAATCCAATCTAACAAAATTTCAAAAACAACTAAGCTAGTTTTGGAAAATCACACAAATTTAAAATTTGAAAATTCATAAACAAATTTTCCAACTTAAAAAATAAACTTGTTCGATAACTTGTTCCGTTACCACGCACATATCTATGCCAAGCTTCCTCCATCCTTTAGCTTTATTCTCACCCCTTTCTGCAACATGCGAAGAAGCAAAAGTAAACGAAACGCTTAGAAAGTATACTTGTAAATCTAACAAAACATTAGAATATTTTAATTTAGGTGTAACCACCGACACATTATGTGACCCTAACATAACATCTCAAAGATTAAACAACTAATCATACTATGAATTATGATCACACGTCATCATTCTCATCTTTATCTTTTCTACGTAGCTGTTCTATAGACGATGCATCAATGTACATAACCACAGTGAGCACCTTTGTAACGACTCGACTTTTTAGACCGTTAACTAATGTATTTATTCTTAGTTAATATAGTCTTAATACCTTTTTATGTTTGATTTCAAAAATGCAGAACTTTTTTTCTTTTTAAAAACAAATCATACTTGTACTTGAAGAGTTTAATAAACTAAAATTTTAACTGAGGAAACTAAAATATCTAAATAATAAATATTATATTCAAATTTATACTTAGATAGTATTTAAAAAGCTATAACGTCATGCGGATTAAAACGAAAAACCTTAAAGTTTTTAAGTACTCCTACTAGTTTAGTAGTACCGAAATATTAAAAACATAGTTTTAAAGATAATTGATTCAAATAAATTTAAGAAGTTTAAATGCGAAAATTAAATTTGTGGTGGTATCACACTCCCTTCCTTTATCGCCTCCACTTTGCTACTCCAGTCTAGAAAACATCTAAGTAGTGAGATGCTTATCCGCGTTACCTACAACATGAACACACATATATGAGTTGTCACACAGTAAGTACAAACTTTATCTTACAAAATATTTTTATAAAATCATATCATCACACGTCACAATATGAATGTTCAAAAATGCATGTGATCTATGTGTGGTCAATTATACTTCATTATATACATGTCTTGTTTACTTAAGGGCCCTTGTGTATGTACCCATATACGCGCAATCAATGGGGAGTTAGGGGAGCGACCCTTCAACAACCTCCAATGTCATAATTTATAACTTTCATTCTTATTATATAATTTCAACTAATTGGAGGTTGGTACGACATTTTATTATATCTTTCATTTGCCTCATTCTGATTAATTGTGAAAATGTGTAGATTTACATGTTATGATGGCATAATTATCTGTGAGACATGTTAATCATATTAGTGCAAGATAAATTATGCACATCAAATGCTTAATCAACGCAATACATATCACTCCTATATTCACCACATCATCAAGACAATTCATAGCAAACATAGAACATCAACAAGAAAACATTTGGTTATATACTGCAAGTGAGGCTTGTACTTTCTTTTCGTATGTGTTTAAAATTCCGGAGTTGTACCTCCTTCTACGCAAGTTTGGAAAATTGTCATGATTTAACAATATCTCATATTAGAGAGAATCATAGTTATACTATTTTATTTATTTATTTATTTTATAAATTATGGTGAACTTAATTTACTTGTATCATAATTAACCTTAATAATTAATTCATATTAATTATTAAGTATTAAATAAATTTCTACTAATTATTATTTAATTAATTTAATTTTACTTAATTTAATTTATTAATCAATCAATCAATCAATTAATTAGGCAGTACTTAATTATTACTTAATTTAGTTGAGCCATTATAATTAAATGACAAGGAATAAATACCTTTCTTACCTCTAGATGACTTAGCCAATGAGAATGGTTGAAAAGTTGGTGACTTTTGACGAGAGAAAATCGAAGGAATAGAGGGTGGTTTTGTAGTGGAAAATGGAGAGAAAGTGTGGTTTTTGCATGGTACACTACTAGAAAAGAGGGATTACACGACGGGTTTTAACCGTCGTGTAAACTTTACACGACGGTTCCCCAACCGTCGTGTAATCCAGCGTCATGAAAGATAACACGACGGTTTTAATACCGTCGTCGTATCTTAATTTTACACGACGGTTACCCAACAGTCGTGTAATTCCGGTAAACCGTAGTCTGGGCGAGCAAAAGAACGTACATTACACGACGGTTCCATACGGTTCCAGGCGGAACCGTCGTGTAATGTTCTTACACGACGGTGCATCGTACCGTCGTGTAATATTATTATGTAAAAAAAAAATTTTGGATTTTTGGTGATTTCCCACGGGTGGTCTAACCTGTATGTTATCCAATACACGATCCAAGATATTAACTTCATTGATCAAACTAAAAATATACACCAATTATTACATTACAAGTTCATACATCATAATTAATGAATTCCGTTACATGGCTAGCCCATTCTCCCCTAATCAAATCCAAATCCTCAGAAGAATAAAATTCTTTACTTTCAAGTGCGTCAATTCCATTCAACACTATATCCCTCATATAACCTAAAATAAAATAACCACATTCAACACTTCCCTCTTAGAGAGGACAATGACGGTTCGAGATTTTGGTTTTACAGTCTCGTCTCCTTCTAATCCCTTCTCCGGTTGTAATCTTCCAATCCGTTAGGGCCCTAGCAAATTGGTAAAATTTAAACTAATTAAGATGCATATAATTAAGATTAAAAAAAATAACATATTCAAATTGACTTACATGTTCATTAGCTCAGTAAAATCGTCGTGTTTCTTCTCCCGAAGATGATCAAAATAAAGGACGAGGTCCTCCCATGGGTCAATGACACCCAAAACCCAATGTCTCCCTCTGTTATGTGGCACAAGATAAAGCCATTCTTTTGGTGCGTCACGCAAAAAGCTGAGAAGATTGTCGGCTCGCTCTCTCCTGCCAACATCTTCAGTATCTGTTCTCACCGGTGAGATCAAGCTTGGAGACACAAACACAAACTTCTCAGCTTGCCCGTTAATTCTACATAGTTCCTCCAAATATCTGCATAACCGTATCAAAATTATTACTCTACATGACATATAGAAGAATTTCCAGATAAAAAGAAAATTTAAGATAAAGAATGTCGTACCTCATGTAGACTAATATACAATTTGCACTGATTTCTTGTAAATTAATGAACTCATAAATATCTTCAAAGCTCAGAAAGATAGGCATATCAAAACCCATGATCGTGTATGGTATTGAGACCTCAATCTGATTACCTTGACGCATGGAACTATGTGCATAATAAGCCAAAGGCCTCATCGCCCTATTCATGTTATTAAAGTCGAACACCAGTTTTTGTTCTTGCGCACCTTGTTGTACCTCAGTTCAAGAGTCGATCGTTTTATTTCCAACCTTTTTTTGGCATTTTTTGTTGCCAGCTGCTGGGTCAGGAACGTGACTAGGACCTCGACTTGCCTTGTTCATACTCGTGTCGAGCTCAACTAAACTTTTAGGCCAAGCAACAAACCCATTAACAACATCCTCCATAGTGGTGGCATCGTACGTCGGTATAGGTAATTGTGATTTTTTTAATTTGGGTACATTGATTGATACTCGCACGTTCCCTTCCCCCAGTGGAATCCCATGCACCGTATCGGTGGGGAGGCTCTCCAGCCATGCTCTTCCAAACGCAACAAGCAACTGTCCACCCTGAACTTCATCGAAGATATAGAGCTTACACTCCTGACTGTCGACCGGCATGGTTGGCGGCTCAGCAACTCCATGTTGTTTTTCTTGGGCAGAGCAACTAGTCTTAAAACTGTTGTGTTGGTCCACGGTTGGCATATTCTTGGATCAACCGACGGCTCTACATCTTTGTTCGCACATAGACCACGCACCAACGCCTTTAATTCTTTTATTTCACGTCTCATTGATTGTACTTCATTGTCTTTACTCGAACTTCGATTTAGGTTAAAGTACTGAGACGGCTTTACGAACTTTGATTGCCCACGGACACGGCCTTTTGTGTTTGGGTCTAGATAATGCCTGCGACAATACATCATTAGTGCCAACTAATTCGAAAGTGCCTTGGCTCTCCTGTGTGTTGTACTTCATCTACAAGATTATTAACAGAAATCATTTAAGCAAAAGGGTTGTAAGTATGTATAATAGTGATGAAGAAATCATTGTTAGTTAGTAAACTTACTATCAACTCGCTAACTTTTTGACATGCTGGATCTTTCAACTCTCCATCTGCGGCTGTCTGTTGCTCTAGCCACAAACCATCTCTTTTTTCCCATTTCCCAGTCTTCTTAAACTGTAATTAACATCGTTAGTATAAATGGAATACGATTTAGTACAAACAAAATTTATTGACATACCATTTCCTGGTCGAGCTTCCTATATCCGTCTCGGCCTCCTCTTGATGAGTATTCGTTGTTTGTCCTTATTTCGCTTCCACGATCAGATAGTTGTTGGAATTACGAGGACGTTCTATACTAAACGAATTTCATCCAATCCTCTTCTTCAATATTGGGGTAATTTTCAATAACTTTTTGCGGCCGTGTCCACACACTTTCTTCATTTAGAAATTCCTCGACAAACGTCTTGTACAGATCATACCGAAAATTCCTTGCAGCTTCACCACATGATTTTAAACAAGTGCTCCGGAAGCTTTCATCCACGGTGAAAGAAGTAACAGTTTCTTTCCAAATAATATCTTTCAATCCGTCTAAATCACGAGATCTCCAATCTTGTATCCATATTGGAACGTGCTCTCGAGCGAGCACGCCAATCCAGCTCATCAATTCGTCACCGTGCTTCCCTTCTGGTTGTTCTTTCTCGTCAAACGTGACTTGAATTCGTTCACCTCTTTTCCTTGCCATATGGACGCGTTTCATTATTGTTGTCATTCGCTTGCCCTCGACAGGGGGATCCATCGGGTTTTTCCTTCGTGCTCGTCCCTTTTTGGAATGTTCCATTGTATTCGTCCACCTATATTTATTGGCAAAAAACAAAATTAAATAAAAAAATTAATGGGTATTCGAACTTTTTCTTCTTTTTTTTTTTTTTAATTGTTATTAAGTAGGCGCAAATAAAATATAAGTGTTTTCATTTTTTTTAACAAGCGATAGTTACAAACTTTATAGTGGAAATATAACAATAAAAAAGTTATAGTGGAAATATAACTTTAATGTTATATTTCCACACGGGGGCCTGGCGCTCCACAAAAAATGGTAACCCGAAAAAAATATGTTATGTAATATTATCTCATATTTTCCCTCTTTTTAACCCGAAAAAAATCACCTCTAAAAAATGTTAATTGACGTATTGCAAAACACAAAGTTTTACTTCTAGAATTAAAAAATAAAGCATCGAAAGTATGTTGTGGACGGGAAAAAATTCATGTGTATGCTTCTATACATAATACATGTGTATCAAATCTAATACATGTGTATCAAAACACAAAGGTAAAACATAATAGTGATTGCTTCTATATTATTCCCCCCAAAAACTCAATTTGACATTTCATCGAGCATGTTGTGGGCGGGAAAAATTCATGTGTATGTAAAGTGCCAAAACCATTCACAAACCATTAATCTACAAAGAGCAACATTATGAACTAAAACACCCATGTTCAAAAATGGATCTTTAATGACAAACAACAAGACAAAATAGCAAATTTATTTTACTTTGTATATGAAGTTACCTTGCTTTTCTTTGAAGAAGAATAGACACGGCCACACCAAGAGAGAGGCAACGGCGGCGGCGGCAATGACGGCGACGGCAGCGGCAACGGCGGCTTGACCGTTTTTTAAAAGAGAGGTGGCGGCGGCTTGGAGAAGGAAGTGGGTACTTGAGAAATTTAGAGAGTGTGAAGAGAAATAAGAAGATATGTGGAGATAAAAGGAGAGGAAGTTGTATTTAAGTAATGGGTTTTCACATGGATTTCGAAAACGAAAGTTGAAAATTTTCAAAATTTTTTGACAATTGCACAACGGTGTATTTGAAAACCGTCGTGTAATACGGGGGATTACACGACGGTCCAAAAATCCCGTCGTGTAATGCCCCCGAAGGGTATTACACGATGGTCCATGACCGTCGTGTAAACCCCCAGAAGGGGGATTACAAGACGGTCCCAGGGACCGTCGTGTAATCCACCTCCTGGAGGTGGATTAAACGACAGTCCATGGGACCGTTTAATCCCCCAGAAACTTATGACCTCTAGATTAGAGATAAAAATTTATTTTCATCAAAATCACTATAAAATTATGCAGTTTATAATTGTCCTATATACGTATTAATGATATCATAATTTTTGAAATATTAATATAAGTTAATTAGAAATTAATACAAGTTTAACATATAAATATTAATAGTTGAAGGAAAAGCAACACGTTTTGCTGATGGGGACAAGCTCCTTAATGTGACATATCATATCATAAAGATTTTAAAGTTCTCAGTTTAAATTTAAAGATGTTTAATTAAATATGACTGTGTTAACATAATAGTTGTTATTATCAGTATTACAGAAATAAATAAATGTTCACATGCCCTTATTACCAATTCCCGTGTTATAAATTTTTTTTTTATATTTTTATCGAATCATATTGAGCACAAACAAAATAACTATTATTTTTACAACACGATTAAAAAATTATAAATGTACCTTAATTCTGAGTAGTTGATTCACTCAGACCTTTTGTATTGTACCTTTTGAATCACCAATGAATGAGAACATTAGGTAGTTTAACATTTTGGTGTTCTTAAGAAGCACTATTTTGGATAGTAGGAACTTCAATTATAGTTGTGCAATTCATGACTTCATGTTTAAATATCAACGACATCCTTATATGGTGTTAATTCGAGAATCTTGAGTGACTGAGATCTCATATCCATTGGGTGGAATAAACTTTATCTTTGATTTATTCTTAGATTAAACATTAATTAGAGAATTAACTATACTCAAAGACAAATATGTAATTAGAGAGGTTAGAATGGAACTTTTCACCTAGCTCTAATTATGGATGATCATAGTGAAGGGTCTCGTAACATGACATCGATGGACAAATCTAGATACATGTTATCAGTAGCTTTTTAAAAATATATCTATATCTTATTAGAGTGTAGATTTGGTTCTTGATAGTGGTGCAAACTGAAGTTACTAATGGTGTTGGGCCTCGTGCCTGCATAGTTTTGCTCTTGCGCTCATCCCAAACGGCCTCATGTCATTAGAAGGTAGTCTATTTACTTATAAACCATAATATATGTCTATTCTTAAACGATGTGGGACTACACAGCTTACCCTTTTCTTTGTAGGGACTAATGACTATCATACATTATTTAAGTTAATTGCTGGTGATAGCGACAAGGGTTTTAATATGCTCAAGAATTTATATTTCATGTGAAAGATGAGTAAAGTAAGAATTACAAAGTTTTACGTTAGTGTTATGGTGATTTTATGATGATAGACTTGCATACATAGTTGATTTGGTGTAAAATAGGACAAGGCATGAATAGATGAGCTCGAACGGTGCTAATTAGAGGCTTGGTCGAGCCTTGAGCGCCGTAGCAGCTCTTTTGGGCCAAAAATCAGAGTACAGAGCACCATAGTGCTCATAAATGGGTGCCGCGTAAAAAAAAAGTACATAGCACCGCGGCAAAAACTTGAAAGTTTAAATCATATCAAGCATATTCTCATAAAATTATTGTTATCTCTTTCCCAACCTCCATTTTCCTTCTCCCCTTAAGAAAAGAGAGATGTTCTGATTTCTCACTACCAAACCTCTGTGATTCACTTTTCTTCTGAGTCTCTCACCTTGATTTCATCATAAATTAAATGTACTTTTCTTCAACGCTTGTGATTTAGGAATTTGGAAATTGGAGAGAATTTAAGAATTAAGGAAAATTCTTGTATTAGTTGATAGAATTAATTTTCTAGAATGATGAATTAAAGGATTTATGGTGGAATTTATGAATTGAAATTGTTAGACTCATAAATTAGGTTTTCTTGATTTTTTTTGAAAACATAAATTGGGGTTTTGGTGAATTCAGATGGATTGAATAAATTATTGAGTTAGGTGATGAATTGATTTTATATAATGTTAAATTGAAAGCTTTAATAATATAATTTCGAACTTCGAGATGTTAGATTTATGGATTTGGTTTTTAGGGTACTTTTTCTAGAAAATTAAAATTGGGGCTTTTAGGATTTTTATGATTTTTGTTAAATAAAGGATGTTAATTCTATGATTTTGCGACATGGATGATCCAAAGAGCTAGCGTATTTAGGTCCCAAGGCACTACGTCACCCAACTAGCAATTTTAGTAAGTTCATCAAGTAAGGTAAGTACATCTCTCATCTGTAATATGTTTGTTCAAATTCTAGATGGTTTTAGATGATGTTAAAGGAAAATGTTTTGATGATAGATGTTCTTTATGAGGTTATTTTCAAAGAGTTTTAATTGAGATATATGATGTAAGATGATGATATTTTTAACTATGTACCTCCTTATTTTTATGAAAAAGTGTGAAACAAATAATTAAGTAAAAAGTTAATAAGAACCAAAATAGTAATATCAGAAAATACATATAAGCACAAGAAACTATATTAATTAACTGCATTGATGAATTAGGGTGATTACAAGCCTTATAACGATATGGATATTAGAGATACCGATAAATCTTCATATTTAGCTTAACCCAAAGCTTTCTCAATACAATCAAAGCCTACCAACCCTTATTCTTTCTTCCTCTCCTACATATACTGTTCTTATTAGCAACTAACTAACATTCTTACAGCCCATTACAGACCTCAACAAATGATTACAAATTCCGTAAGGAGGGTCACATATTATCACATCAAATGTCTACAAGAACAAGAAAGAAATTGAAAAGTAGAAAACATGATGATGCACTAGTTATCGTCCGGTTACGTGATCATAAATAAGTCTGAGAAGAAAAACCTTGACTTTTTGGATACTAACAACGAAATTAATTAAATCTTTACTAATTTTATATAAAACAACCTTTATACTATATATATATATATTTTTTAATGCAATTGTGATTCTATCTCTCACATTTAAAAAATAAAAGGTACATTTTTTTCTTTTAAATACGACTGAAATTTTAAAGATAATTTAAAAAAATAAACAATTAACAACAAATCTTACACAATATAAATTTAAATGATCTTCTTAACTATCATCTAAACCATTTCAAACTAAGAATCTTAACTTAATAAAAATAATAATCAACTTACATGTTCGTTAAAGAAAAGTATAATGTAGGTTGTCCATAAGAAGTTATATAGTTTTGTGAAGAATCAATTAGACTCTATTTCTCCATTATGAAGTTAATTGTAGGATAATTATTATTTGTAATCTTTTCAGAATTCCATCTGCTACTAAAAAAAAAAATCAAGTGGAAGAATTTATTGGATTGCATTTATATATGTGGTAGATTCATTACATTTTTGTGTAATAATAATTAATAAAACAAAAGTTATTATTATACGAGTAATTTACCAAATTTTTAGCCGTCTCCACATGGAAAATAATTGCATACAACAGGCAAAAAGCAATATTTGGATAAAATTTATGGCGATGTTGGTATTATTTGTAAATCTTTACTTTTTTGTTACATATTGTTTCTTTGAAATTTAAAATATGATAAATTCCAAAATTGGCTAGATTTTAATTGTGATATGTATCTTCAAAAATGTTGATTTCAAATTTTAAATAACATGAACTTTAAAAATTGAACTAAATTTTTTATTGTGATATTTATAACTATCTTTATATGAGTTTCTGTGTTATTTTAAATATCTTTTTTGAGATAAAGAGCCACCAGTTTTGTATGTTTTTTAGATAAGTACAAAAAAGTATAGCATGTACATATTCAACTCAAAAATTATAAGCGTATATCCTTTTATAAAATTAAATATGCATGCACTTTATACACGAAAGAGTTTACATATTAGTATTATACAAAAAATATAATAGTAACTTATTATTTAAATAGTATGTTTAAACGATATTAATATTATGTATAAAATATAATAGTAACTTTTCTTTAAATAATATATTTTACATGTGGTTTAAAGGAAATATCCAACTCCGAATCTTAAACTATTTTTCAAATATTAATAATCTTTTTACTTAAAATTTTTTATTATTTTTAAACTAGGTCATACGCCTATCTTCTTTTAAAAATTAAAAAAGAAAAAAGAAAAAAGAAAAAAAATATGGGGTTTCTTTCAACTCTTCTCTATAAAAGAAGACAAACCAAAATTCATTCACATTTAAAAATAAAAATAAAAAATAAAAATAAAAATAAAACACTCACACACACACACATGCACATACACACATTTCTCAAGTACCAGTAATTCTACTTGCTCCAGTCAATCAAAGTTATGAATTCCAAATTACTTTTTATCACAAACTGCTGTTTTCAATCTTACTCTTCATTATTATGCTCTCCATCCATGGCACAAAGTCTGATACCACTTGAAACTGTCTACAACTTCATCCAACACAGCAACTTTTGCAATTCTGTGTTGGAAAACATGATGATCAATATCTATGATCATACCAGAGTCACACTCTTGGAAATCTAATATCACACCTACCAATTCAACTGATTGGTAAATTGCAACCCACAAAGATTGTTGGTTCATCATGGACCTAAATATAGACTACTTGACTAGCGCCTTTGGATCCATCAATTCAACATGCAGTCCTATACCAAATACAAAAACAGATGACATTAACACGCTAGTCAGCACCATCTTTAGCCAACCAGCACACTTGTTTTGAGGGCCTCGAATGTGTATCTTCTTCATAAAGCATGACAAATAGCTTGTTAGAGCTATTGTTGAATGATGTTAAGCTATTTGACATCTCTCTTTCTCTCTTCGCCAAAAGTTGGGTTCCTAAGAAGGTTGCTATAAGCAGGAAATTGCTATATATTCCACTAATGAAAATCTCGAGCTTAATCATTTGTATAATTTAACAACTAGGAGGAAATTGCTATAAGCAGGTTATGGACAGAATAATATATTGGTGAGAGAGGTGGTGATTGTGAGTTAGGATGGCACTAAAAACTTTACCAGCATCAATGAGGCCATAAATGCGGCTCCAAATAACACTGCGGTTTCAGAAGGGTACTTTGCGTTTTATGTTAAGGCCGGGGTTTACGAGAAGTATGTGTCTATTGGTAAGAATAAGAAGTATTCGATGATTGGATGATATTAATAGGACAATCATCACTAGCAACCAAAATTCTACTGATGGGCAAACAACTTTCTATAGTGCAATATTCGATAAGAACTCAGAACTTATTATTTAGAATTCGTTAAATATTGTTTAGAGAATCAAATTATTGCATTAAGAGTAGATGGAAGGATAGTAATGGACTCTCTTATACATATATAATATAAATTTCATCATATTTGTGGTATTTATTAGCATATACTCTTTAAGTTTGTATAGTAGATGAGTTTAATTATATGCCAAAAATCTAATATATCCGTTTATCACATGAATTTGTTATATAAATTTTTTTTGAGATTATATCAATTCAGATTATTCATAACTTTTTGTCACAAAAATATTGTGTACCTAATAAACCTAGTTTATAATTTGAACTGAACAAATAATAAAACAAAAATTTCAAATAGATCGTTTTTTGATGATATGATCTTATTATAAATTCAACACAACATATTGATATTGTGACAGCGATTGTTGGGAGTGGTTTCTCTGCGACAAATATAACCTTTCACAACACCGGGGGCCCTAGAAAGGGCCGAAGGGCCAGGTAGTTGTGGTAAAAAACGGCTAAGTCTATATTCTACTGTACTAACATAGAAGGTTATCAAGAGACTCTCTACTCCCATTCTTTATGACAACTTTACAGAGAATGCAACATCTATGGCACCATCGACTTCATCTTTGGAAGTTCGACAGTAGTTTTCCAAAACTGCAACTTATACACCCATTGCCGTCATAGCTCAAGGCCGAACACACCATGAAGAAAATAGCGCATATAAATTCTCAATTGCACTGTCAAGGCTGCTCGTGATTTGGCCTCGATAGGCAGCGTGTGAAGACTTATCTTGGGAGGCCGTGGAAAGAGTATTTGCGGATGGTTTACATAAGAACTTATATGGAGAGAATTGTGGATCCTGCTGGTTGGCAAAAAATAGGTAGTAATTCTAAGTTAAAGACATTATATTATGTAGAAAATAACAACACAAGATCAGGATCAAAAAATACAAAATGAGTTAAATGGGTGCGTTATGGGCGGGTTACCATGTGATTAACGTGACAGGTGTTTTCAATTTTACTATATCCTTATTTTTTGATGATTGGGTGCCTAATTTATGACACCTCTGAGACAAGCTTTAGTTTTACATTTTATGTCTACTTGATTTGATTAGGTTGTTTTATATATTTTACAGATTCAATTTTGTTCAAGTATCATATTGATTTTTTATTATTGTTATTATTTTATGAAAATATTTTGGTTATCTTATACAATTTACAGCTTACTTTTTGAATAAATAATTTACTTATTGTTATTTATAATAATAAATGATTAAATATCAACAACGGTCTTATTTTGTTATGAAAAAAAAAAAAAAAAAGAACAAACATTTCTCCCAAAAAAAAAAAAAGTGATGTAGAAGAACGGACTTATTTTAAGCTAGCAACAGACGTAAATATCATGTAAGACAAATGAAATTTATCACTCTAACATGCAACATAAATATAGGAAAGTTTACGTCTTCTAACCCAATATGCAAAGGAGGAAGATTGTCCTCAACAACTTAATTGGCATTGGTAATCCGTACTTTAAACCAAAGTTAACAAACAATTAACAATTTTTCTGTCAAGCTCAAAAATAACTTGGCTAATTTTTACCAAACAGAAATGGTGCACATTGTAACTTCATGTTCAATTATATTTTAAAATATTACTTATCTTGTACCCGTTCACTTCATGATAAATTCAAACTATCTGGTGATAATCATAACCTTGTTTTCAAATAAGAATAAACATATAATTATTAAGCAAATTTTCACGTTCAAAATTTAGACATTGCAGTTGGGACTGCGGTCATCATATACCACCTAAATGTGAATATCTGCACCTCGAATAATATAACCATCTATAACACTAACTTTTAAGTGGGAAATCATAACTGTATTTTGTTTCCTTCTCTTTTCTCAGCAAAAAAGAGGTAAATTATAAAGAAAAAAGAGGAAATAAGAAGAGAAAGAAACGCATGTCATTGTCATTGCCCCAAAATGAGCTGCACCAACAAAAATGCTTCTAGTGCCAACAAAATCAAACGTCTTAATCCCTAAGCAACATGATTATTGCATTGAAAATATAGGATTATGGAGTTTGTTGTCTTTTAAAATCTAACATTGAAAAGACAGAAATAATGGACATGACAAAATAGGATTTGAACTAAGTCCTAATCAATATACCCTTAAGGCTTAGGTTTAAATTATAATAAGCATGGTTAAATTGGATTAAGTCTAGTTGGTGACACTAATTGTGACAAGACAACAATTAGTAACTTAATGCATTTGTCATTGACTCAAGCCTATAAATAGGCCCTTCACATCATCATCATTTTCGCACACATTCCTTCCATTCCTAACAAACTCTTCAGTTCTTTTTCAAAGTTTTCTCACATTTTTCACATTTTCCTTCTCCTTTACCCATCTCCCAAACGCCCCCTTAGCTTTTTAAAGCTCAAAATATTTCTTCAAGCCTTCTTTATCAAAATCATTCTCTAAAACATCCTAATCCAAGTTCCGGTGAAAGAAGGATCATTGAGGTAGTTTTTGCAACCGAAATTCTTGTTCTCCTTTTGCTTTCAACCATGGTTTTTATGAGTTAGTAAGCTAAGAAACTGTCATTTTGTGTTCTTATTTTTTTTCGGAAGCATTCTAGAGCTTAATCTGGTATTCGTATCGAGGTAAATACTCTAGACTCGGTTTGTTGGCAATGTCAAAGTTT
Organism: Ficus erecta; assembly: GCA_008635985.1. Taxonomy (NCBI): domain Eukaryota; kingdom Viridiplantae; phylum Streptophyta; class Magnoliopsida; order Rosales; family Moraceae; genus Ficus; species Ficus erecta. The sequence continues at coordinate 335,758 of BKCH01000102.1, forward strand.
AGTATTATATTTAGATGGTGATCTGATAATTTTATAGATTATACTGATTTTGTGATTTTGCAGATTGTTATGAACAAGTTTATAATTATGGTAGGAACAGTTATGTTATGGTTACTAAGAAAAAGTTTAGAAAACGTACAAAAGATTGACGATCTAGAATTGCAATTTCGTTCGTTAGAAAGCTTTGTATGAAATAAGTTTTTACATGTTAAAAACCATTAAGGAAAATTTAGGAAAAATCTATGGAATATGAGTTATGGTGTGTGTATAAATTGTAAGTTTTTGGGGTTACAAAATCGTGATTTTGAAATATTAAAATCAACGTTTTAGTGAAAACTATCAAAACCAGTTTTCAAAAAATACCGGTCTATGGATTTTTGTGAAAATGGAGTTCTATGAGCAAAATAGATTTTTTAATGAATATGAGAATGTTTTTGTGAAGAAAGTTTTGTCAAAATGTGTACGGTTCGAAATATATAATTTTGCAAAGTAAAAGGATATTTTAAAGATGAAAAATACACCAAAACCTTATGTCCATAATTAGTACGAAAATTATGTAGATTAAACCTTGATTTCCTTTTTCTAAAAGGTATTTAGATAAAACTTTATCCAAAGAGTATAAAGTTAATACTTAATTTTGACATATTTTCAAGAGGTAAAATCTAGACTGTGTATTAGTTGGTGAGGCATTACTGTACGTAAGGTAAGTACAAATTTTGTCTACAGTATGAAAAAATTATTGTTTTCAAATTATGTATTAGACACATACTATGTTAGGTATGATTTAACTATGTTTATTAAAGTAACCATATTATATGTATGTCATGATTACATGATTATCATGTTTATGGTATGCCATGATATGCAATGCTATGCCAGGTTGCGTTTATGCCACGGTCAAGCATTTGTCATATTTATGCCATGATTCACAAGTATGCCACATTTACGCGCATACCACACTTTCTGATGGTATGCTATGTTTACGTACATGTCATACTTACACTTATACCACGATTTTAAATCTATGCCACTGATGTTATGTCATTTTCTATGTATCATGACTAATAAGATCAAAACTTAAGAACTTAAGTCTTTGGTCTAGTCTTTTAATAAGACTTTATGTTAGAGTATGATGCTAGGTATACTCAAATTCATTTAAGTTAAGCATAAGACCATTCCAAGATCAATAACGTGTCGTGCCAACCTCCCTTTAGAGCGAGGAGGATTTATGTGTGTTTTTATAATTCCTAGAGCTGTTAGGGACTTTGCAAACTCTAACTTTCCATGGAATGCGTGCACCAGTTACATACACATAGGAGGCCACAAATAAGCAAGAAAATATGTTCATAACAGAAAATAAGACACCTATAATTAAATATAATAGAACCACGTCTTAATTCCATAATGAAGCATAATTAGATCATGTATCCTTATAGGTCATTTATGATGTTTTTTTTTTTTTTTTTTTTTTTTTGCGAGAAGATATATGTTTGTACTTGCTGAGTGAAAACCCATTAGTTATATTCATAATGTAGGTAAGAAACCTGCAGCCTAATACATGGAAGGCAAATGCAGATGATAATGACGAGCAAGCAAAGGCGGTGCGTCAAATTAGTATATTATTTCTATTTGTCCTTTAAGAGTGGCTTTTAGAGAATTTAGGGCATGGAGGTAATTTTTCTTTCATACCACACAGTCAGGTATAGTACTGTCCCTTATAGGTGTCTCCTTCCTTAGTCATATCTTTTTTGGCCTCCATCTAAGATTTCTTGTCTCACCCTTGTAGAGAAAATGAATCCATAATACTAAAGGTTGGAAGGAGAAAATTAATAGCTACTAAGAATTAATTGGTTCTCACACACTGATAATTGTAAAGAGAGGAGAATAGTGTAGAAGATTGGAGAAGGTCATTAGTTTTGGTATGGCGAAGTTCTAGATTTCATATGTATGAAATAGTTTCTCTTCGAGTTATGCATCATATCTATAAAATCTCAATTACTTACCAATCTCACCTATTGATAGATCAAAAGACGCACACTTTTTTTTTTTTTTTTTGAATATTCACTGATACCTACTTGATTAGATGATCATCGAATAATACCACCTAAATGTGACTGCGGTCATCATATACCACCTAAATGTGAATATCTGCACCTCGAATAATATAACCATCTATAACACTAACTTTTAAGTGGGAAATCATAACTGTATTTTGTTTCCTTCTCTTTTCTCAGCAAAAAAGAGGTAAATTATAAAGAAAAAAGAGGAAATAAGAAGAGAAAGAAATCCAATGCACTTTCACTGTTTTCCAATTTGAACTAGGAATAGTTTTAAAGCTTCGATCTCTTTTTCTGGCAAGCTAGTTGTCAGTGGAAAGGTCTATCCAATATGTTCATAACAATTGATTTTTGAATTGGCGTACTACATTCCAAGTTTAAATTAGATACATGGTTTAAAGCTTAGATCTTCTTTCAACTCTAATCAAGTAGGAAATAAGTTTAAAACGATATTAATTGTTATGAACAAAGTGTGCACGCACACTTTTGAATACTTCTTATTCATGAATGCTAGTTCATAATTTAAAACTGAATTATTTTTAATTTATTTTTAAATATTTGCAGAGATTTATGCTCTTCAATTTCTTAGTACTTAGGTGTAGTTGTGATGTTATTTATATCAAACTTGTGACTAAATGTTGAATAATGAGTAAGTTAATTTATCTATTTCTTTTTGTAAAGACTTCTTTTTTTCCTTATAATATTCATTATTGTATAGTATGATCCCTAAGAAGCATGAAATGAAGGAGCATGTCGTTGGACGCCATCAAGACCGTCCTCCCATGCAATGGTGAATTTTGGAATTGCTGGATGAGACTATCTCTTCAACACCACGATGAAAAAGTTCAAGAATCGATATGGATTTATTGGTATGCTTTTTCTTTCTTTTTCTTTTTCTTTTTTTTTTAATTTTTAAATCTAGTAAACTTTGTGCAACAACTTTAATAATTTTGTTTTTCTGTGGGGGGTTTTTTTTTTCTTCTGGTGATGTTTGATAATACAAGGAAAACAATCTGATAGATCATCAACAGTAATACACTAAATTACTTTCCAAGTTGTGTCTACAACCAGTCAACCATCTTGTATTGAAAATAAAAAACAATATGGTAGAATAAAAGTAATCTATCATATTACTCTTTGTTAACCGAAGCTAAATATTGCAAGCCATATTTATTGAGAAGGGAAAAAATCTGGTAGATAATAAAAAATAGAGTAATTGGCCTAAATAGTCCCTGAACTCTTTTAAAGGTGACGATTGATCTTCTTTTTTTTTTTTTTTTTTTTGCTGAGAGTACCCTAAACTTCTATTTTCTTAGTCATTTCAGTCATTTCTGTAAAAAAAAACTAATGGACTGGTCATGTGAGAAGCATGCTTCATGTTTTTTGAAGATCAAATAGGTAATTTCCTAGGGCTTTCCCCCAAATTTTTGAGAAATTAAGGTTTCCCTTCCTTGTGTTTACTGTTCAAGCGAAAAACCTAGATTGGGGAAGTTTCCGATCGGGGGAGGGTAACCTAGTTGTAGGGGTGGGGGCATGGGGGGGCGAACCCAATCTCGAGGCAGCGGGGGTGAACCTAGTCGCCGGGGAGGGGGGGACCTAGTCCCAGGGGAGGACGGCGAACCTAGTCATGGGGGGTAGGGTGTGGGGGCCGAACCTAGTTGTGGGGGGTGAGGGCGTGGGGGGGAGGGAGGGACGGGGAGGGGGGTGAAGGTGGTGGGCGAAACACAGAGAGAAGGGGGGATTGGATAGTATTTTAGTAATTTGACTATAAAAATAATCATTTGAGCAATATTCCGTTAGAAATTTAATGGATTTTGATGGAAATGACTGAAATGGACAAGAAAATAAAAGTTTAGGGTCATCTCGGCAAAAAAAAAAAAAAAAAAAAAGGTATCAAACCGTCACCTTTGAGTGACTATTTAGGCCAATTACTCTAAAAAATAATCTACCAAATTACTCTCCAACAAATAATGCTTACAACAAATTGGCCATCTTGTGTTTGAAAATAACAAATTATTTCATTGGTGATAAATATGCCAAATTATTCTTTAGTGGTTGGAGAAGGAGATTGCCAATCATATTCATTGAGACGGGAATTATTATTGTATGCTATTTAAAGTAATCCACCAGATTACTCTCTCACAATTAGAATTGCAAACGACCAACCTTCTTTTCAATAAAATTCATTTTGATAGATTATCCAAAGTGATCTATTAGAAAACTATAGCAACCAACGCCGGTGACTTGACCGGTAATCGCCAACGTTGATTTCAACATCTAGTAGATTACCAGTAGTAAGCTACTAGTTTGCTTTTCCAATTGGGTGGAAGCAATTTCGGTAAAATATATTTTTTGACCTTTGACTTATTCGTGGAGAATTGAAATTCAAAGCTCTTATAACTAAGACTGTGATCTAAAAATGTGTCTTTCACTACGATTTTTGTTTTTTAATTAGTCTTGGATTAATTGTTTCTACTGCACAATAGGGATTTTTGTAGAAAATGTATGGACTTGTCTTAGTAAAGGAAACAATATATATGTAGATATTTGTAATCGAAATTATATGGGAATTATTACATCATATGATTTTTTTTTAATACATAGCCGATTTTTCTATTAATCAATTAAATAGCCGAATTATATGTACAAATTTAATATTTTATTAATTAGAAAATTTTAATAGTTCATTAGTATTTAAAAAAAATTTATATTTTAAAGTGTTTCTTCCCACCTTTTCTCTCGTCTTCAGGAATATGATAGTGGTGATGCCCACCATTAGATGGCATATGAAAGGCTCTTACAACTTCACCCTCGAATAATCATGACATGTTGTCATAGATGGCATAAGAAACACATCGTCGTTGTTGTCACGAGTTGTTGGATGTGACATGTTGTCATGATATATTGAAGGATCATATGACATATTAATGGAGAAAAACAATTTGGTCCAGTTTATTTGAACGTATATTTTTTTTCTAAACAAAAAAGCAAATTTTTAATATTTTTATTTTTTGAAAATATGTTTGATGATATTGATTTTATTTTTTACATTTGTTAAATTATTTGCAAATATTTTTAAACTGTATAAAAACAAAAAAAATTCATGTTTTTAGAATTGTTTCTCTTTAATAAAAAAAAAATTAAAGATTGAGATTATTAGTCATATCGAGGTTGTACAAGAATAGGATCGGCTTTGAGATTGGGAAAATAGGCTAGGACTCGTTCTAGGGTTGAGCCAAGATGGGCTACAACCATTATTGCGGCTGCCAAATGGGGGTTGGGACTTGCACCACAAACGGGCCGACAAGCTGAGACCCACTATGTGGTTGGCTTGACATGCCAGGACCGTAATGGTCGGCACAACGAGCGGGAACTAAGATCGCAATCGATCGAATAAGCCGGGACAAATGATAGGCCTTGGAATGTTGTTGCATTCAGCTCGACTAGCTAGGACCAACAATAAAGTCGAGTTTGGAATCGACGCCGTAGTTTGTCTTAACATCGGGGTCAGCTTAACAGACCAAAACAATGTTGTAGTAGGTAGTTAGTCGATAGGCCATGATCGACATTCTAATAGAGACAATGCATCGTGTCTCGTGCTGAGATAAGGCCAATATATCGGGACTCACACTGCGATTGTTCCAATGAGTTGAGACTCGCAACAAGATAGGTCCACAATTAGGCTAACAAGAGAGTGAGTGATTATTGGATGTGAGGAGAGTGAGAGTAAGGAGAAAAAAAGTGATGAGAGAGAATGGATAAAGAGAAATTGATGAGAAAGTTTGGGGCGGTTTGGGGGAAGCATTCGAATGGAAACATTTTGGATGGAAATGTTTGAATGAAAAAGTTTGAATATTAACATTTGAAATTATATTGGAACTAATATTTGGATGCTAACATTCTGATCAGAACATTTAAATAGAAACATTTAAATATGCATTTGAAAGTAACTTTTTCGTAAACCCGCAAGCATACAGTGTCAAGTTTTGATAGTATAGGGTGAGTGAGTGTCGTATCCACATGGACTATTTCTTAGATTAATGCCAAGTACTATGATTATCGCAAACCAACTTTATTTAAGCAAACCTAAAATAAAACAAATACAAATAGAAAATGACATTGGACTTTACTATTTACAAAGATTCTAGGGTCTTGATATCGCTAAACTATCTCTATGCTAATCCTATCTAGTAATTGTTAGCCAATTCCATTCAATTCATTAATCAAGGGACCTAATCTAACCTCATTACTTCTTCTGAGCTTCAAATGAGATAATTTGCATAAATATCCAAGTTGATATCCCTATTTAACTTGTTTACCTACACATTCATTATGCTTAATCTTAAATCGATTATCAAGGTATTGATCACCTCTCGGCCTCTCAACTACCAAGATGCTCGAATAGATTATCTAAGAGTTGATCTCATCCCGGTCGCACAACAACATAGACTGTGTTTCACAAATCCGACATATGAACTCAATCTCTCACGAGCATCAAATTCACAAATGTAAATCAACTAATTCATTTTCCAACAAATTAGAAGCATTAAGTGTGGAGAAACACAAATGAATTGAAAATGTAATTAAACTGACAATTAACAAAATAATCAAAACATAGTTCAAACAAAAGCTATATCAAGCCCTAGAAGATGAAACCTAGCTCAACATAGTACAATCCATAACAAAAAAGAAAAGGAATTCATAACTGCAAATATTATCCAAGTCAAATCTACAATTACAAATTCAAAACAAAATCTAAAAAATAAAACAAAAAGGGAGAAGGAAGAACTATGTTGGAAGAATAATCTTCAAGGCTTGAATCCACCAATACTTCAAGAATCTTCAAGGAAAAACCATGGGATTGAGCCTCCCAAGCTTTTTCTACTCTCGGAATTTTGTGCCTCTTTTTTTCCTCTCATCTTCTCCAATTTGGGAACTAGGGTTTGCTTCCCTTAAGAAGGCTCAAATCAGGTGAAATTTGGACCGTTGGATCGTCAAGAATGGGTTAATCGTGAGCATCACACTACTATAAAAGTTGGAATAGATGACGGAGATTACACAACGGTTTTTTTAAACCATCATGTAATCAGTAACTTTCAACGACGGTTTAAGAAAACCGTCATGTAATCTCCAATTAAAAACCCCTACCAGCCCTGACTTCATTTTGTAGAACAGTTCCGTAGCCGCAAAAAATAGTACAAGGACCTGCGAAAACAGATCCTCTACTGCCGTTCAATGTCGTTACCATCGTCCACCATACCAACACTATTTTATAGTTATTATTTGTAAGTGATTACATACTCTTTTGAGTTATTTTGTATAAATTGTAGATATTTTAGGTATATAAAACTTTAGATTTTTTTTTTTGAAAGCTTGATTTGTTAAATTTTGCCAAAAGCTTGATATGTATTATTTTAATTGTAGAAACTTGATTATTGAATGTATTTTATGATCTTTAATTTGGACTTAGGGGTTCTTGCAAATGGATAGAAAATAGATGTGGGTTAATAGATTGACAAGAAAATATCAAGAACGTGTTGAAGAATTTTTGTCATTTACCAAAACTCACATGAAAAATAATAAGATTCGGTGTCCTTGTGTTGATTGTGGAAATCATAGGTTTCATTCAGTTGATGAAGTTATAAGACATTTACTTACATGTAGGATTATTTATTCATACCAAACATGATATTTACACGGTGAAATTTATTTGAATCCAACATCGAAGAACAAAGGAAAAGAACCTATTGTTGAGGAAGATGTATGAGATAATTTACTTGATATGATTAATGATTTGGAAGAACACTTTGTGTACCATTCGGAGTTATTTGATGCAATGATGAATGATGTCAAGATGCCCTTGTATGACGGGTGCACTAAATATACGAAATTGTCCACGTTGGTCAAATTATGGAATATAAAGGCATCAGGAAGGTGAACAAATTCTAGTTTCACAACTCTTTTAGAATTTCTAAGAGAGGTTCTACCGGTTGATAATAAAATATTGGCTAGTATGTATGAAGCTAAAAATACGTTGAGCACTTTATGAATGGAATATGAAAAAATTCATGCATGTCTAAATGATTGCGTCGTTTACCGAAATGGGTATAAAGATTTAGATGAATTCCCGGTTTGTAAGGAGTCAAAAGGGAAGAAGGGCAAGAAGCCAACAAATGGTAGTAAAGGAATGCCGGCAAAGGTGTTATGGTACATTCCTCCGGTGCCACGTTTGCGGAGTTTATTCCATAATGCCAATCACGCCAAGAATTTGACTTGGCATATGATAAACATGTTAAAGATGACATGCTTAGACATCCAGCCGATGTACAATAATGGAATACCTATGATGACGATCATCCCGAATTTAGTACGGACCCACGGAATCTACTTCTAGGTACATATGGTAATATGAGTAGTAGGCAAAGTACTTGGCCTGTCATACTTGTCAACTACAATCTCCCTCCAAAATTGAGCATGAAATGGAAGTTCTTGATGTTGACTTTATTGATCTTCGGTCCTCAACAACCAGGGAATGACATTATTGTGTACTTGGCACCGCTAATCAATGATCTAAAGATCTTGTGGGGCAAGGAGATCGAAGTTAGAGATTCTTATCATCAAAAGACATTCACATTTCGTGCAATGTTGATGTGGATAATTAATGACTTTCTCGCTTATGGAAACCTATCTGGTTATTCAGTAAAGAGTTTTATGGGTTGCCCTGTTTGTATGAAGGAAACTTCTTTCATCTGGTTGAAAAATGGTAAAAAAAACCATTTACTTTGTTCATAAGAGATTCTTACCAAAAAATATCGATACCGCGAACAAAAAAATGCTTTCAATGGTAATACTGAAGAAATAATTATTTTGATGGGTGAAGATGTATTTGAGATGGTTAAAGATTTGAAAGTAGTGCTCATGAAAAGAAAACTAAGTAGCAACGATCTGGTGGTTGATGGACCTTGGAAAAAGAGGTCAATCTTCTATGAACTTCCATATTGGAAGTCACTTTTCATTCGTCATTGCTTGTATATTATGCATATTGAGAAAAACGTTTGTGAATTGATAATGGGCACGCTGCTTGACATTCCTAATAAAACCAAAGATGGTGAAAAAGAACAGTTGGATCTTAAGGAATTGAAGATTAAACTTAATTTGTTCCCCATGAAAAGAAGGAATGTCACTTACTTACCTCCGGAAAAGTACACATTATCTAGACAAGAAAAAAGAAAGCTTTGTGAATGGCTCACTTCTGTAAAAGTGTCCAACGTGTATTCTTTCAACTTCAAAAGGTTGGTGTCGATAAAGAATTGAGGCTCATTGGAATGAAAACACATGATTGTCATATCTTGATGCAAAATTATTAATGCTTGGCTTGTGAGGAGTTTTAACAAATGATGTGAGATTCGCAATTACCAAGTTATGCTCATTTTTCAATTAGATATGCTCTAAGGTAATTGGTCCACTTATGCTAGATTCGCTATAACCGGAGTTGGTTAAGACATTGCGCATGGTTAAGAAATATTTTCCACCATCCTTTTTTGACATAATGATTCATCTAACGGCGCACTTAGTTGGGGAAGTTAAGCTATGTGGACCGGTGTAGTTGAGATAGATGTATCCTTTTAAAAGGTATGTAAAGGTTTTGAAGGGTTATGTTAAGAACCGAAATAGGCCGGAAGGATGTGTAGTAGAAAGTTACATAGCGGAGGAATCGGTCAAATTTTGCTCCAAGCATTCGTCCAACGCGGAAGTAATAGGGTTGCCAAAGACTACAAACATTGACTCGAAAGGATTATCCGTCGGCATTCCTTCTTTGGTAAATCGAGGTGAATGGGAGTAAACTTGTCGCTATACTTTATATAATAGGGTTAAAGTGAAGCCTTTTATTGAGGTTCACCTAAAGGAATTAAGATATGCAAATCCAAGAAAAGGAAGAAATGAAAAGTAGTTGCAAAATGAACACAACCGGATCTTTCGTCTGTGGATACCAAGATATGTCTTTAAAAAGGTTGGCATTTCGCAAGACTTAATAAAGCTAGCTAGAGGACCGTCATCGATAGTTACACGGTATACATCATAATTAGTCAATGGTTATATATTCTACACTCACGAATCTCGTTCAAAATAGTAGTGTGAGTCTCCGTGCCGAGGTTTTGCATATTTCATCCGCAAAGGACAATAATCCAATATATGGGACCATGAACTACTTCGGTTTCATTGAAAACATTTGGGAACTTGATTACTGTGGATTGTTAGTAGCATACTTTAAGTGCAAGTGGACCGACAATAATTATGTCAGGATTGACAGTGATGACATCACAGTGGTGGACTTTAGATGACGGGAACACAAAAATTATCCGTTCATTATGGCATCACAAGCAATCCAAGTATTTTATACAATGGATCCCAACAATTTAGACTTGTCCTTAGCTGTGCCGATGAAGCAAATAATGATTCGTAATGATCAAGAAGATGAGAAAGATTGCACCGACATTTCATCATTCACAAAGGGATTGCCACTAGTTGAGGAGATTGATGATTTCGATGATGATATTTCTCACTTGCTTCGACCCGATATTAAGTGGCATGTGTTGAGAAAGCAAAGAAAAAAATAATAAAACTTGAACATTTTGTTATTTGTATATCATTATTGTTAATTGACTCCTTTTGATTACTATTTTATTTTAATTCACTATGTATTAGAGTTTATTTTGTTATGTTGCTTGATATATATTGAACATTAATGTTGAATAGGGATCAATGTTATAGTAATTTAGGTCTTTGTTTAAATAACACATATGGTAGTATGCCGTGGGATGATAGAAAAAAAGATAAGGAAAAAAAATTTTATACGACGGTGTCACCAGAAACAGTCGTGTAATCTCAAGATACGACAATAGTTTTCAAATAAACCGTCGTCGTATCACAATATAACAAGACGGTTTCTACAAAGAACCATCATGTAAACATTCATGATATGAACATTAATGTTAAACATGGAGCAATATAATAGCATTTTGGGTCACTGTTTAAATAACACGGGGTAGTAGGCCGCAGGAGGATAGTAAAAAGAGAAGGAAATTTTTTTTAAAAAAAAATTGCAATTACACGACGGTTTTCAAATAAACCATCGTCGTATCACAATATAACACAACGGTTTCAACCAGAAACCATCGTGTAAACGATGATATGATGACGGTTTATTTGAAAACCATTGTTGTATCTTGAGATTACACGACGGTTTCTACAAGGAACCGTTGTGTAATCTTTCCGAAAAAGATTTTAAAATTTGAATTTTGGGCATTGAAATCCACACGTAAACCCTTTACTAAACTCATTTTCCTCATCCTTTCTCATTTTCGCCTCTCTCTCCCTTTCGACCACACGATGATTTCTCCTACCTTCTCTCTCATTCCTGTGTCGACAGCGCTACCGCCCTCCACTTTCTCTCATTCTCCCGCCGACGTCGCCCTTCCCTATTTTTTATTCTCCCGCCGTCGTCAATGCCGCCCTCCCCTCTCTCTCCTTTTTTCCGCTGCCGCTGCCTTCCTTTCTTCCCATCAAGGTCGTGACTCTTTTGCTTATAAGAAAAGCAAGGTGACTTTTTTGCTCAATTTCTTGTTTTCCAACAAAAATACGAACACACAATTTTTTTCGTTTCTTTCTTAGAGTGTAATTTGTGTATTTACTATTGTTCAATTTTTTTTTGTTGCTCTTTATAGACGAATCTTATGTGCATTTTTTTTGGCAGTTTAAGATCTTCATGGACTATATTCTATGCATTTTTTCCACCCACCACATGCTTGATGAAATGTCAAAATCGAATTTCGTTTGGTTAATCATATGAAATTTGTTTCTAGTGTTTTTATACGTAATTTTTTATGGCATGCTTGCATTTGTAGGGGCAATTTGTAGAATTATTAATATACAAGCGAAAAAGTGGTGTTTTAATTACATAGATTTAGTGTATTATGCTCAAATTTTTTTAACGTTCTTAGTGAATATGAATTTGATTAGATTAAATTGGACCGATTATTTATTTGTTTTGTGTATTTATGTTGCAATAAATATAGGTGAGTGTTGTAATAAAAAATGACACAAAATAGAGCTAGAGTATGCAAAAATGGAAGACCACAAGAAGAGACCCATTTAATCCCAATGTCAATGGTAAACAAAGGGCAACTTTAATGAAACAAGTCTATATAGTAAGAAAAAGAGGAGAATGAATTGAAGTCACCTTTGACGAGAAAGGACAATTGGAAGGGAAACATGGTGGTGAATTGATGAGTTGGATTGGAATACTCGCTCGAGAGCACGTTCCAATATGGATACAAGATTGGAGATCCGGTGATTTAGATGGAATGAAAAACTTAATTTGAAAAGAAACTATTACTTCTTTTACCGTGGATGAAGGGTTTCAGAGTGCTTGTTTAAAATCATGCGGTGAAGCTGCAAGGAAGTTTCGACATGATCTTTACAAGACTTTTGTCGAGGACTTCTTTTCACAAGAAAGTGTGTGGAAACGGCCTCAAAAAGTAATTGATAACTACCCTAATATAAAAGAAGATGATTGGGTGAAATTCATTTAATATAAAACATCCTTACAATTCCAACAACTTTCAAATCGTGGAAGTGAATTAAGGTCCAATAGTGAATACATATCAAGAGGAGGCCGAGATGGATATAGAAGGCTTGACCAAAAATTGGTATGTCATTAAGTTCTGTTTCTAGTAAATCATCATAATTTTTTTTTTTAATTATTCATGTATACTAACGATGATAAATTATAGTTTAAGGAAAAGGGGAAATGGGAAAAAAGAGATGGGTTGTGACTAGAATAACGGATAAAAAAAGATGAAGAGTTCAAGGATCCATCATATCGACAAGTTGGTGAGCTGATAGTAAATTTACTAATTAATAATAAAATTTTCATTACTAGATCCACTTATAACACTTTTATTCATAATGTGTGTTTTTAATTCTCCCTTAGGTAGAGTACAACACACAGGAGACCCAAGGCAAGTTCGAATCTGTTGGCACTAATGATGTATTGACCCAAGCATTATCCAAACCCGAGCACCCAAGACGTACCAATGTTTAATCGAAGTTCGTAAAGTAGTCTCAGTACTTCAACCTAAAGCGAAGTTCGAAAGTTGATACTGTAGTATTGTCAATGAGACGCGAAATTGAAGAATTAAAGGAGATGGTGCGTGGTCTATGTGCAAAGAAAGATGTGGAGCCATCGGTAGACCAAAAGAATATGCTTACCGTTGACCAACACAATAGCTTTAAGGCTAGTTGCACTCTCCATTATAAACAACTTGGAGTGTCTAATCCGCCAATCATGTCGGTCGATAGTCAGGAGTGCAAGCTCTTTATTAAGGATGAACTTTAGGGTCAATAGTTGATTGTTGCCATTGGAAGGGCATGGATAGAGAGCCTTTCCACCGATACAGTCCATGGGATACCACTAGGTGAAGGGAATGTGCGAGTGTCAATCATTGTGCCAAAATTAAAAAAAGCAGCATTATCTATTCTGACGGACGAGGCAATAACTGTGGATAAGGCTGTTAATGGGTTTGTCGCTTAGCCAAAAATATTAATTGAGCTCGACATGAGTTTGAACAAGGCGAGTCAATGGCCTAGTCACGTTCCTGATCAAGCAGCTGAGGGAAACAAATACCCAAAAAGATAGGAAAAAAACCAATCAACTCTCGAATTGAGGTACAACAAGATGCCGAACAACAAAGACTTTCGTTTGACTTTAATAAAATGAACATGGAGTTGAGGCCTTTGACTTATTATGCACTTAGTTCCATGCGTGAAGGTAATCAAATAGAGGTTTCGATACCATACATAATCAGTTGTGCTGACATGCCTGCATTTCCTAACTTTGATGATATTTATGAATTCATTACTTTTCAAGAAATAAGTGTAAATTGTATATTAGTATACCTCAGGTATTTCATTATATCTCTAAACTTTATTTATTTTATATGGAAAATCTTATATATGTCGTCCGGTGTAACAATTTTGATATTCTTATATAGATATTTTGCGGAACTATGTGTCGCTAACGGGTGAGTTGAAAAGTTTGTGTTTGTGTCTCTAACCCTGATCTCACCAGTTAAAACAAATACTCCAGATGCTGGCCTTAGAGTGCGAGCCGATGCTCTTGTCGCCTTTTTACGTAACGCACCAAAAGGGCGACTTTATCTCGCGCCACATAGAAAAGGGAGACATTGGGTTTTGGGAGTTATTGACCCATGAAAGAACCTAGTCCTTTATTTTGATCCTCTTCGGGATAAGAAACGAGGCGATTTTACTAATCTAATGAATATGTAAGTAAATTTTCGTATGCTAAAATTTGATTTAATTTTAATGGTATTCATCTTAATTTATTTGAATTTTGCAAACTTGCTAGGGCCCTAATGGATTGGAAGCTTATAGCTAGAGAATGGATTAAAAAGTGACGAGACTATAAAACAAAAAACTCGAATTGTTCTTGTCCTCACCAAAAGGGTAATGCTGAATGTGATTTGTTTGTTTTAGGTTTAATGAGGGACATAGTCTCCAATGTTAATGGATTAAATTTACTTCAAAGCAAAACATTTTATACTTGTGATGATATGGATTCGATTAGGGGATAATTGTCTAAATTTGTAATGCAATTCATTAAATATGATATGTAAACTTGTAATATAGCGGATGATATTTTTTATATTGATACAATGTAACTATTATTTTGTCAATCCTATTCTGGGCCGCGTATTGGATAACACACGGGTTAGGCCGCCTGTGCGAAATCACCAAAAACTATGAATTTTTTTTTTAAATTCATGGTTAACTTTACATGATGGTTTTTCACCGAAACCGTTATATAAAGTATAGTTTACACGATGGTTTTTAAAAAACCCGTCGTGTAAACTCCACTTTACACAACGATGTGCTAAATGATCATGCACTTTACAAGACGTTTTTAACCAAACCGACATGTAAACTCCACTTTACATGATGGTTTTGGTGTCCTCACATTAGCAAGTCTTGCTGCCTTATTTTTCTATTCAACAACGGTGTTAACCATCGTGGAATATCGCCTAACCACCACGTTTTATTAATTGTCGTGGTATCTTAAATATTTCCACGACGGTAGATTACACGACGGTTATCCAACCGTCGTGTTAACTTTAGATGAAGGTTAATAACCGTCATCAAATCAACAATTTTTACTAGTGAATCAGCAGCTACGGGGCGCAACTGTGCGGGCTTGGGGGCGTGGAGGCGCGTGGGAGGTGCGGCCACGCAGGCCTCTCGGCCTGGTAGCGATCGCAAAGCCTTGAAGGCACACAGGCACACGCCTGGCTTGCGCGGCCACGCAGTCCTCTCAGCTTGGCTGAGGGCTGTAGGGCCTTAAGTGCTCAAAAGCTCTAATTTTTATTCCATAATTCCTCTAAGTCCCAAATTCTTAATTTCATACAAAATATCACAAAGAAATATCAAAATAACACAAATGCTTGAGGTTTCACAAATACCTAAGCTCAAAAATACTTGATTTATGAGTAAAATACTCATTCATCAGTAACTATCTGATAAGATAGAGAGATATGAAATTGACATTTAAAATTGTTTTCATTTTTTTTAATCACTTTAGAATCTATTAGAATGGGCCCAAATTTTAAAAATGGGGGAGAAGGGAATTTTTTACCATTTAAGAACAAAAACCTAATGGACATTTGGATGCTTTATTTCTAGTTATGTTCACCAAATGCATATTTGGATGGACCATTCAAATGTAATAGTCCAAATGCCACCAAATGGTTGCGTCAAGCAGATGAAAAGTATGGATAAAGAGAAAGTGTGGATAGAGAGTGAGGAGAGTGAGAAAGTGATGAGAGATAATGAGATAGAAATGAGGAAAAAAAAAAGGGACAAATTTTACTCCCCCAAAATCTAGGCTTTTCCCAATATACTCCCAAACTTTAATTTATAACATTTTTCCCTCTGAACTTTCACTTAAAAATACACATAACACTCTTTGGCAGCATGAGTTAGGGGTATTAAATGTAAAATTATGAAGTTAACTTTATAATTAGGTTAAAAGAGTAAATATATAGGTTGATTGTCATTTTTTTTTCCTCATAGCTCTTTTATGGGTTATTTTGTAATTTGCATTTAATAAGGGTAACGAGTGTCATGTGTGCTGTCAATGAGTACCACTTCACTATTTCATATTTAATACCCTCAACTTACGCTTCCATTGAGTGTCAAGTGCGTTTTTCCGTCAAAAATTTAATTAACCAAGGGGGAAATTCGCAAGCGTATCAAAGTTCCATGAGAAAATCTTACAAATTGAAACTTGAGTAGTTTAATATGATAAGAACTAAAGTTCAAGAGAAAAATTAATTTGTCCTAAAAATGAAGAAAGAGAAAGTGACAAGTACGAGAGAAAAAAGTGATATTTTTTAAAATAAAATAGTATAATAAAACAATAGTCACAAAACATGTTTTTAATTTTTAATTTTGAAAAATAGAAAGCAAGATGCACTTATTACATGTACTTTTTCAAATTAAAAAACATGTAATTTTAAAAAAAATTAAAAACGAAAAAAATGAATCCATTTAAAAAATTAAAACAAAAATAATACCAAAGAAAGCCTTCCAAAAATAGGACTATTTATACATATGATTGATTTGAAACCATGCTTTTAAAATATGTTCACATATTAACCTATTTACAAAAATAAACAAAAATTGCAATTGCTTTTGTATATATTGACAAAAATACCCCTTGCTCAAATTTGGGTGAGAAATTGAATATCTAATTACTTCCTAATCTTTTAGGCACCATTTTTTATTTCAAATATAAGAAAATCCCCAAATTTGAGGGATTTAGATATTAAATAATATGGTCACCTCTTTCCTCTTCATTTTCATCGACTTTCTCCATTAGTTTCTATTTTCCTCATCTTTCCTCCTCCTATGTTCGTCTATCATCCGTCGTCTGTGTTGTCTTCTCTGGCATGACAATCTATTGTCCATGCTGTCTTCTCTGGCGTGACAATCCATTGTCCATGTTTTTTTCCGGTGTGACAATCTACTATCTTTGACTATGGGTAAGAAAAACTTAGCACAAAAGACGTCAGAAAAAACCGAAAAACCTATCGAAATTGGGTTGGCATCCCCTACCCCCAAGGCGATCCGCACGGATTGGTTCAACAATCAACCATCCATCTTCCTCTCATACTAACATGCTTCAATATGTATGTAAGGTTTGGGTCATTTTCTATCGACTGTGTCTCTAGGGTTTTCTACCCTAATTTTTTATGTCTACAATTTGTTAGAGACAATCAAAGTTGTGTTTTGGTCAAATTCACACTGATTTTGTTCGAATTCTTTGATTGTTTTTGAGCAAATAGATCAGGAATTTTTTATGTCCTTTTTTTATTTTTTTTTAAGGTTTTGGTCATTATAGCAATTGACTTTGTTTGTGCTTTAGTGCCCTTTTGCTTCTGAAATATAGACCAAGTCCATTAGTAGTGTTTGTAAGGGATTTGGTCATTTGGTAACTATATTGGGTCAAGGGATTTGGGTCATTTTCATATTGACTGATGGTCTAGGGTTTTCTAACTAAGTTTTTTATTTATAGATTTTAGTATAGTAAATCAATTATGTGATTTGGTCAAATGTATAGTGATTTTGATTGTAATTATTGATTGGTTTTAAGTTAATAGATTAGAAGATGTTTTTGTAGAGTTTCGGTCATAAATTTTTTTAGTTCAATAGCTAGCACGAATATCTTTCCTTATAAATTGGTTTAATTTTTAATCCACATAGGATTAATGATCACTTGTGGTAGTGTATTGTGAGTGGACTTAAGTTATACTCCTAGTTCTATTAGAAAAGTACAAAACCTAAAAGTGAAATAAAAATTCATGTTTGGATATCATTTTAAGACTGTTTAATTATTATTTAAAAAGTTTTCTTATTATATTTTATTTTATAAAATTTAAATTTAAGTAAATTTAAATCCAAGTTTTCTGTACAAAAAAAGCTTTTTTTCAAATCTATAATTATCCAAACAAGGGCTTCAACGGTTACACTCCTATTTGAGTTAACTTTACTTCACTTTAAAACAGCCTATGCAAATTCACTTCTAAGTTATTAAAAAATAAAAAGCAGATCAATTTTGACCCTCTTGGAGAGAACACTACCCTTATAAATTTTAGATGATTGAATTTACTTAATACACACCCTTTATATTCCAAAATTTCACTAATTATTTTCCTAATAAAGATTATCTCAACACTTCAAATTATCTTTTCACACCCATCGTTATTTTCTTTTTTTACTTGTAGTTTTAGCTTTTGACATCATGATATATATTTTTTTTATTAGCAATGTTAATTAAAAGGTTTATCATGAATATCATGAATTATCAAATGTTTAAATTCTGTAAACTCTGTAAAACTATAATGACTACTTTATCCTTATTGTTTTATCATTAATAAGTTACTTTTTAGTTTTATGATATATCAACAAACTTATCTTTCATAAAATGAATTATTTCCTTTTATATATATATATATATATATATTTACCAGCACACTAGAAATTCAAAAAGAACACTATTTTTCAGGCAAAAAAAAAAAATGAATGCTATTTATTTCTTTTAAACCAGTACATTTGCCATTTCATTTAATTATCTTAAACTTTTTCAAAGGCCCGTGTATGGTTTTTTTTTTTTTTTTTTTGTCATTTTACTCTGGTTTTACTATTTATTTATTTTTAAATAACTCAAATTTTAAAAGATTATAACTTTTTATTTTAAATCGAAATAGAATGATTTTTTTTTTTCAAATTGTATAGAATTTTGAAATGAATGAATCAAGATCTATATTACTAATTTTTTATCGGACACATTTCAAGTTTTTACATTTTTTTTACTCCAAATAGTTCATTTTAATCAAACACATATTTTTAAAATTCAATCATAAAAGAAATTGTAAACAATGGTAAAATCTGTATAATATACACAAGAATCAAAACGACTTTCAAAAAAGATATAAATTTAAAACAGTTTGTACGTGTAAAATGTAGTAGGAGGTTGTATGTATATAGTGTAATATCAAAAAAAAAATATATATATATATATATTTTATATTGTTCATTTTATATACATTCATTAGTTTTATATATATATATATATATATATATATATACATACAAAGTATTGCAACTCCAAACAGAAATTACGGTTTTGTTAAAAAAAAAAAAGATACTATACAAATGAATTTAATTAAAGAAAAGAAAAAGATGGAAGTATTTTCTATCCAATTTTTAAAAAGGAGTCGATAAAAGTGAAAATATTTTTAGTTCTATTTTTTAGAATAAGAGAAATTAGGATTTTGATTTTAGATTAATTCAAAATAGCAAGATTATATTGTTCTAATTTTAATTATGCCTTAAGTCTATTAAAGTATTGTCTTTTTTTTTTTTTTTTTTTTTTTTGTGTTAATAAGTTTTTACTTGAGGGATGTGTCAAAAGTAAATTGGGTGTGCAAACAGTAGAACAACTTTTTTTGTTTTTGTTTTCGTTTTTATTAAAAAACAAAAACACAAATACTCCTCTGCAAAATCTCTCTAATTAAAAAAAAAAAAAAAAAGCCTAAAGGAAGAGAAAAGAAAAGGAAAAGACCCAAATTTCAAGAGCCTTTTCCTAATCCGTACCCAATACCACCAACAGTGTCTCTGGCTCCGCAAACCCTAGATTTCGAGCTCGCGCTTGGTCACCTAAATGCTGTTGCAAAACTCGAACTAGAGGAAGAATCTAGTCTAGAAGAAGACGACTATGGAGGAGATGTTGTCCGCGAGTGATCAGCAGAGCATGGTCTCGTCCTTCCTGGAGATTGCTGTCGGACAAACTGCCGACACCGCCAGACAATTCTTGCAGGTTCTTCTGCTTATTCTCTTTCTGTCTGTGAAATTTCCCAAATTGATTACTGTTTTGGTCTCTCCGATTGATGCGATTTCGGAAATTTCCCTACTTTGGATTCTGGAAACAGGCAACGAGTTGGAAGCTCGAGGAAGCGATTCAGCTGTTCTATATAGGGAGCGAAGGAGGAGGGACGGTGGTTGAACCGTCTTCTGGTTCACCGCCGAGAGAAAATTTCGATGCTTTGGCTGAGCAAGCTCCTGGGTATGTGTCGGATTGCGCTGATTTTGGGTAAAGTTTTTCCCTTTTCTTGGTTTTTTGATGCAATGCTGCTGTTTTTTTTTTTTTTTTTTTTTTTTTTTTTTTTTTTTTTAATGATTGGACACAGCGAAGAGGCTGAAACAGAGAATAGGAATGAGAATTTGGGAGTAGCTGATATCGATGAAGTTCGCCCTCCTTTGCCTGTTATAAGGGAGGCTCTCTATGATGATCCGTTAATTCAGGCGTATGAGTTTCTATCCCCTTTTTCGGATTAATCTTTCTTATTAAAATTCAGTATCACTATATATATGTATAGAGTTTTTAGTAGCTCCATGTGTTTTGGCTGTTATGGTTTATATGCATTCATTTAAAAATTTCAATTTTTTTTTGCTATAGTGTTTTATTTTTATTTTTTATATTTTTTAAATGAGTATAGTGTTTATTGTTAAACACGTGTATATTCAAGTTTTAAGGAATCAATGTTGCCAGGGATATATTGGAGTCTTCATTATTTCATTTCCTTCGATTATGTAACTCCATTGTATCTTTCCATGTTTCGGGAGATAGAATGTCGTTGTTGGTTGGAAATGCATATGATCTTTGTTCGTTTTGGTGGTGACTGGTATAACTGTTGTCTGATTTTTTGTATCATATCTCAGATGCACAAGATGAGTTTTTTAGTTGGTTTTTATCTGGCTTTTATAACTATTCGGAAAAGAGATACACATGCTAAATGGCTACTCTATGTATTTGTACTTATTAGATCGAAATGGCTCCTATATGTTATTTCCATGTAGAGCATCAAGGATGCTGGGATATCCATCACATGAAGCAAGTTCGTTAATTGCTTTCCGTAATTTTGGTGAGGAAATGAGACGTCCTGGGATCTGGGAATCAGGTCAAGGTGTTGCATCGACAATAGAGAATTCTCGAGATAATCTTGCTTCATTATATCGTCCTCCTTTTCATCTAATGTTTCATGGACCCTTTGAAAAGGTAACAGAGTTATTATTGTTTTGTTTCTTGTTGCACACTGTGTAACCTATTTGATTTTTTCCCCCCCCCCCCCCTTTTGATAGCTGAATAATAAGATCTGTTACAGTTATTGTCGTCTGTTGGTATTTTTATTACTCAGTTTTGTGGAATGTGGTGCTTTGCTATTTTTCTGAGGGATGCATTGATGTGTCATTTTACCTCCTAGTTATCTTCCAGCATTGTAAAATTCTAGTCTTCATGGTAGTGTGAATCTGCTTTAACAATGTACGAGGAAAAACGAAAATGGAGAAGAGTAGATTAAAAGGAAAAAAGAAAAGGAAAAAAAAAAAAAAAAGAAAAGGTATGGGGCTTTTCTTGATGGCCTGTTGTTGTGAGGGGGAAGCTGCTAATGGAACTTTTTCATCGCTGAGTCGGATAGTGATAACTCTCACTTGAGTTTTGCACTTTCACCAGTACTAATTGATACATAGAGAGGAGAGATGTGGAAACTTGACTTTATTTGTGTCCTGTTCCAAACGTTGAAGTAGGAAGTCTGATAAATTTCAATTTCATTTCAAACAAATGATTAGTTCTAAAATGAGAATTTATTGAATTGAGTGTTGTTTAGTTCTTCCTAGAATTAACATGTAGCTGGATATAAAGGAAGAGGTCCCATGCTAATCTTTCTCTTTCGTAGGCCTGTTTATTGGCCGGGGTCGGCCGGATTGACAATTTTTTTTAGGCTGAGCCACAAGTTTCGGGGTGGGAAAACTATGGGCGCAACACCCCATTAGGCCCACAAACCCGCAGTATGTCAGCCTGCCTCAGCTTGGCTCAGGGCAGCTGGGGTGATGCAGGTTGGACTCTAATCGCGGGAGGGGAGTCGGAGAAAATCCATGGGAAAGGATTGCCTTTTACAGCAAACTCTCAGGTGAGAAGGCAAGCAAAAGGAAGTAAAGACAGAACTTTTGAGAGAAGATGAGAGAGATAGAGATAGATGAGAGAGGCGGTAATATGACTACGAGCAGAGATAGAAAATGACTTGCTGACATCATCTGATTGCTTCTATTTTTGAAATGATCATTTGTTTGCTTCTATTTTTGAAAGGATCATCTGATTGCTGGCATCATAAGATTCATGAATATTTATGTAAATATTTAGAGGAAGGCTATGCATCTCCATATAGGGAGTGGCTCTGGAGAACTCTGCATCATTTAGCAAGCTCAACGTGTATAGAAGCTAGCAAGTGCATCATTTTAATAGAAGTGGGACCCACCATTTTATAGTCATTAAAAGTGAAACAACCTTTTTTAACTCTCTTATCACTTCACACGCTCAAACATGTTGATTTTTTTTTTTTTTTTTGGGTTGAAAACACATATCTTGTCTTTTATGATTTTGATATTTTATTTATACTTTGATTAAAAAAAAAGTTACATTATTTTAATATTTTGTGTGACGAAACAAACAAATAAATAATGACATTTTAATTATACTAATTTACAATTTTTATAATCTCACATGCATGGGAATTGGGTGAGAGATTTTTTTTTTTATGGGTGCTGATACTTAAGGAGGAAAAATATTTGATTTTGAATAGAAGGATTAAGAGACAATATAATAAGCTCAAAATAGACAATATAAAAAGACAATATATATGTATTTGGGAAAAAAATTCAACGTGTGGACACATGTGTGTTACTGGAGAGTGAAAACAGATTGTGTTTCACTATTCATGAAAATATAAAATTGGGTCTCACTTTTATGAAAATATTGCAATAGCTTGCTTTATATACGTGGAGTTTGCTAAAGAAGGCGGCATTCTCCGGAGCTTGCTCTTATATAGAGCCGAATAGAATTTTTCAAATATTAATGTAAATATTATAAAAGCTATAAAAGGAATGCCATTATTGTGGATGGATTGGGGGCGTTTCGGGGTTTGAATTTCCAAAGATGTACATTGAGCCGAAGATATCGGGTTGTGATAATTAATATCTGAAAATTAAAAAAATATTCAAAAAACCAAGATTTTCAGCTTAATGCAGCTCAGGGGGGGCCGGGTACATTGGGTTAGTTGGGTATTTGTACGGCCTTACTCTTTGTGGAGTATTCACCAGTGAAGAAAGCATGAAATCATTTGTCTTGTTACATGTGGCTTTGATCTTGTGGTATGGTTTGTTTAACGATGCTGGTGCATCACGGGTTGACTCTCATAGCCCTGTCTCGTTGGTTGTGGAGAGACTTCCAGGTTCTGTAAGAGTGATAAAGATAAAGACCTTTTTTTGGACTAGTGTGAGATTGATGTTTGGCTATTGTTTCTGGTTTAGTTGGCTGAAACGAATAGGATAAATTTGAAGACAGGTCCCAATGGGGGTTTTCTTAGGGACAAAATTTAGTTTTGGAAATTCTTCGGTTTTGTTTGGAAATTGGAGGATTTCTTGTCCTCTCTCTTCTTTTCTGTTGTGCTTAAATTTTTTAACATGATTTAGTTTTCTTGCCAAAAATGTAAGTTAAATCTGGCTGTAACTGTTGATACTGTTTATTGCAGAGAATAATAATGTCAAGTGGTTAAGTCTATTTACATGAAATTGTGTGTGTTTTTGCAGGCTAAAGATACCGCAGCTGCTCAGGACAAATGGCTTCTGATAAACTTGCAGTCTACGAAGGAGTTCAGCTCGCATATGGTTGGATGTTTGTCTTCTCTGTTTGGTGATAACTACTTTATTTTGTACAGATAGACTAAATTTTTGGTGTTCGTTTATTGTTTTCTGAAGCTTAATCGAGACACATGGGCAAATGAAGCTGTTTCTCAGACTATTAGTACCAATTTTATCTTCTGGCAGGTAGGCAGCCTGTTTTGGTGTGCTTTTAACTATTATTTATGTTTTCGTACGTAGTTTATTTTTTCCAGATGCATACTTTCTTATTTATCTTCTGGCAGGTAGGTAGCCTGGTTGCTAAGAGGCAAAGGGTGTTGAGAGTTTAATTTATGCATAACTCTATGATTTTTTAAGTCTACTTTAGACCAACTGTTTGTGGTGCCATCTTGTTGCATGTTGGATTGTGATCTCATCCTCGCAATGATAAAATAAACAACAGACATGTTTAGATTTGTTAATATACAACGATATCCCACTCTGATTATGGCCCATATTTAGTATAATTGAACCTAGAAAGATTAATATTTTGCTGGACGTAGGAGAAAGGAAAAGGAAAGGCTACTGAGTAGGGCATCAATCTTAGGCATTATTCGGTCTCAAATGCCATCTGTTTAGGTAAGAAATGAGTATTAAGTAAGAAAAAACACGGAGAGATGAGAATTCATTTATTTATATTCAAGAATAATATGTGTAGCCCAGAATCGTGGAGATGCTTAACTACTTTTAATGTTTAAATTACATCTGATGCAGACATTGGATTTTGTGATCAATTTATCTTTCGGTTTTAATAGAATAGTTCATTTGTGCGTTTTATCTCACTAATTTGACATTGGTCTGTGAACATAGGTATATGATGATACAACTGAAGGCCAGAAAGTATGCACATATTACAAGTTGGTCTCCATTCCTGTAGTTCTTGTCATTGATCCCATCACTGGGCAAAAAATGCGTTCATGGAATGGAATGGTTGAACCTGAACGCTTGCTAGAGGTCAGTGCTGTTTTGTATGTTTTAGTTTCTCAACAATTGCTCTTTGTGGGCTGAATAGAATGTTTCCTTGAAAATCTTAGCTAGTGATGTAACATCTTGTTATTACATTCTTTACCTGAGTATACGTCGATTGAAATTCAGGACCTATTACCTTTCATGGATGGTGGCCCAAAGGATCATCACGTGTCATTGTCTCACAAACGTCCTCGAGAAAGTTCTTTGGCTCAGCCACAGAAAACTAAAGGTATGGAAATTATTCTTGTTTTTCCTGCTTAATTTTTTGACTTGTATAGCAGACTGACAAAGAAAACCCGTCCTTCCCTTGTTGGGTGGTTTGATTTGAAAATGGTTACTAACAACTAAATTGAGAATCATGCTGTGAAAGAATATGTATTGCTTAAGATTTTAAAATGCTAATATGTTAAGTACCCATCAATTAAAGAATGCAATGTAGGTTGGTACTTAAAAGTTGGGATTAGAGTTGGTGTCCCTAGTATTATTCTTTTATTAATTGCTAATAGATTTCATAATCCTTTAAAAGGGAAATAACTAAATATTTTTTTTTTGTTAGTGCTTATTAGGGAAGCGGGAAGGGAAGGAATGCTTATTAGAGGCTCTTACAGTCTTACTTTATTAAATGCCTATGTAGATAGCATTTATGTTCCCTCGCGTTCAAGTCACTGTACTTGTTGGTTCAAGAGATAACAAGGAAAAGTTTCAATGTTTCAGTTTGGTTTATATTATTTGAGTTGAAGAAAAATTTCTGGCATTTTTTCATTTAATATTCCTTGTTTCCAAAATTCAATTGCTGATTTGGTTTCAGATGCACCAGTTGTTGCAGATAAGACTAGTGAAGAGGGCGAGGAAATTTTGCATGCAATTGCAGCTTCTATGGAAAGTATAAAAGGCACAAGTGGATCAGGTTCCCAAGATGAAGATATAAACCTTGCAAACCCGGAGGAGATAACATGCCAAGATAAGAAGCCTAGTTATCCACCTTTGCCAGAGGAACCCAAGGGTGATAAGACTCTTCTTTGTAGGGTTGGTGTCCGTCTTCCAGATGGCCGTAGGGTGCAGAGGAATTTCTTCCACACTGATCCCATTCAGGTAAAAATCGATGACAGAATTGTTATCAGGCGGTTTATTTCTTGTGATCAACTACGGGTGCTGTGCATCAATTGTCTGTGTCTAATTTCCCTGAATGCTTCAATGCTCATAAGTTCGATTATACCAGTTAACATCCTTCTCACTTTGTTTTTGATGTCGTTTTCGGTGCATTATAATGAGCTTCATTTTGAACAATCAGAGAAGATGAGAGGTGTTAGTAAGCAATATCCCATTCCATGATCTATCCATTAAAAACTAAAATGATAAAAAAGGAACTAATTTATCAGTTCTACTGTCATGCTGCCACGTTATCTTCTTCTTTTCTCAATTTTCTCGGGCGAATTTGTCTAAAATTGGAATTCAGTAGCATGGTGCTCATGTGTGTTTCCTAGGCCGCTAGTGGCATTTTCACAAGTAGGGGTCGAATAAAACCGTTTATGAGAACAAAACGAGGTTATCTGTACTCTCCTGGTGTCATAATTAGTTATTTGTTTTTGCAGCTGCTATGGTCATTCTGCTGTTCGCAACTAACGGAAGCAGAGACAAAGCCGTTTCGCTTGACGCAAGCAATACCAGGAGCTTCAAAGACGTTGGATTATGATAGTAAGTTGAGTTTTGAAGAGTCTGGACTTGCCAATTCTATGATTTCGGTTACATGGGAGTGAAGCGACATTAGCTGAGTTTTTCCTTTTTTTATTTTTATTTTTATTTTTTGCTGTTTGGGTTGCGACAAGAATTTTGTGTTGTCGTTTCTTTTTACCATCTTTTCGTCCTTTGAAAGTTGGTCTTTATTTAATTTGTCAATTATGTACATACTTAGGTGACCAAACTACTACAAGTATTTATGTTTATTATTTCTCTCTCTCTGATGAAGCGGAAGTGTATAAACCTCAAAAACCCTCAAAAACCCGTTGATTCGCAGAATTCCGGACAAAGAGGACGCGACGCGAGTAATTTGTTGATTCAATGGAATACCGAAAAACAAGCAAAGAGAATAACTCTGGTTTTTTTTAAAATTAATTCAACTTCTGAAATAATGCTAACGATGCCTTTATATAGGCAAGTGAAAACAGAATAAAAGAAACGATTCCAAACTAAACATAGAAACTAGGAAAAAAAAGGAAACTAACTTATAATTGATTATAGGAAACTAACGCAAAAAGAAATTACGTAAAAGGAAACTTACGTATTCTGTAATACCATGCAAATAACAAATAACACAATAGTCAAAAGTAAATAACAAATAGTCAAACTTGTGGAAGTCTTAAAATGATAACTAAAATCTGCCTTCGTATCCTCACGCTGCATCAGTCCCATAGGGAAGAGAAAGATTTGGCCTCGAATCTGCAGTGGCTTCATTGTCACCCAAAAAAGGGACTAAGTGTTTGACATTGAAAACATCAGAAGTACGTACATCAGGCGGAAGACGAAGTCGGTAAGCGTTGGAATTAATTTTCTCAAGGATCTCCAGAGGTCCAATCTTGCGAGCCTTCAACTTATTGTACTCGTGAGCAGGAAAACGATCCTTCGTAAGAACAGCCCAAACCAAATCACCTTTGTCAAACTCAAGATGACGGCGACCCTTGTCGACGGAAGTCTTGTATTTGGCAGTAGAAGCGACTAAGTGGTCATAGGTTAACTGATGAATACGTTGAAGATTCTCCACAAAATCAATGGCCTTACCATGCAAACGAATCTTGTCGGGTAAAGGAGCAAGATCAAGAGGGCAGCGAGGAAGTATGCCATAGACGACCTGAAAAGGACTAAAACCGGTACTACGGTTCTTAGCATGGTTATGAGCAAATTCGGCCTGGCTGAGCTTGACGTCCCAAGTTTTTACATTTTCACCCACAAGGCTACGCAGAAGGTCGCCCAAAGCACGGTTGGTGACTTCAGTTTGCCCATCCGTTTGCGGATGATATGCAGAGCTCATATCAAGACTAGTGTGGACCATACGCCAAAGAGAACGCCAAAAATGACTTAAGAAGCGGGAATCGCGATCCGAAACGATAGATGTAGGGAGGCCATGAAGACGGTAGATCTCACAGAAGAAAAGTTGAGCCACATTAACCGCATCGGTTGTCCTCTTACACGAAATGAAATGAGACATCTTGGAAAATCGGTCAACAACAACAAAGATGGAATCAAACCCACGTTGAGTGCGGGGCAAACCAAGAACAAAATCCATGCTAAGATCGGTCCAAGGTTGAGTCGGAATAGGCAGAGGCATATAGAGACCGGCGTTGGAAGCATGCCCTTTGGCGGTTTGACAAGTACGGCATCGTTCGACAAAACGTTCAACATCACGCCGTAGAGTTGGCCAAAAGTAAGAAGTAGCCACTAAATGTAAGGTGCGATCACGGCCAACATGTCCCTCACCATGGAGTTCACGAATAATATGAAGCCGTAAGCTACAGCTTGGGACACAAAGACGGCTGCCCAAGAAAAGAAAATCATCATGGAGCATATATTCAGAAGGAGACCCACTACGTACCTCGTTAAGAATACGAGAGAAAAATGGATCGGTAGGATAGAGATCCGGCATGATGGAGAAACCCGGAACCGAAACGTGGAGAGTTGCCAATAAAGTGTGGCGGCGGCTAAGAGCATCGGCGACGCGGTTGAGGATACCGGACTTGTGCTTGATAACAAACGTGAATTGTTGTAGGAATGCCGTCCATGAAGCATGACGAGCGGAAATTTTTTCTTGAGTACC
Organism: Ficus erecta; assembly: GCA_008635985.1. NCBI lineage: Eukaryota > Viridiplantae > Streptophyta > Magnoliopsida > Rosales > Moraceae > Ficus > Ficus erecta. The sequence continues at coordinate 364,459 of BKCH01000102.1, forward strand.
CAGGTGCTTTAGAGCGTCATGGTCAGTGTAAAGGACAAACTCCCGGTGAAATAAATAATGGCGCCAATTCCGAACGGCTTGAACTACAGCATAAAATTCCACATCATAAGTGCTATAACGGGACTTGGATCCCGTAAGCTTCTCACTATAATAAGCAACTGGACGTCCTTGTTGGCTAAGAACAGCACCGATACCGACTTTGCAAGCATCGCTATGGAGTTCAAATGGGAGAGAAAAATCTGGGAGTACTAGGATCGGGGCTGTAGTGAGTTTATGCTTGATTAATTGGAACGCTTCGGCCGCCTCGGAAGTCCAAGTGAACTTGCCATCTTTCATGCAATCAGTGACTGGAGCCATGATGGCGCTAAAGTGTGGAATAAAGCGACGATAAAAAGAAGCGAGTCCATGGAAGCTTCGAATATCAGTGATGGTGTGGGGTTGCGGCCAAGAACGGATGGACTCAATTTTAGCCGGATCAACAGCGAGTCCCTCCTTGGAAACGATATATAAAAGAAATAACACATGATCGGAACCGAAATCACATTTACTTGAAGCTGCATAAAATTTTTCTTCACGCAACACAGAGAGAACTTCCCGAAGGTGGTGAAGATGAAGTTCATAAGTGGCACTATAAATAAGTATGTCATCAAAATAAACAACCACGAACTTACCGATGAAAGGCCAAAGTGCTTGGTTCATCACACGCATAAATGTACTCGGAGCGTTGGAGAGTCCAAATGGCATGACTAACCACTCATAAAGTCCTTCTCGTGTTTTAAAGGCCGTTTTCCACTCGTCACCGGGTCGTATCCGAATTTGGTGATATCCACTTTTAAGATCCAATTTGGTAAAGATAGTGGCTCTGCTTAATTGATCAAGTAAGTCGTCAAGTCGTGGAATCGGAAAGCGATAACGAACGATAATCTTATTGATAGCGCGACTGTCTACGCATATACGCCACGAACCATCTTTTTTCGGAACGAGAAGTGCAGGGACTGCACAAGGACTAAGACTTTCCCAAAGGTGGCCTTTAGCAAGTAATTCCTCAACTTGGCGTCGGAGTTCTTCATGCTCGCTCGGACTCATCCGGTAATGAGGCTTGTTTGGAAGTGCTGCCCCAGGAATAAGGTCAATATGATGTTGAACATTACGCAACGACGGTAGTGTGTTGGGCAAAGCCTCTGGAAAAACTTCTGGAAATTCGTCGAGGAGGGCACGGAATGTGGAGGAAAGAGATTTGTTTGTTAAAGGTGGGCCAGCCACTAATGCGTAAGCAAAACCGGTCTCGTGCATCGCTGCTTCGAATTTGGAACGTGTCAGGAAGAACACTGCCTTTGACGACTCAAGAGAGGTAGTTGGAGTAGATTCGGTTGGCTGGAGAGAAAGTATGTGGTTAACTGGTTTTTTTTCAGAGGGCAGTCCATGAGGTTCATTTGAGGGCAAAAGGATGATCTTCTTGTCTTGGAATTGAAAGCTATAGGTGTTAGCGCGACCGTCATGAACTACCTTTCTATCGAATTGCCACGGTCGCCCCAAAAGAATGTGGCACGCATCCATAGGAACAATATCACAATAAATCTTATCTCGATATGTTGCTCCGACGGAGAAGGAAACGAGAGTGCGTCGAGAAACTTGGACTTCCGATCCTTGTTTTAACCAAGCTAACTTATATGGTGCGGGATGGCGTTTCGTCGCTAAAGCAAGTTTCTTCACGACTTCTTCAGAGATGACATTTTCGCAACTTCCAGAATCTATGATGAATTTACACACCTTGCCGTTGATCGTGCATGTCGAACAAAAGAGACTAGTGCGTAGCCATAAATCGTCTACAGTTTTAGGAGTTAGACAACTTCGTCGAACAACCAGTAAAGGTCCAGAATCCCCACTCACTTGCTCTTCAGGAACGCCGTCCATTGGTTCTTCATCAAAGGTAGGTCCGGCATCTATGTCAACAGTGAACTCATCGAGTCCTTCAGCAAAAAGGCCACGTCTACCCGACTTTGGGCAAGCAGTTTGTCGATGGCCTGGTTCTCCACAAGAAAAACAACGGAGTGCAGCGGTTCTAGAGGACGACGCGTTTATGGGTGTTGGAGAAGCGGGAACCATTGTTCGTGGTGCGGGTTGTGTTGTTCCAGAACGATTGGTGGTGATCGGAATTGCAGTGGTGGTTGTAGGTGGAAGGCGACCGGTGGAGTTGCTAGAACCTGGGAACGAAGGATGGACATAGGCCATTGTGTTATGATTCTGCCGTTCAACCAACAAAGCCCGTTGATGGGCTTCAGACACGGTGACTGGGTCGAACAAGTTCAATACATGTTGGTACTGCGGGCGAAGGCCACCAATGAAGTGGGAAACCAATTGATCATTAGTCTCGGCGATCTCGTTACGAGTTAGGAGCAGAAAAAATTCCTTGGCATATGCATCCACAGAGCGATTACCTTGGCGTAAATTTTGGAGGCGTTGATAATGAGTGCGCGTGTAATTGTAAGGGAGAAAAGCTAGCTTCATATGTTTCTTCATCTTAGCCCAAGTTTCAATTTTTGGCTTACCGGCACGAGAACGATTAACCTTAAATTGTCGCCACCAGGAAGCGGCATGGTTACGGAAACGAGTAGTAATGAGAGAGGCTCGTTTATGGTCTGGGACATCTTTGAAATCAAGTATCTCCTCTACTGCACCCAACCAATCCAAAAATTCCTCAGGTTCGAGACTTCCATGGAATTCCGGGAGGTCGACCTTAATTCCAAGTTCCCAGCGTCGGTTGTCGACAAGGGCGTTGGCGCGATGGGGAACGGCTACCGGAACCGGTTGAAGTGGCACGAACGGGTTGACATCAACGTTGTCATCAACGGCAGCTGGGGGAGGAGCAGCAAGGTGAAGGGCGGCCACCTGCTGTTGTAGGTCGGCGATTTGCGATCGAAGTTCTTCCATCTCGTCAGGTCGGCGTCATGGAGGCATGGCTGTGGATCGTGGCGAACCTGTCTCTGATACCAACTGATGAAGCGGAAGTGTATAAACCTCAAAAACCTGTTGATTCGCAGAATTTCGGACAAAGAGGACGCGAGTAATTCGTTGATTCAATGGAATACCGAAAAACAAGCAAAGAGAATAACTCTGGATTTTTTTAAAATTAATTCAACTTCTAAAATAATGCTAACGATGCCTTTATATAGGCAAGTGAAAACAGAATAAAATAAACGATTCCAAACTAAACATAGAAACTAGGAAAAAAAAGGAAACTAATTATAACTGATTCTAGGAAACTAACGCAAAAGGAAACTACGTAAAAGGAAACTTACGTATTCTGTAATACCATGCAAATAACAAATAACACAATAGTCAAAAGTAAATAACAAATAGTCAAACTTGTGGAAGTCTTAAAATGATAACTAAAATCTGCCTTCGTATCCTCACGCTGCATCACTCTCTCTCTTCCCAAGTCTTTTCTATCAGTAGTTTCAAAGATATCTGAAATCGCTTTTCTTAAAAAAAAATAATAATAATAATAAATTAAATAAAAAAAATCTCAAATTTGTTGACCTCTCCCCCATTAGTGTTTCAAAGGATTTCTCTAGTTTCCTTTGCTTTTAGCCCCTTATGATTTATGATTTTAAAAACATTACTCAAGACTCATTTTAGACTGCTGTTTTAAGAGATTAATGTTTTATTTATGGGTGGAGGAAACTAGGTCAAAAATCTCTAGGAGTCCAAATAAATAGCTAAAAAGTTTCGGAGTGGTAACAAGAGCATATGTATTGGTAACTAAGGATTCACGTAAAACCAAAATTTCAAATATGCCCTCCATAATTTGCACAAATCTCCTCGCCCTCTCTTCCCTCCGTATCTCTTCGTCTCACTCTCCTCGAGCTCCTAGACAGCCACCGTCAGAGGTTGTCATCGTTGCCTCACCGTTGTCATTCTGTAGCTGTTGTCGTTGTGAAGCTAAGGCCTGCGCCATAAGTTACTGGTCATCGCCATCTTTGACTCTCAGCTGTCTTCTCCAGCATTGACGACTCTAATAGCAACATAACAGCCACAATAATCTAGGGTTTAATTTGGGAAAGTTTCTCTCTATTGTGTAAATCTTATATACACTTGGTAATCGTTATTTACGTGTGAATATTTGATTCACTTGTAAACCATTTGCCCGCGTGTGTAAATCTTTGATTTATCTATAGATCCTCTACTTACGTAAATTTTTTATTTACATGTAAATCTTTAATTTACTATGTAAATTATTTATTTATTGATTTGTGTAAATTCTTAATTTACTCTGATAAATAAGTAACTTATGTATCGATTTAATTTTCCATATCAGAATCGCGACGTTCACCCGATTTTTAGATTTTGTTTTCGTGATCTCCGATTGGCACTAAATCCAATCGATAGTAGCACTTCGTGATCTCTAGACAATGTTGGCAATTTGCGATCTCCATTCCTCTATAATCCCCCTATCTTTCTCTTACTTTCTCTCTCATCCATCTCTCTTCGTCTTTCCCCTCGAACTCCATGGCAGCCACCATTAGTGGTGTCGATTACAGTTGCCTCACCGTCATCGTTGCCTCACTATTGTTGTTTCATAGACGTCATCTGTACTATGATTACAGGAGAGCAGGTCAAGGGGAAGAGGAAAAAAAAAAGTTTCAAAAAAAATCATTTAGGCATAAAGGGATTTTTTTTAGTGAAGGGTAAAAAGGGAATATTACTTGTACCTAAACTTAGGGTCCGTTTGGGATGAGTCTCCAGACGGTGTTTTGTCATCTGAACAGCAAAACTCACAAATCTACAACTCATTTTATATCTCTTCCATTTTCAAAATACTCAAATTTTAAAAGTCCATAACTTTCTTATTTTAAATCGAAATGAGATGATTCTTGTGTTAAAATACTCACAACAATGAGATAGACAAACAATAATTCATTTTGAATACTTTTTTTTTTTGCATTATTTTTTATATCATAATTTATTTCTAATTCATTCTTCAACCAAACACACATTTTCAAACTAACCTCAAAAACTCCTCCAAAAGTCTCGAAAATGGGCCCTTAATTGTACTATTAATTTCCAATGTTTTCAAACTATGATTTTTACCTTCAATTAACCAACTAATTGGCCTATAATGTGCAAAATCCCTTTGTTGGGATAAAAACTTGACTTTGATTACTCTGTAATAAAAGTTTGTTTTTCTCATGTTCAGCTTTATTAATAAAATAATATTTAATTCATGAAAAATGTTGATGCTTATGAAATGATAATAAGTTGTTATATTTTTATGTTGGGTGCTCCCAAGTAGAATGGAGGAATTTTTTTGGAGAGAGAAAGAAGAGAGAGAGGCTCTGAGAGATATTGGGGGAGATCTGGGGCCGATGGTCGAGCCTTTCATTGGGCTGCTGGCCTCCGTCGCTTGTCGTGGTCTCCGACACCGTGCTTATGCTGTCAGAGGGGTGGGTTGAGGTTGTTTCGGAGTCAAGCATGGAGAGTTGGTCGCTGTTCGCCATCCTCAAATCCAGGCACGTCTGTTGCGAGGGCTCATCGATACCACGAGAGCTGGGCTGTAGGGCGGGTGGTGAGGGGGTTGGGTCGGTGCGTGGGCCTACGTTGCCCAGCGTGGGTGGCGTGTGTCCCTCACGCGTAGCCAGCTTTTCCTCCTTGTTGCTAGCCTTCTCTCTGCGAAGGTCCGATCGCGCCGATGGTTGCTCCGGCGTTGATGGGTGCGGCTTTGCTGGGGGTTGTAGTGGTTCCCCTTTTTTTCTTTTTTCTGTTTCTGTGTTTGTTTGTAATAAGGGCGGAGGTTTCCCTTCCGGTCCCTCGTGTAGGATTTTGTGTTGATATGGGTTTTTTTGATTGGGTTTTAGTCGTTGTTTGGCTGTGTGTTGTTTGGTAGGCGGATCTTGCGTTCGTGTCACCCGTTGTAGGAGTTTTCCTCTGTGTTTGGGATAGGGGATCGTTTCGGCTTTCCCTGAGTGGGCTGATTACTTGCGTGTTGTCCTATTGGTTTGTGAACTTTAAGTCCATTTGGTGGTTCCCTATCCGTTCGGTGGCTGGCCGATTAACTTTTCTGGGTTCTATTCTATGGGCTTGTCCCTCTGTTGGTGTCTGTCTCTTGCCATTTAGTGGCTTGATAATAAAATTTCTTATTTAGTCAAAAAGAGTTGTTATATTTTTATTGATAGATATCATTTTTTTAATTTTGACAACTTCTCAATAAAAAAGACTAGTTATATCATATCATATAAGTTGGTTCTTAAAATTGAGATGAAATTTAATGTTTCTACTATTATTCTTGCCGAAAGTATGAAGTCAAAACTGTATTTATTTTTAGCACACAATTGAATGCTCAACCAAAAAGTCAAAAGAAAATGTATTTCCTCCATTTATAGTCTATACCAAATAGAACATAGAACAAATAAATAAAAGAACACCAAAGGAAAGAAAGTGTTCGACCAAAGTTGGGAAGTTAAAATTACGCACACAAATAAAGTGTTCAGTAAAGGTTTAAGTAAAGACACAATATATTTTTGAGTCGTTTTCTATTTAAATATAGTAAGAAAACAAAACATTAAACCAGACGGGATCCGGCTACGTAAGGGATTTCTTCTCTTGTTTGATGGCCCTTGTTTGGGGTTGTTTTCTCTTTTTTGCATTCATTAATTTTTCCTTAACGTTTTTGTATTAGCTTTTTTGGCAATAATAAAATAACATGGGTGAGGGTAAGGGTGATAGAAGGATGCTAATTTAATCAGAATGTTTTGATACATTTACTAATATCTATCCTCAGTATTTACAAAAAATTCAGATAATTTATTCATCCCACGGTTTTAAAAATGGGATCCACGCAAACATCCACAAATGGAATGAACAGAGGCAATCTCCAAACCAGAAAAAGAAAACGATTAGGCAATATATATATATATATATATATATATATATATATATATATAGGACGTGTATAGTCCCTCACCAATAAATTTGAAGGGACATCCTTCACATTGATCATTTAGAGATAAAATTGAATGGTCAAGATGTTTTGAAGGACAGTGAGGTGGATGACATGCAACTTTTTGTCCTGAAGTAACCAGTTAACCTTTAACAAAGAAGGCCAAAAAATTAAGTCATGTTATATTTGTTATACTTTAGATATTATTCTCTTACACATTTATATTATAATGTCGTCTAGATATCAGTTTCACTCTTTCATTATTTGAAGTCACAAAAAAGATATAAGAGATGTGGTTGGGAGGGAGAGAGTTGATTTATTTCGTTATTATTTTTTGCTTTCTCTATTTTTTAAAATTAAATTACCATTCACATTTACTATGTAAATTTCACTTGTTTATCTAATTAATTGAATATAAATAAAATGAATGTCATAATTTATAAATGAACTTAATTGATTTAGGGTAAATTATTAAGTTGGTCCTTGAACTTTTAATTTTATGTAATTTTGATCCATGACTTTTTTTCATAGTTGGAATGTCTCTAAACTATTAAAATATTACTACAATAGTCCTCTACGTTAATTTTTGGATATAATCCACTAGTTAACATCATTTTTTAACCAAATTACTAATGAATTCTGTTTTAAAATTAATATAAATGACTGTTGTAGCAATATTTGAATAATTTAGGGACATTTCCCGTTCCTTTTTTCGTAGCTAGAATGACCGTAAACTATTAAAAACATTGCTACAGTAGTCATTTCTGTTAATTTTAGACGGAATCCGTAGTTAACACCACTTTTGACCAAATTGCAAACTATTTATTTATTGATGCTATTAAGTGTGAACTCATTTTTTATTTGATAGTGTTGCTCCCACTAATTACATGATTACAAATCTTTGATATCTTTTTAACACATATCTCACATATTCATTATGAGGACATTAGTTAAATCATGAATTTTATTCATTGCTTAACAAGTAAAAATTTTATATGTTAAATAGGTCCCTATTATTTTTTAATTTGATTAACTTTGAATTTTATCTAAAAACATTATTTATATTATTTTTCTTATAAATTCAATGTTATGATGTCGTCTCTAAAAACAGACAGTAGACATTCAAGTTAAAGAATAAAGAAAAACAATGATGAAATTATAATTTTAACACCAAACAGTATTAGGAATTACTTACTCATTAGGTTACCTACTCTTTTTTATCCACAGTAGCCGGTTGACAACAAAATTTATATATTTCAACTTCCCAAAAACAAGCCACGTGGATCCCATAACCACAATTGTTTAAACAAATTCAACCAAATAAATTGCTACATGGGTGAAGGATATCTTTCGAGAAGGACACAAACCATCACCAATATATAAATATATATATATATATATATATGTAAATAGTAATGTGTTGGACAATGGAATGTTCAAGTATGAACACGTTAGGACAAAAGCAAAAAGACAGATACGCAAATAAAGATCAGAAGATTATGTTACGTCAAAAGCTAAATAAGCACACCATACTGATCCTGTCAAAGTGCTCCATGTGGGTGGTGTGATGAGCCATATCACATCATAGCACTAGTCAGCTTTTATTTTAGGGGTTGTTTGCTGAGAATATTTGATACAGAGTTTTGAAAGTTACATATGAGTTAATGCTCCGTTTGCCTCACCATCTCAACTCAAACTAAACAACTCAAATCTTATCATGTTTTTTGTCTTTTCTGAAAAAATTTTTTGTCTTTTCTGAAAAAGTCAACAAAATTTACTATGCAAACTTAAAAATCTCAACTCAACTCAAACTGAACCTGCGATCCAAACGAACCCTAAGTTTTACAACTGCTTACGCTTGGTTCCTGGAAATGAAATTTTTAAGTTAGAATTTGTTGATTTTTTAAAAATTTATTATAAATTTTGTTGATTTTTTAGAATAAGATAAAAATTAAGATAAAAAAATACAGTTTAGTTGGAGTTAAACTGAAATGTCAAACAAAACTATAAGTTTAATAACAATAAACTGTTTGAAATGAAAAATGTACAAATTTAAAATGTGTTAGGAAGAAATTAAAAATATAGATTTTATTTTGTTTATGTTAAAATTCTATATAATTAAAAAATAATAATCTTATTCGGACTTGAAATAACAAAGTTTTTTTTTTTTTTGAAATAGAAATAACAAAATTATAGGTTTTTAAAGTTTAATAAATTTTTTGAAAATGGAAAAGGTAGGTTTTGAAAAGTAAATAGTGAAATTTGAGGAAAAATTAAAAAAAAATTAAAAATACTTCAGCAATGTCTCCACAAATGACGCCTTAATTTTTGCACCTGTCTGAGTATAAGTCATCATCTACTTTATCTTTACACGTAGTGAGCATGCATTGCACCTGGGGAGTATCATTTCCTTTCCAATTTCTATCTACTCTATATAAAACACCCTTTTGCAAGTTTTTCTTAGTTGCCTCTCCCTCAACAACTATCTCTCTCTCTAGATCTCTCTCCAATCTCATTATGGGGCGCTCTATGCAATCGCTTTCCATGGTTTTCCTCCTCCTGCTGCTGGTGGCCACTGGTATGTTTTAGTTGTTGGGATCACCGTCGGAATACTGTTTTTGAGTATTGTTTAAAATGTTTAGTACAAGATTTTCTGTCACAAAAATTTGAGTTTATGATTCAAATTTACTTTTCAAATCTATACGATGGAACTGATTTTTAACAATATCTGAACAGGTTTGGGGCCAAAAGTTGCGGAGGGCAGGACCTGCGAATCGCAGAGCCATCGGTTCAAGGGGACGTGCGTGAGGACGAGCAACTGTGCCAACATTTGCAGGACTGAGGGCTTTCAAGGCGGCAACTGCCGGGGATTCCGCCGCCGATGCTTCTGCACCAAACAGTGCCATAATTAATGTAGTTTCACTGTGTGCATGCTGGGAGGAGATCATTACTACATGATATGATCACTCTCTTTTGGGGGATTGAGAATCTGCACTCTAAATAAATTTCGTATACTGTGTTAATTAAACTTGTGTTTTTCATGTGTTGTGTGTGGTTTTTCATGTTGTGCTGTTCATTTTTACTTTTTTCTCTCATGTATGAGACTTGAGTTGTGTCTCTTTTATCAATAAAATCTATGCGATTATGCACCAATTAAATAAATAAAATCCCTGCGATTGTATTTGATCTCGTCATTATCCTAATTATCCTAACTTCTTTTATCAAATTAATAATGAATTAAAAGAGAAATTTGTTGCTTTTGAGAATTTGCCAATTTTGGCTTGATCGATGCCTTCCTAAATTTTCTTGAAATGATGTTTAGTATATAATAATAATTTGAACTTGTGTGCTATCTATAAAAATAAAAATAAAAAATAAAAAATAAAAAAAAAAACTAACAAACTAAATAATGTACCTGATCACTTTAATATCCCTAGGAAGAAATTACATTAGGCGAGGTCTATTAACAGGCCCTTATTCACTCTTACCACACATTTAATTAAACCACTCATCATTAAAATTTAAACTTTCAATCATTCCTCATTGCACTCCTTTTTATTCCAACAAAGTCTCATCCAGAAAAGCTCGTCTTTTTATCTTTTTTACCCACCAAACCAAGCGTAATTTTTTATCTCTTCTACTTTCTCCTCATCAACCAAAACCCAATTATTTCTTTTTCAAGTATCCCACTATTTATTTATTTCTTCCTTCTTTTTTCGATTAAATTTTATTTCCTTATTTTCATAAACTTTTTAAGTGTGATGATCGTTTGCCACAACTTTCTACAATCCTCATATTTTCTAATCTTTCCCTTCTTTTGGCTAAGGAAAACATATTTAATTAAAAAAAATATTGAACTGTCAAGACACTTAAAATTTTAAAGAATTTCAATCGACAATAGAACTATTGATTTTTGTATACCCCCTTCAATAAAATATGAAGCTAAAAAATACAGAAGATGGGAAATAATAAAGCGAATCCAATGGGAGAAGCTCAAATTTCTTGAGAATTAAGAACCCCTTTACTATAAATTCAAATAGATAAGCGCCAAAAAAGATGTGATTTTTTTTAAGGAAAAATATATACATTCCATTAATGTGTAATAAACAAGTATACACACACACACACGTGTGAGAGAGGCGCCCCCTTCTGTGGTGTCCAAGCTTCTAGCCGGCTTGACTTAATGGAATCCTTTAGCATATATGTATAAGTGCGTAACATTGATTAGTTGCATAAACGCAAATAAAACGTAATAAATACATGAGTCCATATTTTTTTTTAAAAAAATACCAGGTACATAAAGCAGAAAATCATGGAGGAAAAAAAATGGAAAAATACGGTTAATAAATAAACGTATTTGTGGGTGGAAACCGGAAAATAAGGAACCAAAAATGAAACTGTTCAATTATAAGATTTTTTTTTTTTTTTTTTTTTTTTGGGAAATAATGATGGGTGGTTTTAGTAACGGCATGACGACTTTGTTTTTTTTTTTTTTTTTTTTTTCCCAAAACAATTATATTTGTCCTTGAAGTTAATTTAATTCATGATTAATTTAGTATTAAAAAATATCAAAATAAGGCACGCGAGCAATAGACTGGGTGTGTGTCCATAAATCCATCCTTAGATTAGTTACTTTTTTGAAAAATTAGGTAAATAGACAATTTTTGAGCACTTAATTAAGTAAATAGTAAAAAAAATTAATTTAGAAAAATGATTTTTAATTGATCCATCAGTAATTGATCATTATTAATAAGAGATTGTTAAACAATGATTGATCAAAGCCAATCACTAAAGAATACATATTAACATTGATCAATTACTTAGTAATCATGGTCAATAAATAATTGATTGATTGCATTAAAAAAAATAACTTCAATAATAATTTATTAAAAAAAAAACTTATTAAAAAAAATCATTTATCCACATATCCAGCCACGGATTTACATAAGGGCCGGGGGGGCATATGCCTCCTTCAATTTTTTAAAATCTAAATTATAACCAATCTTTTCTTAAAATTGTATAATTTGCCCCCACTCTAAAGTTGTTGTCCCCCACCCCCCCCCCCCCCCCCCCCCCCCCCCCCCCCCCCCCGCGCCAAATGTGCCCTATAACAGTCAACTTATTCTTATATTTTAATATCATCACCAACATTTGATTCTTTTTTTTTTCCTCCTAATTTCTTTATCTTTTTTTTTTTTTTTTTCTAATTTTCTTAACTTTTATTTGTTTTTAAAAAATTTATTGATTTAAAATTATCAACAATTTGAATATTTGTGCATGTAAGTTTTTATTTATTAGTAAAAATAATTACATTTAAAAGAAAAATGATGGTGTCAAATAAAGTAGAGTTAAATTTAATTTTCAAATAGAAAATTAGAAACAACATACAGGAAATCATGAGCTTGAAACTTTTATATATGATAATATTTGAGATAAAGTTCAAGAATAAATTTCACAATATTTTAAAAATATAAAAACAATATATATTAGTTGTTATATGGTAATAAATCTTTAGAATAAAAAATATTAAACTTTTTATCATATAAAGTAATTTTTTTTAAAAAATTTCTCCTTATGTGTGCCCCAACTTAAAGAAATTTTTAGATCTGTCACTGTAAATATCCCGATCCAAAATTTGTTTATGTACATATACCAAGTTTCACTACTACAAAATGTAGATTTTACGACAAACTTCTATGACCGTTTTTAAAAAACGGTCATGGAAAGTATTGCAAAAACACAGCACGAAATTGGGTTTTCAAAAACGGTCGTGGAAACAGGAATTTTCAAATTTTAAATTTTGAATTTTTTTTTTTCAGATTTTCGGCTGTGGGTTTTAGAGCATAAATTAATTTTAAAAAAAAAAAACCTCATTCGCTCCCGAAACCCATTCTCTCTCACGCCTCTTTCACTCTCGCCTCCAATCTCTCCCTCGAACCCATCTTTCTCCTCTGTGACTCCTCCCTCCATTATCTCTCGTGTGTATCCCTCTCTACCTTGCCTCCAATCTCTACCGCCCCTCCCTCCATTCACTCTCGTCCCTCATCCTTTATCTCCGCCTCTAATCTCCACTGGCTTGTGACTCCACTATTTATTCTCTCTCGCACCTCTCCCTCTCTCTCTCGCCTTCAATCTCCACTGCGACTCCTCCCTCCAATATCTTCCTCGAAACCTATCCTCCGCCTCCTACCCCGCTACCGCGCCACCTGCACCCACACCCGTGGAATTGGTAAGTCTCTCTTTCTCTTGCTCTCTCTCTTACGCCGCACATATTATGATTTTGAAGACCATTTGGTTGATTGTGTTTGTGATTTTGGGTGATTGTTTTCCGGAAAAAAAATTTTTTTGATAACCTGATTATAATTTTGAATATTACATATTCGACAAAATGCCCGATTGTATGATATTTACGTTTTTGGGTGAGGATTAGTTTTATACTGATTTAAAATGTTTGGGTGAGGATTTGGTTATATTGTTTTCCGGAAAAAAAAATGTTGATTTTGTGATTTATGCTTTTGCAGATTACATGTTCGACAAAATACCCGCTTGTATGATATTTATGTGTTTGTGTGAGGATTACTTTTAGATTGATTTAAAATGTTTGAATGAGGAATTGATTTAGATTGTTTTCCAGAAAGAAAGTGTAGATTTTTGTGATTTATGCTTTTGCATATCACATGTTTGATCTAATTAAGTTGTAAGTATATTTTTAAGTTCCAAATTGTGATTTGACGTTACATTATTCTTATTTTAATTGTTTTGAACTTTGTTAAATTATTAGGGCACTTAATGACTAGAACATTTTGGTGGACAAAGGAATAAGAAAGCGACGCAACTATGAAATATTGATTGATACTATCCGATGTCCTCTATAAGAAGGTTATGTTGAATGCGGATAGTTTGTTTTAGTCTTTATGCAAAAAATAACATTGACTCTCGATGGATTATCCTTACTTCAAACTAAGAGTATTTATATCGATGTTGAGATGAGTTTAGTAAGGCAAGAGTGAACTAATTTTGTAATGCGGTTCATCCAATATAGTTAGAAGACAATCTATAAATTTTGTAATGTAGTGTATATTTTTGTAATAATTATTGTACATTGTGACACAAAATTAATTGAAGATTAGCTATTATTTTAATATGAGTTGTACAATGGATAACACACGAGATTTGCCACTTGTGGGAATCGCATGAATTGTGAAATTTTTTTTCATTGTAATCTTTCCACAACCATTTTTAGCAAAAAAAAGTCGTGGAATCTTCCTGGCGAAGAACTTTCCACGACCATTTTTAGCAAAAACGGTCATGGAATCTTCCTGGTGAAGAACTTTCCACGACCGTTTTTGGCCAAAACAGTAATGGAATCTTCCTGGCGAAGAACTTTCAACGACCGTTTTTAGCAAAAACGGTTGTGGAATTTTACTTTCCATGACCATTTTTGCTAAAAACGGTCATGGAAACTTCCTGGTGAAGAACTTTCCATGACTATTTTTGCAAAAAACTATCGTGATATATGGCTATTTCATGACAATTTTTACTGAAAACCGTCGTGGAATAGCCCTATTTACCTCGTATTTGACACCAGTTTTGTCTATTCCACGATGGTTAAAAAACTGTCGTAGAATCTAAATAGATTCCACAACATTGGATACCACGACGGTTAAAAAACTATCGTGGAAAGATATCATGACGGTTAAAAACCGTCGTGGTATCCTCTTTTTGTACTAGTGTTTACCAACTTTATATATTGGATAAGCTTCTTGAATTGCAAATGCTAACTTTAATCCTAATCCTAACTAACTAGAAAAGAGGCAGCTTTGGAGCCCTGTTCACAACAGTGTTGTCTAGAACGACGTCTTTCAAGTGAAGCAATGTATTTTTCGCTCAAGATACTTTAGGGTATGTTTGGTTGGAGGGAGAGATGGAAGGAGGGAGGGGGGTGGAGGGATAGGGGTAGAGGTAGATGATAAATCCTTGGTTGGAGGGAGGAGTGGAAGGAGAGGAGAGATAATGGGAGATGCTCTCCTTTTGGGCCCACCATTTTGGATCATTCAGCTAATAGAAGGATTCAACAAATCCTTCCAAATAATAGTAAAAAGACTATTTAAACATCCAAAATAAATTATTAATAAATCATCAAAAGGAACATTATAGTAATTATCTAAAAAATTATCACTCATCCTTTCAACTTTCCCTCCAGCTTACCAAACAACATAATAATTTTGTATAATCCTTTCCATCCTTTACATTCCCTATCCTTCCAACCCTCTCCCTCCTTCTTCCTCTCCATCCCTCCAACCAAACAAAGCATTAGTAGCCCAAGGACTTTTAACTGAAGGGAAGGGCTCAAATTCCTCACCTTTCAAGAGGTTTGTGGGTTTATATCCCACTTGTAGCAATTTTGCTTCTTTCTTTATTATTATTATTATTTTGGGTCCTTTTTTCTTTTTCTTTTTACTCTCTTTCATTTTATTCGTTTTGCTTTTTATCTTCATTTTTAAAATTTCCTTACTTTCTATTTTTTTTCTTTTTTTCTTCCCCCTTTAAAATAATATTCTCAAACCTTTTTTTAACTTGTGATTTTTCCCCTTTTCCTTTTTTTTTTTTTTTTCACTTCCTCATTTAATTCTGTCTTTTCATAACATTTTTTTTTCTTTTTATAACTTTTGTTTATACTTTTTTTCCATACGGACATATTTTAAAATATTTGAAAAGTATTATAATTTGTCTTCGTTAAATATAATTTTTCAAATATTCAGTTATTTCGAAAATTCAAAGATATGTCCCTAAAAAATATATTCTAATTAATCATATTTTAAAAAACATGCAATAAACTTCACAGAACCTATGAAAAATATATTATTTGTTATTATTTTCCATGTTATGTAATTTATGGATATTTAATTTTACACACAATTACTATTCCGTGGCAACACCCAACTGTACTCTGTATAGTGATTTTGCAGCCACAAAATCTGTTTTTCCGTTCCTTAGGCCCCAACAAGTTTTCGATGCCTATGAGAAAAGTTAGCAACTAAAGTTTCCTCTCTCTTCAAACTTAACAACCTCGTAAAATATTTGTACTTGCAACTCTCCATCTATTTCTGATCCCCAGGCGTTATTATACGAGTTTCTAATTGATGGAAACTGATATTCCGTTTGACATTTGAATTTATTTTAAAATAAATTATATTTATTCATCTTAATTTTTGTTGTTTTGTTTTTTTTTTTTTTTTTTTCCTGAAAAATTAACAAAATTTATAACTAGTTTTTAAAAAGTAAATCAACTCCAATTTAAAAATTTAATTTCCAACTAACTTACCAAATGGAGACTGAGCTTCCTAAAAGAGTAACTGAATGATATGTTTTTTTTTTTTGTTTTTTGTTTTTTTCAAGGAGAGAAACTGGACTTCTAATCACTATCATTGGCGATAACATCAAATAATGAGATTGCCATTATTGTTAGAAAACAGTGCAGATAATGGCTGCATTGTACGAATTATTATAGTTCATTATCAACATTGACAACCAGCTGGCAGCTGAATATGGGACACCATAATTATTGTTATCAACAATATTGACCACTCTGTTTTTCATGATTTTCCATTGTATTCAGCAAGTTACAAGACAAGGGAGCAAAGTTACTCAAAGAAGACTCAATGGTGCGTTTGAAAGCTATATTTATTGTAAATTCTATCTCAATACAATGGAATGCATGTTTTGTGTTCGGATATCTTTACATTATATTTAAATATAAATATATCTATTTACCAAAAAAATAGATATTAATTTGAACAGTATATTCATTCATTTTACTGTTAATCCATTTATTTTTTCTCTCTACTTTTACCTACATCACATACTCTCACTCTTTCATCAATGTACATTTAAATGACTATTCAAATTTAAACAACCAATACACAAATTATAATTAAATATAATGTCAAAAGGTACATCCAAACGCATATTGTATTCGATTTATTACATTGAAATATAATACAAAATGTGTTTTTCAAATGGATATTTATCTTTCAATTCTCGATTAATATTTGGCCCATAAATATTTTTTCTTCAAGATCCTTGATTGTGTTTTTAGCAGGAGGCTCAGGATCCTTGCTGGAATTTGATTTTGTACGTTTGTCGAGCCAATGACTCTGTAACGATGTGGCCCACAGATTTGCAATTTATATTTAAATTTTAGTTTTAAGCATTAATTATAAAAAAAATAATAAACAAAATAAAATTTAAAACTAAAAAAAGACAAAAAAAAAAAAAAAAAAAAAGGATCTCTTTCTATCTCGTCGATCAGTTGGATAATCTCTTTGATGAAAGCATAACTAGTCCGGTCAGTTATGTGCGAATGGGAGTGAAGGATCTAATGTGCAACAGAGATCGTTGAGAAGATGTTTTGTAACCGAACTATTCAGAAATAAAGATGGATAATTGGAGTTTTTAAAAAGTTTAATAACTTACTATTAAACATAATACTTAAATATTGATTATTAAAGGTTTGTATGAGTTTTAACAATTTGACAAGTTAAAGGCTTTTTTCTTCTTTTTGATTTTTTTTGTTTTTGTTTTTTTGTTTTTTTGTTTATCATCTAAAAATTTGGTAAGTAATTTGGACACATTTGCTAATCAGGTAAAAATTTAATTCCACGAAAAAAGAAAATAAATTACATGGAATTAATAAATTTCATAATTCTATAAGTGTTTAGTAATTAAGTTATTTATTATAAAAAAAAGTAATTATGCTATTTGGGAAATTAAATTCTTTTTATACTGTTTACTTTCTAAGAATAAATGGATGAGTGGGTTTATTGACAACCCCTATTTTGTTTTTCCCACCCATTTTTTAAAACCACTTACCATATTAGTTTTAGAATTAAAAAATTACTTGTTCTACCTCTTAGTTTTCCCAAAAAGCCTTTATAACTAAATTATTTGTCTTTCTTCTTTCTTTCTTCTTTCTCCATATACTATATCTAAACCATTTCACAGTTTTTTTTTTTAATATGTTTTGTTTTATTTTCATTTTAAAATTTTCTTTCTCACGAGATTTCTTTCTTTTTTTTTTTTTTTTTTTTTTTCTGTCTTAGATATCCAATAAAAATTCTTCATCAATTTATATATTGTGATAAAAATCTATGAACTTATTATTTGATATACTTCTTCTTGAGACTATAACAACTTGAGGATAATATACTGATGAAGCTGATTATTCCATAAGCATGGTTGAAAATGTTATGAAGTTGGATAATATATTTATTAGATAATTAGAAAAAGTGCACAATTCAGAGTTTGCATGAATTCTTAATCTTTTCTCTTAATTATTTATAAAATGAATAGCCAATTAAATCAATATATTTGATCATATATCCATATCATGCATACGCGTTTTCTATTTGCTTGTTATTTCTTATAAAGCAAAAAACTAGTTATAACATGGAACTAGGAATAATAATAAACACAATAAAAGAATCTTCTCATAAAAAATTCTTCTGGAAGTAAATTAAAAAGTACAACAAAATAGAACATTTACAAAAAAAAAAAAAAAAAGAGAGTAAGGAAAGAATGTATAGGAATTTAGATTGTAATGGGAGGAAGGAAAAAACTAAATAATTTGTTTATAAGAATTTTTTTGAAAAAATTAAGGGGTGGAACAAGTAGTTATTTAATTCTAAAATTAATATGGTAATTGATTTAAAAGTGGGTGAGAAAAGTAAAATAAAAGCTGTTAATAGACCCACCCTAAATGGATTGGTAACATAATTACTGCAGTTACAAAATATCCTTATATGAAAAAAAATTAAATAGAAATAAATTATAATTGGTATAGATGTTAGTTAGTTCGTATTTTATACGAGAAGAAATTTGATTCCTTAAGTCGTAGGTAGGAGACAAATTCCCCTTACCAAGAAATTTAATTCCTTATTTTATGTGGAACCCACACTATTTAATTATGACCTTTTTTAGAAGTTTTCGAGTAAATAATCAAAATTTTCTAAAATTAAAAAAAAATTATCTTTTTTTAATAGTCGATCAGCGATCAATTGATTGGTTATGGTTAATCAAGTGATTAATCAAAATATGTATGTTTTCACTCATTAATCATATTCAATAACTAATTAACTATGAACAACTATTAATTAACAACAATTTTTCTAGATAAAAAAAATTCGTCCATTGATTTAAGTAAATGTTTAAAGCCTGCTTATTTATCTAATTTTTTCCTTTTCTTATTGAAGCACTTTTTGGATTTTCCCCATATTCTTTGATATCACTTCTCTCTTTTAGTCATTTACATAAAATGTGTATACACACATATCTACAGATTATGTAGAAGTGAGAATGACCATGCACTTTTTTGTTCTTCAACACACTGCTTGCTTGCTTCAATTGATTGCTTACTTAGTTATTTTTAATTAAATTTTATATTTTCAACTTTTTGTTTTTTTTATTGAAAGATTTGTTTCCACTAATATGTTCTTATTTCTTTCTCAAAATTCTCACATGCATTTTTTTTTTTTTTTTTTGGTCCTTTTGTTTGATTCAATCGAACGCCTGCACTCACACACACACACATAGAGGAAAGGTCTCGCGTACGGCGGAACATTTGGTCACATAGATGTGCCGGAGGAAACATGTCCGTGGATATATGATTTGCACGGTTAGGATTTGACGAAGATGTAAAAGGGGGTAACCTATTAAACAGTGTGTTTGTCAGTCATTGACTACAATTAGGGCCGGCAATTTCGGGCACGACACGGTGACACGACACGAGAACGACACGTAATAAACGGGTTTGGACCGCACGTTTAATAATTGGGTCGAAATTGGGTTGACACGTTTAACACGAAAATAAACGGGCCGGAAATGGGTTAACACGATTAACACGTTTATGTTAGAATTTTCAAACTATTCTAAATCTCTTTTATAACAAGTATAGGCCCATTTGTGTGTTTGATACAAGACCAGAAAACAATTATTGAAGAATTTTCACTACTGAGACAACATAAATTAAAATTTACAGAGAGGTTGCTTCCGTGCTTCCGATATAAAATAATAATCTTATAATTAACCGGTTAATAATAAAAAATAGTAAACAAATTTTAGTTATAGTTAACTAGTTAATAATATAAAATAGTAAACCCAATTATGTATATATATTTGGATTAGAGTATTCGGGTAATCTTATAGTTAACAAAGACATAAATTTATTAAGATGTAAAACAGTAAAACTTACTCATCATTTTGAAACTACATTTTTCAAATTTATACTTCAATTTTCCAAATTGTGGAGTTGGAACTTTGATATTTTGTTGTCTTTTGATGTTTCTCTTAATATTTTGGATCTTGATTATGTGACAATTTGAGACTTATTTGGGTAGTGATTTGTATATGGGCACCAACTACAACTTAGACTTACATTTTATTCTAAGAAATGTTTATCTTAATCATTATGCATATTTGATAATTCTAGTTATTAGTTTTATATTTTATATTTTATATGATGAGATTTTTTTGTTATAGTAATTTTGAATTTTATGTATATATATTTGATAATAGTATAAATAGTAAACCGAATTATATATATATATTTGGATTAATGTATTAGGATAATCTTATAGTTAACAAAAACATAAATTTATTAAGGGCCTGTTTGGGCACAAGTTCAAGTTGATCACCGGCCTGCTGGGCGATCGAATTTCATGTGGCGCTCGACCGTATACGAAGCTGTAAACGTCAAATGGATGGGTAGAGAAGCTGATCTAGAGAGAGAAAGTAGAGAGAGAAAGCAAAATAAACATAACTAACCAGTGGGATCTTCGTGCACATTCGTTTGGCTGAATCAATGGTTGAACAGAGGAAAGGGAATCGTAGCACGTGGGCGAGCAGGGGGCAACAGTGCACTTATCTAAATTTTTTACCTTTTGTGTTTAGTAACTTATCTAAACTCCAACTAAATGGAATTTTTTCACCTCAACTAAATTTTAAAATAACAACCTCTTAATTAAACAAAGGATTGAAGCAGAGTTTTTTTTTTTTTTTTTTTTTTTCCAGATTAGATCTTTTTTTTTAAGGATTAGATTAAAATTTGAGGAAGGAAAAAAAATTAAAAAAAATTAAATTTGAAATAAAATAAAGAATTATATGTATATGAGATTATATTAATATTACATGTATCTTAAATCATAATCGTTCATTTATTCAATGCAATCAATTTTAATCATTAGATAAATTACTACATATAATATTCTTTATTGGAACTCTACCATAATTTTCTCCCTTATTTAAAAATTAAAACTAGAATAGTGGAAATGGTTATGGAAGACAACAAAATCTGTTTGTTAATTTTTTTAGAAATAATAAAAGCGGTTTCTTCTGCAATCATTACAAATTTTTTTTTAAAAATATTTTATAAATCTTTTTTTTTCTTTTTTCTTTTCGTTATTTATTATCTATCTACCCTCGACCTCTGTTTTCTCTCTCTCTCTACAGACACACTTTCTCTCTCTACCTCTCTAGTCGGATTGATCGCCGGAGCTCTCATCGTCCGATCAATTCGCCGGCATTTCGGCGATCCGGCTCAGATGACTCTCCGTACGGACTCACCGACCGCGAAATTTCTCGGCGTTTCGTCTCCGAATTCGAAAGCGGTACGCTTCTTCTCGAAAACCTCCATTTTTCAGATCTATGCTCGTTTTGAGTTCCGATTGCGATCTCAATCTCTGATGTGAAAATCACCGACCGATGATTTTTTCGCGAAATAGAAAGTCCCCAGGTTGTGATTGATTTTGGGGATGTAGTATTTTCTGTGCATGTTGAGCCATTATTTGGAAGAATCGGGACTTGATTTTGATCTGATCTCAAGCTCCTTGGCTAGAATTCTAGGTTTAGTGTTAGGTTTAGGGTTTTTTTATATAGGAAAGAAGAAGAAATGTTCAGGAAAATCATAAACGTGTTAAATAGGGTTTTTCGTGTTATATAGGGTTTTTCGTGTTAAATGGGTCGTAAACGGGTTTTTCGTGTTAAATGGGTCATAAACGTGTTTGTTTCGTGCCAACCCGTCATGGCCCGTTTAATAATCGTGTTCGCCGTGTCGTGTCGTGCTACCCGTTTAATATTCGTGTCGTGTTCGTGTTTGGATTCGTGGCCCGTTTATTAATCGTGTCGTGTTCGGGTTGAGGCTAATCGTGTCGTGCCGTAATCGGGCTGGCCCGAACACGGCCCGCGAACACGAATTGCCAGGCCTAACTACAATAAAGAGAATCGCTAAATGAGACTGCATTTCTCATCTCCGCATGAGCTGGCATTCAAGTGGGACCCATACTTCTGTTGTTGCTTTTGTTATGTGATTAAAAGAAAACGATGAATTTTCGTTTTTCTATTTTAACGAAGCATTTTGATATTTAATCCAAAAATCCATCTCTCTCTCTCTCTTTTCTTTTTTCTTTTTTTTTTTAATTTTTTTTTACGTAATAGGCATATATTTTATTAAACTTAGAATGTCTTTGATGTTAAGATTTGAATAATAAAATTTGAGTTTGAATTGATTATATATTTATTAAGGTGTTTGAATTATTAAAGTTAAAAAATGTAAAAACTTAAAATGTGTTCGGAAAAAAAAATCAATAGAAAACTTATTGTGTTTGTCTCGAAATTCTATGTAATTTAAAAAAAAAAATCATCTAATTTGTACTTGTCTATAAAAAATTATAGACTTTTAAAGTTTGAGTTACAATACCATGTGAATAAAGAAACTGAGATAAAAAGATAAAAATTAATTGTAATTTTAAGATTTGGATTAAACATCCAAAGACATGCTTACTATGTCATAAGTTTTTTTTAATCAAATTTATTACTTTAAATATATTTTTGTTAGAATATTTGTTTTCATTAATTTTTCCTTAAAACGCACACTTTGATTTTTTAAATGAGCTTTAGATTGTTTAACACTCTTTATTAGATTGAAAACCTACTGATAATTTAATTAATAATCATTCGCTTTTATTTTTGTTTGCAAAAATATTTCACTTATGGAGTCTTTACACTATAATTTTAGGCATCGTCTTTACACAATCATGGTGGTCTGTCTCAGCGGGTTGAAACCGGAAGCCGAGATTCAACCGTCGGTGCCCGTGGCGGAACCACAACGATGTTGACTGAGACGTAGATATTGGAGAAGCTTCTCCATTTCCAGCTGCTTCTCCTCTTCTTTCTCTTTCTCTCTCCTTATTCTTCTCTCTAGGTTTTTGTAGAGAGAGAAAGAAGGGATGGACAAAGCATCCAGAGAGAGAAATAAATGATAGAGGTGTGGTGTTTTTCTGACATGAATTTACTTGTAAAAAAATAGTAATTAGTGCACTGCATGGTGATTCAACTTCATGCGTCTGTTGAACACACTCAAGATCATTCCTATAATTTTTTACTATATGAAAAAGAGGTATGTATATTCTAATTGTTTTTTCAAATGTTCAACCAATAAAAATTATATCTTCTCAAAACATTAAAATTAGACTAAATTAAAGCATACAGGCATGTAGTAAAAAAATCTTCATGGTCAAGAAATATAATTACCCATTAACGTTAAAAATATTCGTCCTTACAAAAGAATAGAACTCTAAAGTTTAACCCTTTTTTTGTATAAATTTATAACTACTATTAAAAAAAATTATAACTATATACGGAGGACACGTGCCATGGGCACGTGCTTAAATACTAGTATTAAATATATTTACAAGCCAAAATTCAAACTTATTACAATTGTTTAATTTGTTTTCGGACGAATACACTCCATTGAGAAAAAAAAAAAAAAAAAAATTTTAACGACAAATTCCGGTCCAATCTCTCTGTTTGATTTTTTATTATTTATTTTACCTTCATTTATTTTCTGCATTACAAGTTGCAAAGCTAGCCCGCCAGCATGATAAGGCTGCGGACCAACGTAGTTAATGAAGACTAGAAATCTTCTTTGGTCAAAGGCGCAACTTCCAGCATATCCCTGCCCATAGCCACCTGCCGCCTTAGCATAAACATACATGTGTGTCTCTGTCTGGACACACCCTACCTTGCTGCTTTCTTGTCGTTATGATAGCCCTTAGGTCCAGATAAGCAACGCACCAAATGCGGCGGCGCATAATAAACCAACCCTATATATATATATGTGTGTGTGTAATTATATGTAGTAGCTCAATCAAGAGAGAGAGAGAGAGAGAGAATGACTAGCACTAGCAGAGTACAAAAATGGTCTCTCCAGGGAATGACTGCTCTTGTCACCGGTGGAACTAGAGGAATTGGGTTCTCTTTCTTTCTTTACTTTTGTTATGAATTGTTCGAAAAATTTTGTCATTTTTGCTTGCTTTGCTTAAGGTATGTTACATTTTTTATGTTTGTTATTTTTGTTTTTGGTTTATTAATTATCTAGGTATGCTGTTGTGGAGGAATTGGCGGGGCTAGGGGCAACCGTTGTACACATGCTCTAGAGACCAAGCCCAACTTGATGAGCGCTTACGCGAGTGGGAGAAGAAGGGTTTTCCGGTATTTGGTTCCGTTTGCGATTTAGTCTCCGAGGCAGACCGGAAAGAGCTAACGACTAAAGTTTCCGCTCTGTTCAATGGCAAACTGAACATCCTGGTACAATATTATTGAAGTTCTTCACCTATGTCTGACTTTAAGTTGTTGGCATATACTAAAATTTCACCATATCAGTTCGCACCTACTTTTAAAAAAGCATAGATCCTAAAAGATAAAAGTTGTGTGTACTGAAACATATGTTAGTATTCACACATTTAGATTCGGACGGTAAATATGGACCGGCCCATGGTCTAGACCTAGGCTGTTCCAGTTCCTTTTCAAATCATTTTAGTTATTTTTTTAAATAAAAAAAACATATGGACTATCCCTGTAAGTGTTTTGCCTTTTTCCCTGAACTCTTATCCGCCTTGCGATCTAATTTTCACCCCTACATCCAAGTTGAAAACTTATAAATTTTTTTAGTTTCTACTTAAAAAAATTATATTTAAAATAGAATCACCATTTTTCAAAATTTTGAACAATTTGCAAACTGACTTATGGTTAAACAAAATGAGCCAACCTAATCAAATAGTGGATACTCATCTGCACTTGTGTACGTCTTAATGTAGATAAACAATGTGGGAACAAACATATGGAAACCAACCTTGGAGTCCACACCGGGAGATTTCTCATTTCTCATGAAAACAAATTTTGAATCTGCTTACAACATGTGTCAACTTGCTCATCCTCTTCTCAAAGCTTCTGGAGGAAGCTCCATCGTCTTTATCTCCTCCATTGCTGGTTTGATTTCACTTAATACCGGATCCATATATGCCGCGGCTAAAGGTAAATATTTAGTTTAACAATTGCATGTGATGAAGTCATAATTTTTAATTAGGGGGCCAATAACTATACAATGGATAATTAAGGACTCTTAGAATCAAGTTTTCATTTTTAAGTGGGATTATTATGAAATTTTCTTCAAAATTCTAGACTTGGGTGGGGGAACTTCAAACCCCTAGTCCTTCGTTGACTCCGTCCATATCTATATTTGTATATTTTTTCTTATGTTGCAAGCTTAATTTTAGCTCATAAATGGCTAACATAATATATATATATATATATATATATTTTTGAAATGGCTTAACATAATTAATATGACTTATCAGTGGAATTCTGATTTTTATTTTTTTTTCTTCTTGTCCTTTTTTTAATCCGAATATATTTGCAGCCGCCTTGAACCAATTGACAAAATACTTGGCATGCGAATGGGCAAAGGACAACATCAGAAGTAATTGCGTTGTACCTTGGGTTACCAGAACCTCTCTAATTGAGCATGTAATCATTCTAGCCTTGTGCTTCTACTCATTTAAATTGACCTTGATAAATCTCTACATCGATTATAACTAGAAATAATAATTTTTAAAAAGACCGTATTTGTTATAAACAGAAGTAGTGTGTTTCTTTTTCACATGAATAAAAACATATTTTCACAGCCTTTGTGAACTCTAATTTCACTTTTATAGACCCGAAACTTTCACCATCAAATTCTTTCTCAAATTCTTTTTTCTTTTGAGTTTTTTCTTTTCCTATTGTCCTTAAACATTTCTCCTTTCTATTTTGTTAAATACTTTAATTATGGGCATTCATCTTGTTTTGTGATCGTCGAATCTCGAGTTTTCGGGGTATTAAGACTTTCCTCTTGTTTGTAATGAAAATATTATTTCTGAGATGGGCAAATGATGATGATGACGGTGATAATAATAATAAAAAAAAAAGTGTCGATCTAGTCAGGACATATTAGTGCACCAATTGATTTCTGTCACTATTCTTACTTTTTTTCAAAAAAAAAAAAAAAAAAAAACAACGATCTATCACACTTATAACTATACCTTTCTTTTTCAATCCATACACGGTTTTGTAAACATGTATATAATCTAGAAGTCATACAATATTTATATGTGTGGTAAATGTAAAAATTTAGCAATCAAATATTGCAGTTTGTGAGCAATGACAAGTTCATGGAGGCAGCCATTTCAAGAACACCAATGGGGCGAATTGCAGAACCAGATGATGTTTCTTCGTTGGTGGCATTTCTCTGCCTGCCAGCAGCCACTTACATGACGGGACAGATCATTTGTGTTGATGGAGGCTTCACTGTCAACGGCTCCTTTATCCCCCAAAACGTAGGCCCTAGCTAGTACTCCTTATTTTCAATTTTAATTAGTTTGTGCCCTTAATTCACCAATATATAAATTAGCAAAATGTGGATGCTTATGTTTTCCTTGTCATTGGGGATGTGCCTTTTGACTTTTATCTATAATGATTTTTTTTTTTTTGGGTTGCTAGTAGACCTCTATTGTTGCTTAGTAGGAGATAAAGGAGAATTCATTCGTGCGAGGGAAAAGTAGAAAAATTGGATAGATAAAGATTTATATTTATATATACTTGTTTAGTTGGTGACAAAAGAGAATGAAATAAATTGGATAAAGGATTTCAAATCCTTCAAAATACTACTGTTATTGTTATTATTATTACTATTTTTATTTTTATCTGTCCTTGTACTACCACAAGTGGGGCAATCAGTCACGAAAGCTTTATACTATAGTCAACACTGGTCGCTACGCATGCGTTAAAAGTGGGTAGATAACGATGACATGTTGTTGCTATTAAATTTTCCTAGCATAAACATGTCGTTGCTAATAACCTATCGTGTGATTAAGTAATGATATGGTGGGTTGGCTCCAAAAATAAAGAATTAGCAACCACCGTGAAAAATGGCATTTGACACCAGGTTTGGCGCCCCGAAAAGACCTTTAGCGACAACAAATGCCACTGCTAATTAAACTCCATCCTGGAGACAAGCTGGAAGACATGGATAGTGTGTATTAGAGATATTTTCGAACTACTGTCGTCGCTAAAAACTAATCAATACTAATCCACAATTTAAGAGGGAAAATACATCAGCCGGTTTTTAATTTTTGTGAAAAACATAATTATCTTTTGACGACAACTGTAGAAGTAGAACCTTCTTTAATGAGCTGCCTAAACGATGGTATAGTAAACAAATGAGGGACCTGAACGTTAGTGAGCAACTAACTTGAATAAAATTAAAGAAAAAGAGTTTCCTACGTGGTTTTGCATGAAGGTAAACATCCAGACTTTATGTCATAGGCAACTTGATGTGTCAATTCGTAAATAGTGATTTTGACTTATCTTTTACATATTTATAATTTATGACATATCAATTCACCAGAGGCCACTTATGAATTGTTTTGTTTTCTCTAGCATCGGACACAACAATTTTTGTCTTGTCGTCCATTAGTTGCGTGGTTAATGGTAGGGGTCAGGATTGGATCAAACTAATTTTTTTTTTTTTTTAACCATCCATCATCCAATCTAATTATGAAAAATTATTTTGAAATCCAATATTCAATCAAATGCATTCTATCATCCACTCCAAAGTCGATTTGTTTGAATTAGATTGTACTTGAACTTTTATAAAAGCTTATAAAAACATGTCCATTTTCATGAAACTTACTAAAAAAGACAAATCATATTTTCATGACACCAATTTAGTCATCCATCATAAATTTATTATATGTAAAATAAGATCCAAGTAAAGAAAAAAAATCTCCAAAGTTCAAACTCCAAAGCTATAGGAGATAAAGGGATTCAACAATGCAGTGGGCTTGACGATCAGAGGACACAAAGAGAAAGAAGATGATGTAGGATTGGAGGTCGACAATGGATTATGGCTCGTGTCTTCGACAACGTAAGAAAGTGATGTTATCGGATTAGTCAATTGTGAGAGAAAAGAAAATGATGGGAGATTTAAGGGTTTTAAATTTTAGGAGAAATGAAATTTATTTTTATATCTAAAAGAAAGGCCAATTTAAAAAATAAAAAATAAAAACAACAACGAAGGGACATGTTAAAAAGATAAGAAATATGATTGCATGTAATATATAAAGTTATTTTTATATACATGTATATTGGATTGCCCTGGTTTGAGTGGATTTTGATAATTAATACCCAATAATCCAATTGGATAAATAAAAATACCATCCTTCTCTAAATCTAATAGTTTTTGGATATCCAAAGTGTTTTGCATGTTATATTTGGTTCGGTTGGATTAACTGGATGAATAGATTTTGTGCCCATCTCTTGTTAATGGCATAAAATTCCTTGCATACATTCACAACGGTGGACGTAGGACACAAAGTAGCGTTATATTTGCGCCTGAATTAGAAGATACCTCATAATATGGGCAATTGGAAGAGATCATTGAATTGAAGTATATAAATGACTGTTTCGCTGTTCTCGTCAAGTGCAAATGGTTTGACATGTGTCTGGAAAGGAGAAGATTTCAATATTACAAGAATAAAACGAGCATTTTATTAATGTTTCACTGTACGAAGATGGTCTATTCATATTTGGATCTCAAGCACAACAAGCCTTTCATATTGATGATCTCTTGAATGCTTCTAACTGAAAAGTTGTCAAACACTTCACTTATCAACATAGAAGTCAAGGTGTTATAGAAGTAATACTAATGAATTTTGCATACATAGCGGTAATGGTGACAAATATTTATGTACTGTATTTTCAAATTATGAATATGTTCAATTACGATTCTATCTAAAAATTAACTATACTAGGGCCCATTTTATACATATTCGTTTCTTGCAACTAAGAGGGAGTCGGAAGGACAACCCAATCTAAACAACACCTAAGGTCATAAATCATAATCTTTGTTCTTATTATATCCTCCTCTCATTCAAGAGTTCGATACGACATTTATAAAACTTTTCTTTCTCCAACCCTTCTTCATTAGTGAGTATGCATATAGGAATATAACTCATTCATGTATATTCATCTGCTATCACGGTATTTCACATAACAAAGATATTTCATTCAATTTTTGAGTAGCATTCTATCCTAAATAGACTTGTCATTCATAACACATGCATCATAAAAACAATCATTTGAAAACATTTTATCTTATGTTGTAGGTATTAAAGTTTGTACTTCGTATGCGTACTTGAGTTTCTCAACTCGTCCTTCCTCAAGTGACAATGGCGAACTTGTCCTGATTTAAGAACACTCCAATTGGAGTGGACTACTATCATACTATTGGTTAACATCAAGATTACTCAAAATATAAGCTGCTATGAATCAAATATAGGTCAGCAATGTACTTGAAAAACTTTTGATTTATCAACTAAAGGAGAAAATCCAAATCTCGTCATATAATATCTCGTTTTCACACTTTGATTCACAACATATTTACAAATTGATATATATAGTACGTCCTTATGAAACAAATCAACAATAAATTAATAACTGCATCAAAACATGGCCACATGCACGTATCCTACAACAGGAAGATTGGAAATTCAAAGTTTTGAAAGCAGCCAATTGATCTCGATTAGTTGACAAAAAAAAAAAAAAAAAAGTCCATTATGGCTGCTATGAACTACAACTTGAAGAAGTTTGATTTATAAAATAATTGAGATAAATAATTAGTTCAGTAAAAAAGAAGAATTGAGATAAAAAAGCAAACCGATTACCGAAATAAAAAAAGGTTGACCACTCAATTCTTAGGGTCCTTTTTGAGGACCATTGGAGACAGAATTTTACCGTTATAACTTTTGGAGTTGAGATAAGTTTTAAAAATACAGTTTTGGAAAAAAAAGCCTTGAAGTTTGTGTTTAGTGGAATGATTAAAAAAGAATATGTTCTGAGATGCATGTTTTGTTGCTCTTTATTAAAAATATATATATATTAAATAGTAAATTTTAAAAAAATATTTTTGGAATCCAAAAGTTCTCCAAACGTCTATTTACAAAATGAAGTATTTACACAAAATGGTTTATTTAGAACACCTATTTTGAAAAATTATTGACACTTTTCAACTTATTTGCATATTTTTGTGTATTCTTCCAAATCTAACCTCACTTGTTATATACACACACACACACACACTTTGTCTAGAGACATTTTTTTTATGGCAAACAAATTCTTTTATTTACTTTTTGAATTGTCCATATTTTGACAATTTTTTAAACTTTTTTTCTGGTATTATTTATGGGGGGCAAAAAAAAACCATCCTTATTTCATGCAATTATTTTGTTTACTGAATTTGGAAATTTGAATATTTCAATTATCCCACCATTTTTTTCTTTTTTTTTTTTCATAGGATTGACCATTTTTTTATCCAAATAATTTTCTAAATGAATTTTAATTTGATTTTCTTTCTATGATTAGTTTTTTTATTTTTCCCTAAACGTCTATTTCCCCTATGTGAGATTAAAGTAATTGTACATACCTGTTCAAACATCAGGTATGTATTGGCGCTAGTCAATATGGTGTAGATCATTGTTAGAAATATAATGACATTAAATTATTGTATAGACTATAGAGTAATAAAATGACTAGGTCATTTTATATTGACGATAAAAACAAGCAACATAATGATCAGGTCAAGGTGATATTTAATGAAAAGACATGGTGAATAATTTTCTAAAATAAATTTATAATAGATTATTATACAAAGTAATAAATGACTAGGTTAGTATTATATTCAACAAAAAAAAGATCAGGAAATAGAAAAAATATCGTGAAAATGAGGGAATATTGCATTTGTGGAATGGAGGAAATGATTTTAGATTTTTTTAAATTTCATATTGACTGTGCTAGTAAACAATTATTTATTTACAAAATAATATTTCAAAAGATATTGACTGCATCAATATAATATTGATAACCAAAAAAAAATCAACAATATGAAATACAAATCATTCATAAATAGAGAATTACAAATTGTAATCCATAAACAAATTTGGGTTCAAACAAGCAAAAATAAAAGAGGAATGTTTTTAGAGGTTTTTAAAATTTTATTTTGACTATTTCTTTAGACAAAATAGTCTACCTTTTTATTTTTGTTTCTTAACTTAGATTTAAGGATTTTTGTCTAACACAGCATGATCGGTTTCATTTTTTTGTTCAATTTTGCAAATAAATTTATTTTCAGACAATTTTTTAAAGCATGTGATAATTTAGCCATATATGTAATGGTCCTAATCAAAAGGTGTTCCACCATTTGAAAAACTGCCCCTTAGATGTGTGCTGGCGACAGCTATATAAATGTAATCCTTATCCATATTTAATATTGTTGCAACCACTTTCTTATCTAGGTATGGTAAATTTTCTATTTACTTATTCCTGTCAATAATTGACTTGGTGGAACATTAGTCAAAACTTACTTGTTCTCTTATTTACAATATAGGGGGGTTTGGACCTCCGGTTTGAACTCAAAATTCTGAGTTCAAACTCAATTGATGGCGTTTGGAACACTAGTTTGGTTCGAGCTCACCATTGAATCGTTGCACAGTAAATCAAACTTGGTTTACTGTGCAACAAATCCAAGGCAACGGTTCCCTGTTGCAACGGTTCCCAGCCCCTTGGCAACCATCCCCTCTGGCAGTTTGGCCGCCACCCACCGACTACGACTTCTCCCCAGCCG
Source organism: Ficus erecta (assembly GCA_008635985.1). Classification (NCBI taxonomy): domain Eukaryota; kingdom Viridiplantae; phylum Streptophyta; class Magnoliopsida; order Rosales; family Moraceae; genus Ficus; species Ficus erecta. Next base: position 396,444 of record BKCH01000102.1, read on the forward strand.
CCAGCAATCATCCCCTCCGGTGAGCCCATCCACCGTGGCCCCCCACGAATCCAGTTACGACTTCATATTTCCCCACTCACCGCCGAATCGCGAGCTCGCCGGCCTCGCGAGTTGCAGAAGAAGAAACGGAAGAAGAGACGGAGCCATTGGAGGCTCCGCCGTTCTGGGCGGCGACGGCGCTAATGGGGCAAGGTTGCGAAGCCTAGAGGAGGAGGAAGAGATAGGTGGTGGCGGCGGCCATGGTGGCGGTGGCCATGGTGACGTTGTGCCTGACGGTGATGGAGGTGGGGGCGAAGACGGGAGAGAATTGGAAAGGTTGTAGAGAGAGAGAGAGGGAGAGGAGAGAGAAGCGATGGAGAGAGAATTGGGAAGGTTGTAGAGAGAGAGAGGGGGAGAGGAGAGAGGAGCGATGGAGAGAGAATCGGGAATTGGTAAGGTTGTAGAGAGAGAGAGAGAGGGAGAGGATGGAGAGAGAATTGGGAATTGGGAAGGTTGTAGAGAGAGAGAGAGAGGGAGAGGAGAGAGAAGCGATGGAGAGAGAATTGAGAAAGTTTTAGGATTAAAAAAATTCTTAAAAAAATTATAAAAAATATAATTTTGTGATAAATATTACATTTGAATGCATAAAAAAATTTATGTGTACGGAATATCTAAGCCGTTTAAAACAGATCAATTGTCAAAAATTTTACATAGTCACTTCGGTCAATTATCGAATAAGGATTATTTTTTGAGCAACTACGTAATTTTTGTTGTATTTATGATTATATAAAAAATATTGTAAAAACTTTGATGTATGTTGTTAATGTGTGTTTTATTTTAGTTTATTTTAATTTTTTTTCATTTTTCCATTCATAACCTATAATGGTAATTATTATGTTTTTTTATTAACTTTTAGTGACTAACTACACCAGAGTCGGAATGTAATTGTTACTTTATTTTGATGATTCTTACATTACAAACAATGTATATTTTGTTGGGGTATAATATTACAATATAAGGATTTTTGCGACATCTTTTGCTGTCTCAAGTTGATTGGTTTTTATAATTTGGTATATTGTCATTTTTTCCAATTTTATTTACTAAAATATACGTTAGAATGTTAAAAAAAATTAAAAAATTTTATTCCCCTCATTTTCTTATCATCCAAACAAAGCCCTTTTTTTTTTACCCTCAAACTCAACTTAAACTTTTTTCACCAAACACTCAATTCAACTTCAATTTTTCAACTCAAACTTTTTACCAAACACACAACACTTAAACTCAACTTAATTTAACTCAATTCAACTTCAATTTTTCAACTCAAACCTCTGAACCAAACAGGCCCATAGTTATCAGTTTCTATCTAGTTGGTAAACACTCACGTTCAACTTCTAGCACTAGTCACCTATAAATTAATTCACTACTACAAAAGTTAGTTTAGACGACGAAAAATACACGACGGTTTTATAAAAACCATCGTCTTAAACTCAATTACACGACGGTTTACAAAAATCATCGTGTAAACCCGAGATTACACAACGGTTAGGGCAAACCATTGTGTAATCATGGAGATTACACGACGGTTACCCAAAACCGTTGTGTAATCCACAAGCCATATTTCACGACGGTTTTGCTTCAGAACCGTCATGTAAAGGCCACATTACACGACGGTTTTGCAAAACCGTCGTGTAATGTAGGCTTTACACGATGGTTTTGCTGCCAAACCGTCGTGTAATGTACGTTTTGTACGACGGTTTTGCTTAAAAACCGTTATGTAAAGTTCTCAATTTTGCGGAGTTTGCTACCTTTATTTCTCTATTTGATGACAGTGTGAACCGTTGTGGAATATTGAGGTACCACGACGGTTAATAAACCGTCGTGGTATCTTCCACGACGGTGAATTACATGACGGTTGTCTAACCATCGTGTAAACTTTAGACGACGGTTAATAACTATCGTGTAATTCACAATTTTTACTAGTAATTGTTATTAGCTATAGTCATTAATAATCTGGAAAGGTACACACAGATATACTATTTTATCTATTGAAAAAAAAAAAAAAAAAAAAAAAAAAAAAAGAGGAGTTTGGATATTCTTTTTCATAAATCTAAATCTTGAAATGCCAATAAGCAATCATTAAAGTTTAACTTCACATATATATCTGATTCCTAATCAAACATCTTGGATCATTGATTACGAAAGAAGGGTTTATTAAATGTGCATCTTGGATCATTGAAGTTTAATGTGCATCTTGGATCATTAAATGGTCTATTTAATGTGCAATCATTAAAGTTTAACTTCACATATATATCTGATTCCTAATCAAGCATCTTGGATCATTGATTACGAAAGAAGGGTCTATTAGAATCCATAAAGAAATAAAATTTGATAAATAAATAAATAAAAGAAAAAAAAAGTGGTTATATCAATTAATTTATATTTTATGAATTTATTCCACATGCATGATTGAAGTTGATCTCTTCGTCTTTATGCATGAATATTCCCCATAAAAGACTTTGTCGATTTTCAATTTTTTTTTTTTTTTTTTCAAATTCGACATGCATGCCCTACGTATACAGTCTGCTTTTAGATCTCGCGTGCAGCGTGATTCACCAAATAAAAAGAATTAAATTGTTCCGTGCCTCCGCAACGTTAAGCCAAAAGAGAAAACCAATTATTTTACTCTTAACCAGAAAGAAGTGAAGATTATGAATATTAAAAGCTCATGTCATAAATTGATAGAACTCAATAAAATATGCAAAGGATAAGATTACTGATTTTGAATTTTTATTTTTATTTTTATTTCGAATATGTGAGGATTCGAAAAATTTTAACCCGAAGGTTTACATTGCCTAAAATTGATAGACAAGAAGAAAAGCTCATGCTAGCCGAAAGTGATGCTGTAAGGTTAAGCTGAAGCTATCCTTTTTAAAATTAGTTTCTAAAAAGAACTAAAATCGTCCATAGGAAAACCTAATAAGAGAAAAAGAATGCTTATTCTGGTATAAACACATAACAAATGGAAAAAAATAAGCCCCAAACATTCCGATCAGAAAATGATAATAAAGAAGCAGATACATGTCCCGATTCACCAATTCAATAATAAACTCTATAATAGATGACCACCAAGTAAGAACATCACGATGAAGTGCAAAATTAGCAAGCTTATCAACTGCTCCATTACGTTCATTTCAAATATGCAAGACCTAAACACTCGGCTGATTGGCAAGGTTCAGAACCTGAAATTGATCTATTTAAGAAGTTCTAGGTGTTGGGAAAACTTTAATTAATGAAAACAATCATCAAAGCCAAGATCTCATGTTAAATCATCAAGGGAAACTAATCGGAAGTATACTTGAATTCATTGAGACAAATTGGAGAATGATAGAGTCTTTCATAGTCAAATCTCCTTATGTTCTCAAGATGCTCTATGGATTCTCTCTCTTTAATGGGGAAGGACGATGAAAGCAAATATTACGTATTATTATTTGATTTGGGGACCACAATCCTTATACTGACCCTTATATTAACTTAAAATAGAATCTCATCAACTCTAATTTAATTAATATTGAGTTTCTATATCTTAAAGCACATACACAATAAATATCTCTAGAGCCAAATTAATAGATCACTTATCTGACACTATTAAATTTGGGCACTTTTGATAAATGCAACAAAATCATGGCTTGGATTAATGTGTGGCGACAAAAACTCTTGCAAGAAATGTCATAAATGACATCATAAATACTTATTTATCTATTTATTTTAAAATATTTTTAATTGGTATACATATTGTAACCATCTGGTTACCAGTTTGTTACCAAATGGTAACCAATTAGTTACCGACCGCCTGCGAGTTCCCAGGTGGTTACTAACCGGAAACTTGGTAACCAACTAGTTATCAACCGGAAACTTGGTAACCAACTGGTAACCAAGTGGTTACCGATAGGAAACTTTTGATTTCGTCGGATTTTTCGGCTTCTGCCAACGGAATATTTGAACAATCACCAAATTTTAACAATATCACCAAAATTCTATAAAAATCATAAAAATATAAACACCAAAATTCAATAAAAATTCACAAAAAATTCAGAATTTCTAAATTTTGTCACCGGAATATTAAAAAAACATTAAAATCCATCGTTATAATCCTTAAAAATTCCACAAAAAACAATTTATATAGTTTGGAAACAGCAAACTAGATCAAAATGGACCTCCTGCTCCATGCAATCCCGAGCAGAGATCTGATGTCCGACACCAGAGGAAGATCACGCAGAGGACGTCATAGTTGATCTCCTCTCCATGGCAGGGGCGAGAGAACGTGAGTGGAGGAGATTTGGATCTAATCATTCGAGGTCACCATATCTCTCCTGCGCGAGCTCGATTTGAGCATTAGAGGTTTTGGCACGAGATCTGGCGAAAGAGTACCTCCGGTTGCCGGATCTCTAATGCGAGGGTGGCATTTGAGGTCCGAGGTCGCGATCAGAACTTTGGAGGCCGGCGAAGGCGAAGGCATAAGCTAGCTAGGGATCAGGCAAAAGAGAAACTCCGGCGGCCGGATCTCCTATGCGAGGACCTCGATCAGAGATATGAGGTAGCGTGGCTCCTCGTTAGAGCTCGTGGAGACACATTGTGACGACGGAAATGCGGCAACCTCATTGGAGTTCGTGGTGGCATAACGGTGGATTGGTGTGACGGCATAGAGGGTGATAAAGGGAAAGGAAGATAGATAGGGAAGGGGTGGTTTGTCATGTGAAAAGGAGAGAGAAAGAGGGGGAAGAGAGAGAAAGAGAGAGGGGGAGTGGGGATGAGAAAGAAAAAGAAATTTTTTAAAATTGTTTTTAATTAATTATGACATCATCAAATTGGTATTTTTTGCAAAACTTTTTAAGCTATGTTAAAATCAATCCACCATTTTTTTTTTATGGCATACCATATAATTATCCCTATAAATTAGATAGTTTATAATATAATTGTCATTTAATATGTAAGCTCATGATAAGAAATTAATAAAATCCCAACACTAGGAAATCGTGGTAAATCTACTTTTTAATATAGGTTGATCATATATATAGAAGAGTCAAATTCTATCTGCAAATTATGGGGGTGTTTGATGTATAAGTTTGAGTTGAAATTGATAAGTTTAAATAGTAATTTTTGTTGATTTTTTCAGAAAAGACAAAACTTTTTCAGAAAAAGACAAAAATTGAGTTGATGGGTGTAAGTTTAAACTTACACCCCAAACAAGCTCTATGTTTTTTTTTATTCCGAAGCATTCTCGATAAACAAAGTAGAATCCATAGACCCTACTTCAGAAGTTAAAAAAGCGATATCAATAGATGCGCTGAGAAGTAACCTTAATTTGACAAAGTCTCTACAAGTACAGAGAAGAACTCGGCCACAACTGTCAACTTCACCCTGGAACGAAAAAATGAAGATCATGTCTAGATCAACCTCTATGATCTCCGAATATTTTGTTGCACACCACAGTCTCTTGATGATGGTCGATTGGAAATTAACCTATTTTGATAAGGCTCATTTATTGTTAAAATACATCAGATCAGGTCAAAATTTGACTTTTGTAATTTTTGCTCTCACTTCGTTATCAAACAAATCACTTCTTCCACCTATATATATATATATGCAGAGATGAAGAAGTTTCTCTCCATTGATATGACCCATCACCATCACATCCATTCACCATCACATCCATGGGAAGAGGTCACCCTAACCAAGATAGAACCCCGTGACGACCAAGACCTTTCGATTTTTTTTTTATTTTTTATTTTTTATTTTTTTAAGTGAATGGAGAGGGCAGTGGTTTTAGGAAAATGTAAAAGCCTCAACAAAGTTTTTGATTTTAAACTCACACACGAATGGTGAAGGAAAAACTATTCCCACTGTAGGATTTTTGAATAGACTCGATTATATGCACGTTTGCTCATATAAACTTTCTATTATCCCATTTAAGTAACTAGTACTTTATGTATGATATAATTAATAGACAACTTTATTATCGATAAATGTCTATTCATGCACAGGAATGTATAACTTGGCATTTATCTTCATTTGATGTACACTAAGGTGGTGTTTGTATTGTTTTGGAAATGGTTTGAATTTGTAGTTCAGAATTCTCGATAAGTGTTTTGCAAATGGTGTTTCCATTTTCATTATGTAAGGCTCATACACATAACAAATATTTTCAGAAATATACCAAATCCAATTTATCTTTTTGGTATATTTAAAACAATCTCACTTAAAACACAGTTGAACCAAATTTTAAATAGTTATATATATATATATATATCTCAACATTATTCTTAAAAATTTCTTATTTTTATTTCGTAACCAAAATAAAACCATTTCTAAAATACTTCTCTTAACCACATCCTTTGGCCAAAAAAAAAAAAAAAAAAGTCAATGTTACAATATTGGTAGTTTCACAAAATCACAAGTTGAAGTGTGTTTATCTTTCTACTTTCATAATTGAGTAGAGTTGTATGGATTTAAATTTCTTTTTTAAATTTAGTTGGGCTACCTATAGCTCAACTAGTAAGAGGGGACGAGTTGGTTTAAAAGCTTTCAAAATTAAAATTTAAAAGTGCTTTTGTTTTGTTTTTATTTTTTTGTTTTTTGTTTTTTGTTTTTTTGTTTTTGTTTTTTTTAAAGTGTTGCAACGAAGATTAGAAATGCTGTTTAATGCTCCACTTTTCTACTAGTACTGAATTCTCTTATTAATGCTGTTTATGCTGATTCGTTTTTCTTTTACTCACTTTTTCCGTTTCGTACACAAATATTGAAGATCTTCTACTACTACTCAATTATAATATATATTATATATATTAGCTATATATTATTTCTCTCAACAAAATGTTATTAATTAATAAAAATAAAGTGGGGCCTCGTCTCTCTGTTCTTGAGAAAACAGAAAGAAAGAGACAAAATCTATATTATGATATTCGTAATCTGGACTGCTTTGTGGAGAATCAGTTTCTTTATCTTGAAAATATTTGACAGGCCCATTTAAATGCATTAATCTGGAAGTAGTGGCTACTAGATTCGTTAAAATTTTGTATCCTTCGATCGATGTAGGAGTTTATGTGGGACGTGAATTGTGCATTATTATTGTTGGATGGAAGATAGAATAGTTTCAAAACGTGGGCTTCGTTCTAATTATACCTCTGTGTGTCTCAAAAACCATAGACTAATAGTCACCAAAAAATATTTGAGATATGAACTCTAATCTTAATTTTTTAATATTAATTTATTATTATTTTAATAATAACAGTGAGGGAGGTAGGGTAGGCCTAATGGATACTAAAGCTCTTACTAAAATTTTGTCTTTCTTTTGATTTTGCCATATAATTTTATAATTTTCTTACTTTGTCTTACTGAAAATTATAAATATTATATAATCTCCATTAAAATTTATCCATTTTACTTATTATTTTTTTTTATGTTATTTATTTTTTAAGATAAAAATATTGATTTGTGCTTCCACTGAATTATATGTCTAACTCCGCTACTAACCAATAGGTGTTTAAGAGAATGTCACGAGAATTGATTTTAACAACCAATGAAAAGACAACAATTTACTACCATGTAAATTGGTATTCAAAAAATTATAATTAAAACAGATGTCACTGGCATAATTCATAATCTCCGCTTACAATTTTTTACTATTTTAAACAAAAATGCCAATTAGTCCAACCTTAGAGACCACTACAGTGTATATACTATGCGTATGAGAGTTAATCTTTTTTAACTTTTGGGTATTTCTTTTAATTGTGTAATAAAAAACAAAATGCAAATCTTTCAAACAAATAAAAAAAGAAAAAAAAAAACAAGAAAGAAAGTTCAAAGTTCAAAAGCTACTTAAGCAAGAAATCGATAGAGAGTTTTCATGTCATTATCTTTTTTTCCTTTGATAAGTCAAAGTTCAAAAGCTACTTAAGCAAGAAATTGATATTTTTTGTAAAACTTTTTACGCTATGGTAAAATCAATCCAGCAATTTTTTTTTCTTGTTTTTTTTGTGGCATATCATCTAATTATCCCTATTAAATTAGATAGTTTATAATATAATTGTCATTTAATATGTAAGCCCATGATAAGAAATATTAATAAAATCCCAACACTAACACTAGGAAACCTTGGTAAGTCTACTTTGCAATATAGGTTGACCATATTTATAGAAGAATTAGATTCTATCTGTAAAATATGTTATTTTTTACTCCGAAGCATTCTCGATAAACAGAGTAGAATCTATAGACCCCACTTCAGAAGTTGAAAAAGCGATATCAATAGATGCGCTAAGAAGTAACCTTTGACAAAGTCTCTGCAATTACGGAAAAGAACTTGGCCACAACTATCAACATCACCCTCGAAGGAAAAAATGACGATCATGTCTAGATCAGCCTCTATGATCTCCAAACATTTTGTTGCACACCACAGTCTCTTGTGATGGTAGATTGGAAATTAGCCTATTTTGACAAGGCTAATTTATCAGGCCAAAATTTGACTTTTGTAATTTTACCTCTCACTTCGTTATCAAACAAATCACTTCTTCCACCTATATATATATGCAGAGATGAAGAAGTTTCTCTCCATTGATATGACCCATCACCATCACATCCATCGGAAGAGGCCCCCCTAACCAAGATAGAACCCGTAACGACCAAGACCTTTCGATTTTTATTTTTATTTTTTTTTTCAAGTGAATGGAGAGGGCAGTGGTTTTAGGAAAATGTAAAAGTCTCAACAAAGTTTTTGATTTTAAACACACACGAATGGTGAAGGAAAAACTATTCCCACATAATAGATATTTTCATAAACATATCAAATCCAATTTATCTTTTTTGTATATTTAAAACAATCTCACTTAAAACACAGTTAAACCAAATTTTAAATATATATATATATATATATCTCGACACCATTCTTAAAATTTTATTATTCTTATTTCATAACCAAAATAAAACAATTTCTAAAATACTTCTCTTAACCACATCCTTTGGCCCAAAAAAAAAAAAAAGTCAATGTTACAATATGGGTAGTGTCACAAAGTCACAACTTGAAATGTGTATATCTTTCTACTTTCATAATTGAGCATGGTTGTATGGATTTAATTTTCTTTTTTTATTTTAGTTGGGGCTACCTATAGGTCAGCAGGTGAGAGGGGACGAATTTGGTTTAAAAGCTCTCAAAATTAAAATTTAAACGTGCTTTTATTTTGTTTTTGTTTTTGTTTTTGTTTTTTTTTTTGTTTTTTTTTTAATTGTTGCAACGAAGATTAGAAAGTCCTGAACTTGCTAAATTTAGGGGCCTTTTGGGGGTACTTCTCCAAAACTCTTTCCATTTTTTTTTTAATTTTTCCTCCGATTTTACTTTTCACCTTTTCAAATCTCTCTTCTTCTTTTCAAAAAAACCCATAAACCTTGATCGTTTAATCTGGTTTTTTTTCTTTTGTCATGTCACATTCAGCACAACTGGCAACGCTAAACCCATGGTGAGGACAGCCATTGGTAAAGTCATTTGGGACAACCTTCATTATCTCTAAATGGCCCTTTAGCATCAATAACGTGTACATGTCATCGCTGATAATTAACCTTTATAACAACGACCACATCAAAACTTTCGTCGCTAATTGAAAGACCAATTCCTTGTAGCTAACAATTATGAGAAAAGCCAATATTGGAATTCCGATCCATGTGTTGAATCTCCGCTACCACAGCAGTGGATGCCACAACGATTTTTTAATTGTCGTAGTAACTCTACTTTTCTACTAGTACTGAATTCTCTTATTAATGGTGTTTATGCTGATTCGTTTTTCTTTTACTCACTTTTTTCCGTTTCGTACACAAATATTGAAGATCTTCTACTACTACTCAATTCACTACTACAAAATAGAGATTCGACGACGGTTAAAAACCGTCATGGTAATACTTAAATGACGGTTTTCTAACCGTCGTGGAATCCACAGTCGTGGTATATATTTGGATTCCACGACGGTTCGAAAACCGTCGTGATAGGTAACAATAAAAAAAAAAAATTTACGAATGGAGCTACCACAACGGTCGAGTAACCGTCGTGGTAGGTAACAACAAAAAAAAAAAAAAAAAAATTTACGAATTCCCACTAAATCAACACTTTTTTCCGGAACACATTTAAATCACAAAATCAACACTTTTTTCGGAAATTTCTCAAATCCGTGCCTTACCCAACCAATTTAATTCAATCTAAAACACAACCACAATGAACAATCACCGAAAATGTAGGGGACGGATTTTGGCCATTTCGGACGGAATATTCCCAACTCAACAATCAACAAAATCAACATTTTGGACGGAACATTTTATCAACAACCACAATCAACAAAATCAACATTTTGGACGAAAAATTTCCAAATCCATGCATTACCCAAGCAATATACATTACAACTTACCGGCTTGTCGAGCGTCGGTATGGGCGGAGTGCGGCGAGAGAGAGAGGGAAAGCCGCGTGAGTTCCTTGGTGGACCCGTCGGAGAATGGAGGAGGCCGCGTGAGTGGTGGAGGAGGCCATCGGAGAGAAATAGAGGGAAGAAATTGGGTGGTTTTGGGTATGGAGTTAGAGAGTGAAAAAGTGAAAAATGCTCGGAATGTAATGGGGTGGGAAAGAGGATATTTTTTTGGGTTTTAATACACGCTCCAAAAATTGAATTTAATTTAAAATTTTTCAAAATTCCCGCCTTAGTACCTACCACGACGGTTTTTGGGGAAAACCATCGTGGTATGTAACATACCACGACGGTTTTCCCCAAAAACCGTCGTGGTAGAGTCCAAAAATTTTAAAAATTTTTTTTGAAAAAAGACCTTTCCATGACTGTTTTTTAAAAAACCGTCGTGGAAAATGCGACAAAAACACGGAGCGGAACATAGTTTCCGAAAACCGTCGTGGAAGCCGAAGCTTCCACGACGGTTATAAAAAAACCGTCGTGGAAGAGCATGTTTCCACGACAGTTTTTAATAACCGTCGTGGAAGCTTGCAAAAAAAAAACAAAAAAAACAAAAAAAAAATTTTTGCAAAAAAAAAAAAAAAAATTTTTTTTTTTTGCTTCCACGACGGTTATAAAACTGTCGTGGAAGAATGGGATTCCACGACGGTTTTAAAACCGTCGTCGTGGAAGCTAAAAAAAAAAAAATTTTTTTTTTTTTTTTTTTTTTTTTTTTTTTTGCAAGCTTCCACGACAGTTATTAAAAACTGTCGTGGAAGCTTGCTCTTCCACGACGGTTTTCGGAAACTCTGTTCCGCTCTGTGTTTTTACCGCATTTTCCACGACAGTTTTTTAAAAAACGGTCGTGGAAGTTCCGTCATGGAATCCACATTTTGTAGTAGTGATTATGATATATAATATATATATATATATATATTAGCTATATATTATTTCTCTAAACAAAATGTTATTAATTAATAAAAATAAAGTGGGGCCTCGGCCATCTGTTCTTGTGAAAACAGAAAAAGAAAATATTTGATTCTTTATCTTGAAAATATTTGACAGGCCTATTAAAATGCATTATTGTGGAAGTAGTGGCTACTAGATTCGTTAAAATTTTGTATCCTTCGATCGATGTCGGAATTTATGTGGGACATGATTTGTGCATTATTATTGTTGGATGGAAGATAGAATAGTTACAAAACGTGGGCTTCGTTCTAATTTTACCTCTGTGTGTCTCAAAAACCATGGACTAATAGTCACCAAAAAATATTTGAGATATCAACTTTAATCTTAATTTTTTAATATTAATTTATCACTATTTTAATAATAACAGTGAGGGAGGTAGGGTAGGCCTAATGGATACTAAAGCCCTTACTGAAATTTTGTCTTTCTTTTGATTTTACCATATAATTTTATAATTTTCTTACTTTGTCTTACTGAAAATTATAAATATCATATAATCTCCATTAAAATTTATCCATTTTACTTAATTTTTTTTTTTACGTTATTTATTTTTTAAGATAAAAATATTGATTTGTGTTTCCACTGAATTATATGTCTAACTTTGCCACTGACCGATAGGTGTTTAAGAGAATGTCACAATAATTGATTTTAACAACCAATGAAAAAATAACAACTTACTACTATGTGAATTGGTATTCAAAAAATTATAATTGAAACAGATGTCACTGGCATAATTCATAATCTCCGCTTACAATTTTTTACTATTATAAACAAAAATGCCAATTTGTCCAACTTTAGAGACCACTATAGTGTATATACTATGAGTATGAGAGTTAATATTTTTTAACTTTTGGGTATTTCTTTTAATTGTGTAATAAAAAAACAAAATGCAAATATTTCACTAGTACAAAAAAGGATATCATGACCGTTTTTAACCGTCGTGATATCTTTTCCACGACGGTTTCTAACCATCGTGGTATCCAGGGTCATAGAATTTATAGGATTCCACGACAGTTTTTTAACCGTCGTGAAATAGACAAAACTTGCACCAAATGATAGGTAAATAGTAACTTTCCACGACGGTTTTTTCAAAAAAAACAGTCGTGGAAAGTTATCCTACCACGATGGTTTTTGTCAAAAACCGTCGTGGGTTTTTTATTATTATTTTTTTAAAAAAAAGTGACGGATTCACGTGAAATTTTGAAAAAAACAAATTTTTTTAAAATGCAAACATACCACGACGGTTTTTCGGAAACGGTCATGGAAAGCCTAAGCTTCCACGACAGTTTCCAAAAACCGTCGTGGAAGCTTCTACTTCCATGACGGTTTTTGGAAACCGTCGTGGAAGCTTAGGCTTCCACGGCCGTTTTCAAAAACCGTCGTGGAAACGCTTGGCAACCACGACGGTTTGCAGAAACCTTATTACGCACTGTGTTTTTGACATACTTTCCAAGACCGTTTTTTAAAAACGGTCGTGAAAACTCCGTTGTGGAATCTGCATTTTGTAGTAGTATTTCAAAAAAAAAAAAAAAAAAAAAAAAAAAAAAAAGAAAGAAAGTTCAAAGTTCAAAAGCTACTTAAGCAAGCAATCGATAGAGAGTTTTCATGTCATTATCTTTTTTTCCTTTAATAAGTCCATCCACGGTTAACAATAAAGAAATGTCGATAGACATATAATAAAGAGAGAGGTCGTTTTTGTATGCCACTCTAAAGCAGACTTGGTAAACAAAGCGGCTACGCGTCGATAATAAGGACCAACTATTACAAATCATATCTATTATTCGTTACTATAAATTGGCGTGTGCTCTTGCTTTTTTCTTCATCACAAAAAACAAATGTTCTTTTTCCTTCTCGTTTCATTTCGTTTCCCCATTGAAAGCTCGCTGATATAGTAATATATACCTACATATATATGGTTACGTGAATTACTTGCTTCTTAAGTTATATATACATATATATATATATAGTTGTAAGGAAGGAACCTGAAATGGGTTTATTGGGTTTAAGGTCACTTGTGCTGTTGCGTTCTTGTTGCTTGTATGCACAGGATGCATGGCTCGGCTCTCTTCTACATTCTACGATAGCACTTGCCCAAACGCTCTTTCAACCATTCATACTTCGATTCAATTGGCGGTTTCGCGAGAACGTCGAATGGCAGCCTCTCTCATTCGCCTTCATTTCCATGATTGCTTTGTCCAGGTACATACTTGAACAGACTACGTAGAAATATTGCTGCCGGTTTGACCTTTACTTGTTTTTTTTTTTTTCCCCTCTATGGTATTTTATTTGGACATGTTAGCTCAAGGGATGTGTGTTTATATCCATATGTGTGTGTGTGTGTGTGTGTGTAAAATAGGGATGTGATGCGTCAGTTTTACTTGAGGATTCAAACACAATCATTAGCGAGCAGCACGCACCTCCAAATCGAAACTCTCTGAGAGGTTTTGAAGTCATAGAAGATGCAAAAATGGAGGTGGAGAAAATATGTCCTGGGGTTGTATCTTGTGCAGATATTCTTGCAGTAGCTGCTCGTGACGCCTCGGTTGCTGTATGTATCTATATATTTTTATGTGCACACAGATATATATATACATGCATACATTACATACTTATAAATACAACATAACTTATAGCATCATAGTTACTATAAAGTGTACTATTTTAAAACCTAGATTTTCTAAATCTTTGATTCTGTTTAATTAATAAATCAAATCGGACTCATTATCCATTTTATTCCTCGTTCTTTGAAAAACCGGAAAATTAACTCTGTTCCTTTAAGAATTGATATTCTTAAAAAATTAAAGATGACATGATCTAATCTTTATTTATTATATATATGTATATGAGTGAAGGATTTTTTTTTTTTTGGAGAAGTTCTTTAATATATGGTTGCAGTTTTATAAAATTAAGAAAATGATTTTTTTTTAATGTTTAATCAGTAATTGCTTGAGTTCAATAATTTTCCTAAATAACAATTTGTTTATGTAAATAAATATATCAAAAAAAACTGTTTATTTACCTATTTTCTTATATTTTGTTGTATACACATATATTTATAATCACTTCCAATCCCAAAACCGTCACAATCAAGAACTAACCTTTTGAGTATTTTTCAAACATGGCATCATACACACTCGCCCAAATACAAACCGATCCATATTCCCTTAATTATTTTTATAATAAAGACGCAGTTACTAAACCATAAATGAATGTAATATAAAAAGTAATGAGATTGGAAAGTAAAGTAATGGAATAGGAAGAAGTATCATTGATTACATTTCTAGTGTTTACTTGCCTATTGAATGGTGTAAAGGGAAACAATTCAATACCCTTTATAATGTTTACAAACATTAGTACTGTTAATCTTATTAATGTAGTAATAATAAAATTTTTTAAAAAAAACTTATACATAACAAAAGGAATATTAACACCTGAAAACTTATTAAGGGTATATGAATAAATTTGATATGCATTTCCTTTAATAAGGAATCAATATCAAGAGATGTAAGGATTGATATTCTCATTCTTCATATTGTAAATAAACACATGATTAAGTAGGAAAGGGAATGATTACTCACTCTTTTCATTTCCCTTTGATGCAAAGTAAACAACTTTTATCAATTTTATATAGAGTCATCGAACAAACTTTCTTGGAAAAACTACTCTATCCTAAATTCTCAAAGCGCTAAATCTAATAATGTATTTGATCAGGTGGGTGGTCCGACATGGACTGTGAAGCTAGGAAGACGAGATTCTATTACAGCAAGCGCATGTCAAGCCCAGAGCAATCTTCCGAGCTTCAAATCTCCCCTTCAAACTTTGATCCATCAATTTGCTACCAAGGGTCTCAGCACCAGAGACTTGGTTGCACTATCTGGTTAATTTTACAGCAATTAATACATAGTTACATATGCTTTACCTCATTGGAAAATTTAAAACCACGCATATACACACACGTACATAGTCGAATTTGGCTCATTTGTCCCATTTCTCTCCTTTTTTTAAGTCCATAAACTATTATCATGACAATTAAAACGTCATATCAATTAAAAAAAACCATGTACTAGTTAAAAGATCTAGTCAGTTTTATTCACATATCATGAAATTTTGATCATCCATTTTTTGCCCCTTCATTAATATGATCGAATATCAATAAACTGATTACTTTTTCTAAGTGGCATGACATGATATGATATTTTAATTGTTATGACATTTTATTTATTGTATCATGATATTTGTAGAGAGACTTATAATAGAACATGAAAGGAGGAGGATATTACAAGAGTCAAATCCCACATATACATCATGAAAAATGGTGTGACAAAAGATCATGGAACTAAAATAGAACTTGCAAGGAGCAATAACTTATATAGAGTTGTAATTTTACTTTATGAAACTTCCAGAATTCCACCACTAAGCTTTTAGAAATTTTTTTTTTTATCCTAATATTCTTTAAGTCTTCAATGTTACCCCTATAAAAGATAAAGTATCGTGGGAACCACTCAATAATTGAAGTAGAAAATTAACTACGTTCGGCCTATTCAATAAGAAAAAATATTTCAAAATTTTTTTTTCATAATGCCTTACTGAAAAATTTTTCCAACTCTATCAATGAATCATGCATGTAACTTTATATAATTTATTTTATTCTCAAAATAGCATGTACTTTTATCGTATTATTTAGATAAAATCCTTCGTGATCATGTATAACATTGCTTTGTTAAATGTAAGATAATATAGGTGCACATATAATTGGACAAGCTCGATGCGTGACATTTCGTGATAGAATAAACAGCAACGCAAGCGATATCGATGCTGGTTTTGCTAGCACTCGTATCCGGCTGATGTCACTAAGAAGAACACAACCTTGGTACCCCTCGATTTGGTCACACCCAACCAGTTGGACAACAACTATTTCAAGAAATTGCTACGAAAGAAGGGTCTTCTTGCATCCGACCAAATTCTCTTCAGCGGAGGGTCTACAGACAGCATTGTAATCAAGTATAGCAAAAGCCCTTCAAAATTTAGCTCCGATTTCGCAAAGGCTATGATTAAGATGGAGACATTAAGCCCCTCACTGGTCATTCTGGACAGATAAGAAAGGTTTGCAAAGCTGTGAACTAAAATTAAAAAAATGGTTTAGTGAGAAAATAAAATGGAATTATACAGTCAAACTAGGCAAACGTATTTGCCTATATATAGGCTTTTATTATTAGTTACCTTTGTCGATCAAATTAAGCCGAGTTTGTGTTGTAATAAAAGTACAGATTTGTAATATCTTTACTTGGTCTAATGGCAAGTGTAATCCTTTTCTTAATGTCTTTGCGTTTTTTTTTTTTTTTTTAGGAATTCTTAATGTCTTGACTTGTTGCAAAATAAAATATGAAATGAGGTAATAATAGAAAGAAAAAGAAATGAAAACATCAAACATCAAAAATTGGAAGAAAACATGACTAATTAGTTGGAGATAATCGCTTAAGAAACTGTGTGTTCTGTATTAAATAACCAATTTGTACATATAAAAGTTTCTTCAAACAAGACCTAAAATAAATGAAAATATTCTCAAATTTCAAATCTGATAACTCCTTATAAAATTCGTCCCCTTTAACACGCTGAGCTCTCCTAATAAAACTCATCCCCTCTAATACGCTAAGCTAACCCAGCTTACCAGTCTTTAATCAATTATAACTATTGATTAGCTTACCTATTGATGACTTAATAAATTGGTGCTTGACCATTTCTTCATATACATTAATTCGTGATAATTAAGTTGGCCCAAACATAAATGCCGGTCCTTTATCATAGAGAAATTCTGATCAACCGGACTTTGGACTTTCATTTATTTTTCCCCGATTCATGTTTTACACTCTTATTCCATTTTTCGTGATGTTACTCGAAGATGCCCCTAGTTTAACTGATCAACTTTTCTAGATTAAATTTCTGTCTTATTTTCTTTTGGTCAATTGGTGATACAGGCGTTGTGCGCCGTACTATTACTGGGTCTTCTACCTTAATTGGTAAGCATATGTGAGCATTGCTATTTGGCTCATAGCATCGCATATGACGTGGAAGCTCCTCCTTTAACGTTTTGAAATTTACACCAGAAATGGGGCCCATTTCATAGAAACTACTCTCAACGTTTTTCTTTGTATTTAAAATAAAGTAGTGGTGGGTCCTACTTTGTTGTAGCTTCTAAAACAATAAGTAAAAACTTGCCACGTCATACGAGCCCCCGCGGAGCTGAAAAAATGCGGAGCCTAATACCATTTTCCAGTATATGTTGGTATAAATGCACCAAAATAAAAAAAAATAAAAAAAAATCATTAAAACAAAAACTAAAAAACTAAAAAACTAAAAACATAAAAACAAAACAAAAAAGAGCTCTCTATTGGCAATTTGCAGTATTGCGTTGAAATTAAAGAACAAAAAATAAAAAGAAGATTTATAAGTACATAAGAAAGTCAAGAAGAATATTTGTTGATTTTAGTAGTTTACATAATTAGGTTTTTTTTTTTTTTTTATCGTGACCAAGCTCTGTAAAATGAATTTCTTAGTTTAGAATGTAATTTTCTAAAGAAAATAATACTAAATAACATTTTTGTAAAATAATTAAAAAAATAATAAGATTTTAAAATATTTGGAATACATAAAAAGTTTATTAGGTAAAATATAAACACCAAATTTATTATACAAATTGTTTATTTACAAGACGTAAATATATCAATTACCAGATAAGTTTTATTTTTTTTACTACTATTTACTTTAAAAATCTAAAACATATTATTTACTTCAATGCAAAAATTGATATTTACTTCTTTCTCTCATTTTCTAATTGATGCGTAAACTGTTGATCCCAAAAGTTTATCGACTCCAAAAAGAAGGGGGAAAAAAAAAAAGTCTAATTTGTAGTATAACAAATTATTTAATGTTAGCTAATTTGAAAGTACGTATATCTAAAATTAATTTACCAAACTGGCCATTATAAATATTATTGTGAATGTCCAATGAAAATTTCTCAGAAAGGACAAATTTATTTGAGAAGTTGGTTAAATCGTACGGAACCTGTTAAACGAAAAAGGAAAAAAAAAAAAAAAAATCAGACCCTTTTTATTTTTCTCGTGTAGAGAAGGTACCGTCTAGTAGCTAAATAACATCAAATTAGTTCTTGATTTCTAACAGAGTCCAAAAATAAGACCTTTTATTCTGTCCTATATATCGATACAAAATATATATGTTTATATCAACTCAAAAAATTTTACAATTCAGATGTGATATAAAACTACTTTAGTTAATATGTTGAAAATTTAATTAAACTGACAATACAAAAATTTTTGTCAATAATATAAAATAAAAAGTTCGACAACACCGTAAAAGTTCCCCACTATAATGACCCATTAAGTTTTCTAAAGAATAATTAGTTAAATGATCTCAGAGAACATTAAACATGGTAGAGTACTCAAGCTTCATAATCTCGTAACTACAAAGAAGATTTTAGTTTTAACCACAAAACAATTTAATTAAACAATCTAATTTGTAAATTTTCACAAGAGTTTGGTCCTATGCAGAGCTTCACTGTGATTAGCAGGGAACACTGAAGGCACAAACAGAGGAGCTATCGAGAAAACAAGAAAAAGAGAGAAGTAGAAATACATGGGTAAGAGTAGAAATACAGAGGATCAGTTTTTATTATTTATTTAATTTTTTTTAAAAAACTAAAGTTCGGGAAGAATGCGGGAGTTTGATGAAGAAGAAGGTTGGTTGTTCTGAGTGCAATAACGTAACGGAGAAGGTTAGAAATAAAGATGGAAGAAAGAGACATAAAGAGAAAGATAGAGAAAAAGAGTTGGGAGAAAAAAAAAAGAAAAAAAAAAAAAGAGCACAATGCGTAAAAAATAAGGATAAAACATAGGGAATATTAGTGATGTCAAAACCACCCGTTAATAAAACATAAAATTCACGCTCATAAATGGGTGCATATCAAATTAACTCCATAAACAGGGTTTCATTAATAAGGTTTTCTATTCGGAATAGCGATAGAGTCAATCTTTTATTTTAGCAGAATATATACAAATTCCTTTATTTTCTGAAAACATAAAAATAAATATAAAAATAAATAAATTGAGCGGGCGTAAATGTATAAACGAACCTCAAAACATTAAAAAAAAATTTAAAATTATTTATAAAACTTAACAAAAAAAAAAAAGGAAGAAGAAGAAGAAAGAAAGAAAGAAAGAAAGAAAGAAAAACGGTGGAGAAAGCTGCCCCGGCCCTCCTCCAGTGTCCTCAAGTAGTTCCGCCCATTGATTCTCAAGCTAATGCAGCGAATGCTGAAGAGGGAAGAATCCCATGCTAATTACAATTATTCAACTATATATGATAGAGTATAGTTAAAAAGAAAAAGAAAAAAAAAAAACTGCTAATTGGAGGGAAAAAAAAAAGTCACAATACATTGCTTGTTTCATCACACTTTTATATACGTAAATATATATTAATTATACATATGTATTAAGCTTATATATATATATCTATATCTATAACTAAATTATACAGATGAACTGTTCTAAAATTATTATTAAAAATTTGATTAAGTTATTTTATCTTTTTATGTTGATGTCTTTTTTTTTTTAATTTTTTCTTGATTTGTTACTTTCTTCTATTATTTTTTTTTCCCTTCAACTTTTTAATCTTTTTTTAATAGATTTACTTTCTTTATCAAATTTGGCCTTATAAAAATATATTTTCTAATATGTATTTACTCTTTTTTTTTTTGTGATAGTCTAACATAATGTGTTAAAAATAATTTATCATTGACATTTTTAATTTTTATGTTTATATATTAAATATACAACAATTTTAGTATGTATAGACCTTACACGTGCGAAACACGTGATTTCAACTAGTCTATAACTATATTATAAGAGTGAAGTGTCCTAAAAATATTATTCAAAAAATTGATTAAGTTATTTTATCTTTTTATGAATTTTTTTTTTCCACTTTTTCTTGATTTGTTACTTTCTTCTATGCTTTTTCTTTTCTTTTCTTTTTTTTGTCCCCCCTCAACTTTTTAATCTTTTTCTAATAGATTTACTTTCTTAATCAAATTTGGCCCTATAAAAATATATATTTTAATATGTATTTACTTTTTTTTTTGTGATAGTCTAACATAATGTGTCAAAAATATTATATTATTGAAAATTATAATTTTTTTGTTTATATATATTAAATACGCAACAATTTTAGTATGTATATACTTTACACGTGCGAAGCACATGATTTCAACTGGTCTATAACTATATTATAAGAGTGAAGTGTTCTAAAAATACTAATAAAAAATTTGGTTAAGTTATTTTGTCTTTTTGTGATGATGTCCTTTTTTTATATATACTTTTTCTTGATTTGTTACTTTATTCTATTATTTTATGTTTTTTTTTCTCCTTCAACTTTTTAATCTTTTTTAAATAGATTTACTTTCTTAATCAAATTTGGTCCTATATAAATTATTTTAATATGTATTTACTTTTTTTTTGGTGATAGTCTAACATAATGTGTCAAAATATTATATCATCAAAATTTTAATTTTTATGTTTATATATTAAATATTCAATAATTTTAGTATGTATTGCTTTGAAATTTCAACTAGTATATAAATAACTATTATATAAAGCTGAATTCCTTTTGCACATTGTTGAAAAAATTTCGTCAACTTACTTTGTCCTTTTGTACCTTTTTTTTTTTTTTTTTTTTTTTTGTAACTTTTGGTTATGGCATTTGTGTTTTTTTTTGTGTTACTTCCATAATTATTTCCCCAATCTTATATTAATTATATATCATCAAAATACTTTTTATTCTAATTAGTTCCTAAATTCTTATTTACTTTTTTAATTAAATAAGCTCTATTTATTCTTTTTTTTTTTTTGTTCTTATTAGCTTCTTTAACCTCTTAATTCTTATATTTGTACAATTTTCTCAAATATATCCAACTTAAAAATCTTTTTCCTTTTTCATATGAAATCCGTGATAATTTTTCTACACTTAGTTTCTTATTAATGAGTTAAATGATTTCACTAAATTCTTAAGAAAATAACAAATTAAATAACTAAAATAAGTCCGAAAAAAATTAACAGCTATAGTTTTCTTATGATAAAAATTTGACATTAAGATGTATAAAAAATAAATTAATATATATAAGAAGTGCTAATGTGTGTTACTATGCACTTAAAGTTTCGTCCCAAGCAGTTCATTTTATACGAAAATGTTTTGCACTTATTTTTCGACCTTCAATTATATTATATTTTATTTTATTTTATTTTTTGTTTTTGGCCCAATTTTATTTATTTATTTATTTATTTACAATTTAATCCTTTCTTTTCGTTTTGATTGATTTTTTTCATTTTAGTTCTTTAATCTTTTTGGTATTTTTTCATGCCTCTCTTTTTTATTTTCAGGCCCTTTTTTTTTTTGTCTATTTTTTAATTTATTATTTTAATTTTCTATATTCAGTTGAATTTTCTTAGATATATCCATTATGTGGGCAGCACATATATATTTTAGATAAGTATACCCTAAAAAATATATGTGAGGACTAAAATACCCTCAAAAGTCTAGGTATTCTCTTACTCTCCTCTCATTTTAACTGCACAAAACCTTGCAACCATTGCTTTCATCTCACTGCCTAGATGTCTGCTACAATACTTGTATCGTGATCAACCTCTAACGCCCTGTTTGCATCTACGTAGGAGATCTCAGCCGCGAAGGCCATAAAGACGCATCGGATATGTCAATGTGGGCGGAGGAGACTCTGCGACATATCCACGCAAGCATGCCATCTAATAGTTCGGATTTGCATGGCAATGGCGCCAAGAGAACCATGCATAGGGAGATTTCCCAACACGTTGTGGTGGGCACGTGTAACGACTTGCCTGGCCTTTACTTACTTAAGTAACATACTTACAAATAAACTAATTATACTTGTATGTATAGTTACTTAATTTGCGGAGATATATATTACTTTTATAACTTAAAACTGAAATTATATATAACTACTATATATAATTATTACAAACACCGGTTCCTATGAATATTAAAGACCAAATTGAAGTCTCAAAAACATACTTAGCATACTAGAGTTGTGAATCATCAAAAGTCTTAATAAAAGTGGAATTTCAAAATTCATTGTGGTATTCCAAATCCTCATTCACAACACACTCCGCCGCTTGCCCAACCCATTAAGATATGACAAGTTTCTTACCTACAGTATGAACATTCTTCGATTAGTTTTCACTTAGTAAATATGAACATACTCTCACAAAACATCTATATCAGTTCATTAAATAAGCATGATTCATTTTTGCTTAATCATGGATTTCTTATCTTATTTGGGGCCTAGTGTTCGTACAAAGTACGCATGATCATCAGGAGGTTAGGATTTGTAACTTCAGGTGACATCAAGATCTTAAACTTGAAAATGAAAAATGATTGCCCATGTAGGTTGACAGGTTCAACTCACTGAATGTATCTTAATCTTGTTATTTAACTAATGGTGAGTATGCAATACGATATATCTCAGCATAAAATCATAAAGAGCATAAATCGTAAACATTATAAAGAAATGCTTATTGTCAGGTGTTTTCTCAATTTACAGGTGTTAGTGCTCATTTTGCCCATTCAATTGATCCATCTAAGAGAGATTAACCCTGAGAAGAAACCACCAAGCAATGGATTAAAGATTAACCGCAAAAGGCGTGCGAGAACTTATCTGCAAATTAATTAAACCAAAATTTAGTATTTAGTAGTAAAGCCACATGTCTCTAATGCAATGTTTTTTTCAGTTCTTAATTTCCAATTGCCATACTTGATGGCAAATTTAACACCAGTGTAACAAAAGCTAAATTTTGACATTTGACTATCATTAATTTCATTGTTATTGTCTTTTTCTAATTATTTAAGTACTAAAAGATTATTTTTATGAGTTTTAAAACTTAAAAATATATGATAACAAAAGAAAATTATATATTATTAAAACAACATTATGCACTTATTTCATTTGATTTTTGTTATTTGCTTCTTTATTAAAAAAAAAAAAAAGAAAAAATCGGTGCAAGAAGAAGTAATAAATTTTTTTACAGACACAACACATAAAAGATAAGAAACTTTTAAAAAATCAGATTCATTAATGATAAAGCTGCAATAAAAAAAATCTGAGTGAAAACAATCATGAGAGAGTAAATTACATATTTATACCAACTAATACAATTACAACACAGAGAAGAAAAATTTAGAAACATTAAATCTAAAAGACAAATCACCTAATATGATTACAACTACAAAACTAAATAGTAAAAATGTCTGACAATCCATCCAAACCCAACTAAATGATACAATACAGTTACTAAACAGTATGTTACTAACGGATAGTTAAAAACAACACAAACACTAACCTAATTAAAATCAACCATTAAAAAATCTTATTTATAACAAAATCAAACCACAAAAAAAAAAAAAACAAACAAAACAAAACCCATCAAATAAAATTCGGTAGTATATCACCCGGGGGGAAAAAAAAAAAAGGAAACTTACAAAGATATAAAGATAAAAAAAAAAAAAAAAAAAAAAACGGCTCAATTCTCAACTAAATACTTGCATTCATCCATTTTGTCACCATCCTTACTACAATCTGCAAAAAGAAATGAGTAGAAATCAAATGCAATAAAAAAAAAAAAAGGACCAAAAAAATCTTAGAGTAAAGAAAATACATACCCTTTATTTAGTTTAGTTTACAACTGTTTTTCAAAACTGAGCCAAAAATTGATGGGAAAAAAAAAAAAAAAAAAAGAGTTCGGACATAGCAGAGAAGAGAAAACCAAAGAGGAAAAATATGAAGAAAGAGAGAGAAACCGGCTAACAGAGAGAAAGAATTAAAGCAGCAACAATAAATATACACAATGGAAGAAAAATATGAGCGGCAGAAGCAAAAAGGAGGAGAGAAAATTAAGTTTTGAAGGGCAAAAATTTAAACAATAAAAAGAGGGAGAGAGAGAACGGTAGAGAGAGAGAGAGAGAGCTAGAACATCAAAAGTAGAGAGAGAAAAAAATACCACACAATGGGTGGCAGAAGCAACAAACAAAAACCCAACAACATCAAAAAAGGGGGAAAAATCTAGGGTTTGAAGACCAAGAGACCGAAAAATAAGGAAAGAGAGAGAGAAAAAGAAACCGGCAGAAACAGAGGAAAAAATCCAACTAATGAACAATAGAGATCAACATGAGAACAAAAAACTGGATCCAAAAAAAAAATTACAGTTGAGACAAAACTGGATTTGAACATCTAACATTCAACACAAAAATCCAACAATGTCAAAAAAAAAAAAAAAAAAAAAACTAAAATATCCTAGAGGTTGAACACCAAAAGTCGGAAAAAATATGAAGAAAAAGAGAGAAACCAGCAAAGAGAGAGAGAGTTAAAAAATCAACAACAAACAACATTCAACACAAAAATCCAACAATATCAAAAAAAGGGAAAAATTTCTACAGTTTGAAACAGCAAAAGTTGGGAAAATATGAAGAAAGAGAGAGAAACCGGCAAAGAGAGAGAGAGAGTTAAAACATCAACAATAAACATACACAATGAAGCACAAATCTGAGCTGCAGAAGCAAAAAAGTTGAGAAGAAAACACCTCACAGTGGGCGGCAGCAGCAACAAAGAGAAGGAGACATTAGGGTTTTGAGGGCAAAAAGTTTGAAAAAATAAGAAGAGAGAGAGAGAGAATGGTAGAGAGAGAGAGAGAGAGAGCTAGAACATCCATAGTAGAGAGAGAAAAAAACATCACATAATGGGCGGCAGCACCAACAAAGAGAAGTAAGCATTAGGGTTTTGAGGGCAAAAAAGTCCACCAACTATGCAAAGATGCTTCATAGGCTAACCAATGAGGGCAAAAACGTCCTCACAGTGAGCAAGGACAAAACCGTCCACTCACTATGAGCAGCCCAACCGGCAGAGGGAAAAGGAAGGGCAGAATCGTCCTTTCACTGTAGCGGCCGAAATTTCACATGAGTGGAGGGGCAAATCCGTCAGACTACTATAGAAGGAATAGGGAAACACCCCTTTCCTTTAGTATTATAGTATAATATAATGTTGAAAATTTAATTAAACGGACAATACAAAACTTTTTGTCAATAATATAAAATAAAAAGTTCGACAACACCGTAAAAGTTCCCCACTATAATGACCCATTAAGTTTTCTAAAGAATAATTAGTTAAATGATCTCAGAGAACATTAAACATGGTGGAGTACTCAAGCTTCATAATCTCGTAACTACAAAGAAGATTTTAGTTTTAGCCACAAAACAATTTAATTAAACAATCTAATTTGTAAATTTTCACAAGAGTTTGGTCCTATGCAGAGCTTCTCTGTGATTAGCAGGGAACACTGAAGGCACAAACAGAGGAGCTATCGAGAAAACAAGAAAAAGAGAGAAGTAGAAATACATGGGTAAGAGTAGAAATACAGAGGATCAGTTTTATTTATTTATTTAAATTTTTTTTTAAACTAAAGTTCGGGAAGAATGCGGGAGTTTGATGAAGGAGAAGGTTGGTTGTTCTGAGTGCAATAACGTAACGGAGAAGGTTAGAAATAAAGATGGAAGAAAGAGACATAAAGAGAAAGATAGAGAAAAAGAGTTGGGTGAAAAAAAAAAAGAGCACAATGCGTAAAAAATAAGGATAAAACATAGGGAATATTAGTGATGTCAAAACCACCCGTTAATAAAACATAAAATTCACGCTCATAAATGGGTGCATATCAAATTAACTCCATAAACAGGGTTTCATTAATAAGGTTTTCTATTCGGAATAGGGATAGAGTCAATCTTTTATTTTAACAGAGTATATACAAATTCCTTTATTTTCTGAAAACATAGAAATAAATATAAAAATAAATAAAATTGAGCGGGGCGTACATGTATAACCGAACCTCAAAACATTAAAAAAAATTTTAAAATTATTTATAAAACTTAACAAAAAAAAAAAAAAAAAAAAAAAAAAAGGGAGAAGAAGAAGAAAGAAAGAAAGAAAGAAAAACAGTGGAGAAAGCTGCCCCGGCCCTCCTCCAGTGTCCTCAAGTAGTTCCGCCCATTGATTCTCAAGCTAATGCAGCGAATGCTGAAGAGCGAAGAATCCCATGCTAATAACAATTATTCAACTATATATGATAGAGTATAGTTAAAAAGAAAAAAAGAAAAAAAGAAAAAAAACTGCTAATTGGAGGGAAAAAAAAAAGTCACAATACATTGCTTGTTTCATCACACTTTTATATACGTAAATATATATTAATTATACATATGTATTAAGCGTATATATATATATATATATCTATATCTATAACTAAATTATACAGATGAACTGTTCTAAAAATATTATTAAAAAATTTGATTAAGTTATTTTATCTTTTTATGATGATGTCTTTTTTTTTTTTTTTTTAAATTTTTTCTTGATTTGTTACTTTCTTCTATTCTTTTTTTTTTTTTCCCTTCAACTTTTTAATCTTTTTTTAATAGATTTACTTTCTTTATCAAATTTGGCCTTATAAAATATATTTTCTAATATGTATTTACTTTTTTTTTTTTTTTTTGTGATAGTCTAACATAATGTGTTAAAAATAATTTATCATTGACATTTTTAATTTTTATGTTTATATATTAAATATACAACAATTTTAGTATGTATAGACCTTACACGTGCGAAACACGTGATTTCAACTAGTCTATAACTATATTATAAGAGTGAAGTGTCCTAAAAAACATTATTCAAAAAATTGATTAAGTTATTTTATCTTTTTATGATTTTTTTTTTCACTTTTTCTTGATTTGTTACTTTCTTCTATGCTTTTTCTTTTCTTTTTTTTTTTTTGGTCCCCCCTCAACTTTTTAATCTTTTTCTAATAGATTTACTTTCTTAATCAAATTTGGCCCTATAAAAATATATATTTTAATATGTATTTACTTTTTTTTTTGTGATAGTCTAACATAATGTGTCAAAAATATTATATTATTGAAAATTATAATTTTTTTGTTTATATATTAAATACACAGCAATTTTAGTATGTATATACTTTACCCGTGCGAAGCACATGATTTCAACTGATCTATAACTATATTATAAGAGTGAAGTGCTCTAAAAATACTAATAAAAAATTTGGTTAAGTTATTTTGTCTTTTTGTGATGATGTCCTTTTTTTTATATATACTTTTTCTTGATTTGTTACTTTATTATATTATTTTATGTTTTTTTTTCTCCTTCAACTTTTTAATCTTTTTAAATAGATTTACTTTCTTAATCAAATTTGGCCCTATATAAATTATTTTAATATGTATTTACTTTTTTTTTGGTGATAGTCTAACATAATGTCACTACTACAAAAGATAGATTACACGACGGAGATTACACGACAGTTCTAAAGAACCGTCGTGTAAACCTAACTTTACACGACGGTTTCTTGGAACCGTCGTGTAAAGTGAAACCGTCGTGTAAAGTCCGACTTTACACGACGGTTCCTTGGGACCGTCGTGTAATCCTCTTTCGAGGGGCGGATTACACGACGGTCCCGGGGAACCGTCGTGTAATCCCTCCCTCGGGGGGGACATTACACGACGGTCCCGAGGGACCGTCGTGTAATCCCTTCCTCGGGGGGACATTACACGACGGTTCCTTGGGACCGTCGTGTAATCCGCCCCTCGGGGGGGACATTACACGACGGTCCCGAGGGATCGTCGTGTAATCCCCGGTATTACACGATGGTTCTGAATAGACCATCGTGTAATCTTCTAAAAATTTTGAAAATTTTCAAATTTAATTTTTCGAAATCCTCGCGCCAAAACCCATAACTTAAATACAATTTCCTCCTCGTTTCTCTTCATCTCCGCACGAATTTCTTAAGTTCTTTCTTCACACTCTCTACATTTCTCAAGTACCCACATCCTTCACCAACCCGCTGCCACCACTCTTTTAGAATCCGGTCAAGCCGCCGTTGCCGAAGTTGCCTCCCTCTTCGTGTGGCCGTGCATATTCTTTTTCAAAGAAAAGCAAGGTGACTTCATATATAAACTAAAACCCATTTGCTCTCTTGTATTGTTGTTTTCCATTAAAGATCCATTTTTGAACATGAATATTTTTGTTTTTAATGTTGCTCTTTGTAGATGAATGGTTTGTGATTGGTTTTGGCACTTTACACACATTTGTCAACATGAATTTTTTGCACCCACAACATACTCGATGAAATGCCTGAATGAGTTTTTCTTTTATTAAATCTTAATTATATACATCTTAATTAGTTTGAACTTTATCAATTTGCTAGGGCCCTAACGGATTGGAAGATTATGACCGGAGAAGGGATTAGAAGAAGGAGACGAGACTGTAAAACAAAAATCTCGAACCGTCCTTGTCCTCTCCAAGAAGGAAGTGTTGAATGTGGATATTTTATTTTAGGTTTTATGAGGGACATAGTGTTGAATGGAATTGATGTGCTTGAAAGTAAAGAATTTTTTACTTCTGAGGATTTGAATTTGATTAGGGGAGAATGGGCTAGCCATGTAATGCAATTCATTAATTATGATATGTGAACTTGTAATGTAAAAATTGGTATGTAATTTTACTTTGATCATTGAAGTTACTATCTTGGATCATGTATTGGATAACATACAGGTTAGGCCAGCTGTGAGAAATCACCAAAAAACCATAAAAAAAAATTTTTTAATAAAAGAGACATTACACGACGGTTCGGCCAAGTACCGTCGTGTAATGTCCGCATTACACGACGGTTCGGTCAAGAACCGTCGTGTAATATCCGCATTACACGACGGTTCGGCCAAGTAGTGTAATGTCCGCATTACACGACGGTTCGGCCAAGTACCGTCGTGTAATGTCCGCATTACACGACGGTTCGACCAAGACCCGTCGTGTAATGTCTCTATATTACTTGTATCCACTATGGTGTACCTTGTTTCGACGACGGTTTTTAACCGTCGTGTAATATTGAGATACTACGACGGTTCAATAACCGTCGTGTTATCTTCCACGACACTGGATTACACGACGGTTGGGTAACCGTCGTGTAATCCACAATTTTAACTAGTGTGTGTCAAAATATTATATCATCAAAAATTTTAATTTTAATGTTTATATATTAAATATTCAATAATTTTAGTATGTATTGCTTTGAAATTTCAACTAGTATATAAATAACTATTATATAAAGCTGAATTCCTTTTGTACATTGTTGAAAAATTTCGTCAACTTACTTTGTCCTTTTCTACCTTTTTTATTTTTATTTTTATTTTTAACTTTTGGTTATTTTACCATTTGTGTTTTTTTTGTGTTACTTCCATAATTATTTCCCCAATCTTATATTAATTATATATCATCAAAATACTTTTTATTCTAATTTGTTCCTAAATTCTTATTTACTTTTTTTTTTAATTAAATAAGCTCTATTTATTCTTTTTTTTTTTTTTTTTTTTGTTCTTATTAGCTTCTTTAAGCTCTTAATTCTTATATTTGTGCAATTTTCTCAAATATATCCAACTTAAAAATCTTTTTCCTTTTTCATATGAAATCCGTGATAATTTTTCTACACTTAGTTTCTTATTAATGAGTTTAATGATTTCACTAAATTCTTAAGAAAATAACAAATTAAATAACTAAAATAAGTCCGAAAAAAATTAACAGCTATAGTTTTCTTATGATAAAAATTTGACATTCAGATGTATAAAAAAATAAATTAATATATATAAGAAGTGCTAATGTGTGTTACTATGCACTTAAAGTTTCGTCCCAAGCAGTTCATTTTATACGAAAATGTTTTGCACTTATTTTTCGACCTTCAATTTTATTTTATTTTATTTTTTGTTTTTGGCCCAAATTTATTTATTTATTTACAATTTAATCCTTTCTTTTCGTTTTGATTGATTTTTTTCATTTTAGTTCTTTAATCTTTTTGGTATTTTTTCATGCCTCTCTTTTTTATTTTCAGGCCCTTTTTTTTTTTTGTCTATTTTTTAATTTATTATTTTAATTTTCTATATTCAGTTGAATTTTCTTAGATATATCCATTATGTGGGCAGCACATATATATTTTAGACTAGTATACCCTCAAAAATATATGTGAGGACTAAAATACCCTCAAAAGTCTAGGTATTCTCTTACTCTCCTCTCATTTTAACTGCACAAACCTTGCAACCATTGCTTTCATCTCACTGCCTAGATGTCTGCTACAATGCTTGTATCGTGATCAACCTCTAACGCCCTGTTTGCATCTACGTAGGAGATCTCAGCCGCGAAGGCCATAAAGACGCATCGGATATCTCAATGTGGGCGGAGGAGACTCTGCGACATATCCACGCAAGCATGCCATCTAATAGTTCGGATTTGCATGGCAATGGCGCCAAGAGAACCATGCATAGGGAGATTTCCCAACACGTTGTGGTGGGCACGTGTAACGACTTGCCTGGCCTTTACTTACTTAAGTAACATACTTACAAATAAACTAATTATACTTGTATGTATAGTTACTTAATTTGCGGAGATATATATTACTTTTATAACTTAAAACTGAAATTATATATAACTACTATATATAATTATTACAAACACCGGTTCCTATGAATATTAAAGACCAAATTGAAGTCTCAAAAACATACTTAGCATACTAGAGTTGTGAATCATCAAAAGTCTTAATAAAAGTGGAATTTCAAAATTCACTGTGGTATTCCAAATCCTCATTCACAACACACTCCGCCGCTTGCCCAACCCATTAAGATATGACAAGTTTCTTACCTACAGTATGAACATTCTTCGATTAGCTTTCACTTAGTAAATATGAACATACTCTCACAAAACATCTATATCAGTTCATTAAATATGCATGATTCATTTTTGCTTAATCATGGATTTCTTATCTTATTTGGGGCCTAGTGTTCGTACAAAGTACGCATGATCATCAGGAGGTTAGGATTTGTAACTTCAGGTGACATCAAGATCTTAAACTTGAAAATGAAAAATGATTGCCCACGTAGGTTGACAGGTTCAACTCACTGAATGTATCTTAATCTTGTTATTTAACTAATGGTGAGTATGCAATACGAAAGAGCATAAATCGTAAACATTATAAAGAAATGCTTATTGTCAGGTGTTTTCTCAATTTACAGGTGTTAGTGCTCATTTTGCCCATTCAATTGATCCATCTAAGAGAGATTAACCCTGAGAAGAAACCACCAAGCAATGGATTAAAGATTAACTGCAAAAGGCGTGCGAGAACTTATCTGCAAATTAATTAAACCAAAATTTAGTATTTAGTAGTAAAGCCACATGTCTCTAATGCAATGTTTTTTTCAGTTCTTAATTTTCCAATTGCCATACTTGATGGCAAATTTAACACCAGTGTAACAAAAGCTAAATTTTGACATTTGACTATCATTAATTTCATTGTTATTGTCTTTTTCTAATTATTTAAGTACTAAAAGATTATTTTTATGAGTTTTAAAACTTAAAAATATATGATAACAAAAGAAAATTATATATTATTAAAACAACATTATGCACTTATTTCATTTGATTTTTGTTATTTGCTTCTTTATTTTTTTCCTCTTATTTTTCAGCTGAAAAACCATATAGGTCGGTTCCATTGTTATTCTTCAGTTTTGCATGTTGCACTACAATTATGTTTCGTAAATAGTTTATCCCCAAGATGAGTAAATATATAAAGTAATGAGAGGATTTAAGAATCATAGTGCCCGAAAGATAAATAGATAAAACGGAAAGAACAAACTTGCTAACAATTTGAATGAGTTACGCAGAAAATTATTATCTGCACAACAAATTGAACAATAACTTATTTAAGGATAAAAAACCAATTAATTAAACAATTTTATAGATATACATCCTTCTTCATAATAAACCATATGTATGAAAATTTTAGTTCACAGCTTTGCAGATCCTCCTTATCTCCCCGGCTGAACCGGAGAGAGGCTCGATGTTTCCCATTTTAATCATGGCCGCGGCAAAATCAGCGCTAAATTTCGAAGGGCTCTTGCTATACTCAGTCACAATGCTGTCGGTTGATTGTCCGCTGTAGAGAACTTGATCCGAAGCAAGAAGACCCTTCTTTTGAATCAAATTCTTGAAGTAATTGTTGTCTAGTTGATTGGGTGTCACCAAATCAAGCGCTGCCAAATTCGAATTGCCTTGACCAGGAGTGCTAGGACAACCACGTTGGCGAGTTCTGGCAAAATTAGCATCGATATCACTGGATGCGTTGTATATTCTTTCACGAAATGTCACGCATTGAGCTTGCCCAATAGTATGTGAACCTGCAGAAAATGTTGATAACAATTGTTAGTAACTTATTATGTTAACATGTATATGAAATGCATGTTATAAGGATTGTAAGTACCTGACAGTACAACCATATCTCTGGCATTGAGACCCTTGCGATCAAACAGAGAAATTAGACTATCTAGACCGGCTCTGAAACTCGGAAGATCTGTCCCGGCTTCAGCTACGTTTGCTGTAGTAGAATCTCTTCTCCCAAGATTCACAGTCCAGGACGGACCACTCACCGCAACTGATGCATCACGAGGTGCAACTGCAAGAATATCTGCACAAGACACAACCCCAGGACATATGCTCTCCACCTCTGATTTTGCTTGTTCTATTACTTCATAACCTCTTACTGATCCAGCGTTTTGTAACGCATCCTGCTCGCTCTCAGGTACAGAGTCTGATTTCTCGAGTAAGATCGACGCATCGCATCCCTGCAGTAAAAACCCGATTAGTCATAAGGCTTAATGCATGCACAAAGATCCCAAATTGTGAAGAGTAGCTGATATATGTTTAGATTTCCAACCTGAACGAAGCAGTCGTGAAAATGAAGACGGATGAGAGAAGCCGCCATTCGACGTTCCTTAGAAATAGCACTTCGAATGGAAGTACGAATGGTGGAAAGAGCGTTTGGGCAGGTTTTGTCATAAAATGTAGAAGAGAGTTGAGCTGTACAAAAACTACTTGTGCTCAAAAGCATCAAGAAAGCAGCAGCGCATGTAAAAGAATAGCCTTTAATGGGTAAACCCATATCAAATCAAAGGAAATTAAATACTATTATATGTCTGGGAGAATTAACAATATATATATATATAATTAAATACTATTATATATCTGCAACGAGGATATTAAAGGAAACGAAAAGAGAATGAAGAAATGAAGCGTCTTGTTGGTGAAGAGATAGATTGAGAGTTCGTCAATATTTATAGCAGAGCATATGGATGAAGGCGTGTTGTGCGCCGTAGAACTATTACTGGGTCTTATCATTGGTTTCCATGCAAAAAAACAATACACGTTTTATTATAATCTTGTAGTATTGCTTTGAAATTTCTCATAAATATATTAAAAAAATTGACGAGTGTATATGTGAGAAAGTCAAAAATAATTTTTGACTCTAATAATTGATCTAGTTTAATTTTTGTAACACGTCCAAATTCTATTAGACGAATTCTTGTACTTGTTGATGTCAAATTAGAGTAGCCTTAGGCATAACAATTCTAATAATTATTATCTTTTTATTAGTATATATAATCAATAGATATGATAATATATTTAAATACATACTGATAAGAAAAAAAATTAAAAACTCACATATATCACATATATGTTTTTTAAAAAGTTGGGATTATAATGTGTCCATAAATTGATAAAAATCCTGTGGATGTAATGCGTGTTTGACATTTCGATTTTAAAAAAAAATTCTAATAAAAAAAAAAGTCAACTTGCGTAGAATGTAAGGGTAATTATTGGACAGAAATCAACTCTTGATGTCCTGAATGCTTTACAACTGAAAAATAAAACTCCTTATGCCCCCATGTTAATTTCTCATTTCGCGGATGCATCATTAGACCCAGCTAACTCCGTACATATAATATTAACATTTTTCTTGAATTTCTCCTTTCTTTATTCTTTGGTCGTGGATCTTTCGATTATATTCAGAAAATGCAATGATTGCTCTACTCGAAATCAGATTGGTGAATAAGAAACCAAAATGGACAAAAAGAAAAAAGAAAAAAAAAAGTGAATTGTTCAATTGGTCCCTGCACTCTTAAGTTGGTTATGATTTAGTCCTTGATCTTTTGTTTTTGGTCAAAATATTCCTAAACTTTTAAAAAGGGTATATTTTAGATGTTAACTACAGCTAAACTTGTGGGAAAATAAATCTCATGTACAGGGCACGTAATTTAGTAAAACAACAATTTATTTATATCTAATCTAAAAAAAGAGAAAATATATTCTGAAAATTAAATTTGTAAATCTGCAAAAACTCCATGGAAGAGGCTCGCACAGGAGCAGAAGTCAGGTGGAGGTCAGGACAGCGATTGGGTATTGCGCTTGTGGTGGAATGGTGACGACGCCTCTCTCTTCTCTTTCTTCGATGATGCCATTGTGGTTTTGGTCGCAGCAGCGGGAGGCCAGGTTGGGTACGCGACAAAAATTAATAGCGGTAATTGTTGAGCACAGATGAGCCTAGAGACCTTACAACGCACGAAGGAGAGGTCGCCTTGGCTTAGATCTGGAATAGTGGAGTTGCGAAAATGGCGAGCCAACAACGACGTCAGAGAGTTCTCTACAAATTTTCGAGGGCTATATTAATTATTCCACTTATCATCAAATCCTCTCCGCAATTCGTCGATTTCAGCAATGGTCTTTCACAATATGAACAAATGATTATAGGGTTCATCTTTTGGCCTTACTATATTACACACAACAAACACAAGAAAACATAAAATGGCTTGATAGTCAGTATAACTTCTTGAATCTTTGCTTGTATATTGATTTATATGCCAAAGAATTATGTCTGCATATTAATTCGTAAAGCCAACAAAGTATGAAATAATTACATAAAAAGTCTATTTATAGGATGCTATAAAATAATTACATAAAAAGTTTATTTTTAGGATCCCGTTTTAAAATATATCCGTTTTTTGATAATATTGTATAAATGCTAGTTTTTAAAGAAACAATCGCTTCTAGTATCCATTTTACCGTTTTACTATATTTAAAATCATTTCTCCCATTATGTTTCAAAAATTTTTCCTTATTTATTCACCATTATTTTATCTTTATCTTAATGACTAGTTCTCTATTATAGCGATTGCTTTTTAGTATAATTTAAGTTTTTTTATAAACAAGTTTCTTAAGTATGATTTAAGTTTCTTAGAAACCTAAATTTTTTTAGTATGATTTAGGTTCTTTATGATAAATATAATGTTATGATGATAACTTATTCTTCTATTATTATTGGTATTGTTTTAATAGTTAGTTTTTAAAGTTTAAATGTGATAAGAAATTTCTTATTTTTAAATGATAATTACTATATCATTACGATGTTTTTTTAATGGTATTACCATATCATTATGATGTTTTACTTTATGATAATTATTATATCATTATGATATCTTTTCATTTTATAACAATTTGTTTACCAATTTCATGAAATCAAATTCAGACATCTTTATTCATACATTTTTTCTTCCCTTTTTTTGTTTCCTTTTTAATAATTTCTTTATTTATTAATTCTCAATTCTTTATGAAGGGTAATGTTGTCTTTATAAGTACTATTTTATAAACTTTTATAAATAAAAGAAAAATAGATATTTTTTAAATTATCACTTTTAATTTGGACATCTATATAAATAATCCGCAAAGTATTTGGATATTAGTTGCCTATGGCTAAATGTTTGGGCGTAGGACATGGGAAGTGTAGCATCGATTTTGAATCTGGAAGGAAGAGAGGGGAAGAAGAATACTCTTTTTTTTCCTTGGTCAACCCGCAAGTTGTTGTTTTTTTTTTTTCTTTTTCCTTCAAGTTGTTGACTTTTTTTTGGGGGGGGGGGGGGGGGGGGGTTAATCTGAGGGTTAGTGTAGTAATTTTACTTAGAAAGTGATGTCAAGTTAGTTTTTCCATAAAAAAGTTAATTGAAGGATTAAAGTACATTCCTTTTAAGAGTTCAAGGGTAATTTCACCAAAGAAAAAAAGATTAGGGACCAAACCATCACTAACTTAAGAGTTTAGTGACCAATCAAATAATTTACAAAAAAAAAAAAAAAAAAAAAACGGAAACATGGATTGTTGGGAAAAAATTTGATGCGGCAAAA
Source organism: Ficus erecta (assembly GCA_008635985.1). Taxonomy (NCBI): domain Eukaryota; kingdom Viridiplantae; phylum Streptophyta; class Magnoliopsida; order Rosales; family Moraceae; genus Ficus; species Ficus erecta. The sequence goes on from BKCH01000102.1 coordinate 433,050, forward strand.
ATTTCGACCGAAAACAAATCGTCGATTCCAATTCCTTCCGTTCAGAATTATGGTCCAATATAGTGGACGACGATTTCTCAAAAGATAGAAGCCTTGAAACTGGCAATATACTAACAATCAACAATCATATTCTTTGTTTGGAAAGATATAAAATTATTATGTAGTTTCTCGAGCTAAACTATTACCGGGTCTTCGCATTGGTTGGCATGAAAAAAATAATAATAAATAAATAAATAATAATAGTAATAATTGTTACCTTTCTTATGGCAGTATGCTTTGAATTTTTCTTAATTAATTAATATTTTAATAATTAAAAAAAGGTGTTGATGTGAAAGAAAGTCAAAGATGAATTTTTGTCCGTACGGCTAATCCACTTTCATATTAATTTACGTACGTGCTAAAATTTTGTAGTAAAGACCAAGAGCTCTTAGTTTTAGGATACTATAAATAATCCAAATTGAGCTTAAAACTGTGGATGCAAACCGCGTATATAAAGGGAAAAAACAATGGTCAACTATGATCTTAGAATGTAAAGGGAAATTTTTGCTATTATTGGAAGGAATCAACTACTATTTCCCGCTTAAAAAAAAAAAGAAAAAAAAAACCCTAGTTCCCGCGTATTGCCCTAAAAAAATTTTGCTATTAAAAAATAATAACTCCTTCTACCCAAGTGCTAATTTCTCATTTGGCGTCTACCTGCTAATGTAGACATTTAATGCATGTATGGTGTCTATATCAATTTGGGATGCCTGCCACATTAGGCAAGCTAAATGAGTCCATGAGATAATGCTTTTTTGAAATTTTTTTTAACCCCTTACGTTTCGGTGCATGAAGTAAATATTAACAACTCAATTTTTATTTGTTGAAAAAGTCTTTTATTTTATTTTTATTTATTTTTCTCGTCCTGAAAGAAGTTAAACAGTTTTTCCATTAGGTTAGTTTTTCTTTATAAATAAGGAGTGTTGTAATTAGGGTTTGATTATGAAAGATATTCGAGGATCTGGGAGAAAAAAAAGAGTTTGAGGGTATGCAAATTTGTGAACAATTGTAGCGATGAAACATTATATAGTTTCACATTGAGGTGAACATTTATAAATCTTGCTTATTCATGCTTTTTTTTTTATTTATAATTTTGTGATATTTTTATTGCTCTCAGTAATATAGAAATTTAGATGAATCTAACTTTTATCACGTAATATAATTGGACTATGTTTTATATATTTGAGATGATCTCACAGAGCATAATATTCCTTAGATTAATGTATATTTCTTGTGCTAAATTCATGGAATTTATTGAATCTGGAGATTTTTTGGACAGTCACATGATAGACGTGTTATGCGCCGTAGCACTGCAATTACTGGGTCTTCTAATTGGTAGGCTTGCAAAAAACAATGCTCGTTATCTTTGTTCTTGCTATGAAATTTCTCATAAACAAGTTTATTAAAAAAAATAAAAATAAAAAAGCATAAATATGAGAGAAAGTCAAAGATGACTTTTGTCCGTAGTACTTTGATCGTAGTCCAGTTTTATATATAAATTACGTGTTAAGATATTGTAGTTTGACCATTTAATGCAATATATCCTAATGTGAAACCTTTGGATCCCTGCATTTGTCAACTCCAAAAAAGCTAAAAATAAAAAATAAAAAAATAGTCAAGTAAGTTAAAATCTTGTGGGGGTTGACCAGTCATTGTTAGCTAATTATATGACCCATCCCTTGTATATAAAATTCAATTTTTTCAAACCCAGAACTATGTTTGTAGATGTTCAGTTTCTTTATTTGAACATACACACGCTTTTCAAAAATCTGATTTGTCTATATAATCATTCCTTTTCCTTCCTACAAAGTCCTAAGAAATAGAAGCATTAATTCAAAATAATAAAACTTTCAAAGCAATATTATTAACTTGGAATAACTAAAATTATTTTAAATAAATCTATATTACTATATTTAAGTAGGATTCCTTTTTTTTTTTTTTTTTTTCCTTCCTTGTTTTGCTACTCTTTTATGTTGCCTTGTTCTTCAAGTGTTCTGCTTACCTTAATTAGTGATAAATGTAGTCCGTATGGGAAACTGACAATATGCTAACATTAGACGTATAACATATAAACCATTCAATAATTACTACTCTTAGAGGTCATCTATATAAAGCTTCATTTACTGGTACTTTAAAAGTAAGAAGACTTACTCCAGCATCTTATAAAATCATATACTCTATATATGACAGATTTAAGGTCCAACTCTGAGCATGCATTCCTTATTAATATGTCTTTGTACAACTGCCAATACTTCACTTTCAGATACTTGAATGACTACACATCGAACTACTTGATAAAGCTATTCTCCTTTTTTTTATTTTTTAATCACACACACACACGCACACACACATATATTATATGTATAATCCCTCAGAAATATTGTTAAAGACAGAGAATATAGACCTTCTAATGTTATGCTAAAAGCAAGTGGGAAAGCTCTTTCTCTCGGCTTTGTCAACAGTATACACATACAACCCATACAAATATTCTATCTCATTTATATCTAGAGGATCACTAAATCAAGTACAGAAACTAAAAATTCTCCTCAAATCAAGCTCATGGCATACAAATAAACCTTTTCGTACTTCAATTTCAGAGGTACGTATATAAACCCAACTAAATTTTGAACCACCCCTAGCCTTGGACAATATTATATATATATATATATATATATATAAACCACCATCTTTATGTAACTGAAAGGAGATATATATAACTATAATATTCATAGCCTAAATATGCATTACCTTGAGAGTTCTAGCTACGAACCAAAAGAGAGAGTGAGCATGAGAAGCAAAGGACTTTTCTTGGAGTGGAATTGAAAATAAACAATTCCCATCTGCTAAACAAAGAGAAACGTCGAAGATAAAATAGTGAAAAAGACGAAGCTGTGGGCTTTGCTTTATAGAGTGTCAAGTAGCTTAAAGCGGTTGTCGACTTTCTACCTCTAGAAAATTCTGTAAGAGTTACATAATCTTGGACATATAATAATTATAACTAATATCTGATATCATGTAACAAAACAATGAATCTAATAAAATAACACACACACACACACATATACATCTAATACCTAGAGACATGGAGAAAATCCAAAACCTGCTATATCAGAATAAAATACATACTCGTATAACTTAAACTTATAAATTTATGTTTTGCTTTACTCTCTCTCTCTCTCTCTCTCTCTCTGTTTTTAAAAAAATCTTAACTAAAAAGTTATGCTCTATATGCTAGGAGCTCTAGAATCTGAGAGTTACTACTAAATTTAGAATATAAGCTACAAGCTCTAAAATTTGGGTGTGACATACTACGTGCATGTAATGTTGAAAGTGGTCAAAAATATTACAGGTGAAAAGAGGCACACTGTCCATCAAGCAGTGATGTAGATTTTTTTGTTCGAATTATAAAGAGAGAAGACATAGTAAAAGGAATCACGTAAAATATGCTATTAACAATATGTAAAGAATAAGGACTTGTTTACACCCGAATACAATCAAAATGAGAGCACAGACAAATATTTGCACTTTTTCTGTGCTTTTATTAAAAAGAAACAACTTTAAAAACATAAGACTACGTTGGTCCAACTCTTGAATGTTTGTTAACCATGTGTTTTTTAGTTCACAGCTTTGCAAATCCTTCTTATCTCCCCAGCGGAACCGGTGAGAGGTTCGACATTTCCCATTTTAACCATGGCTGCAGCAAAGTCAGACTTGAATTTTGAAGGGCTTTTGCTATATTCAGTCACAATGCTGTCGGTTGATTGTCCGCTATAAAGAATCTGGTCTGACGCAAGAAGACCCTTCTTTTGAATCAAATTCTTGAAGTAATTGTTGTCGAGTTGATTGGGTGTCACCAAATCAAGTGCTGCCAAATTCGCATTGCCTTGACCAGGGGTGCTAGGACAACCACGTTGGCGAGTTCTGGCAAAATTAGAATCGATATCACTCGATGCGTTGTATATTCTATCCCGAAATGTCACGCATTGAGCTTGCCCAATTGTATGTGAACCTGCAGAAATGTTGATATATAAGAATTGTAAGAGATTTTATTATTGTTATTAAACAAAAGAATAAAATTTAAAATTTAGTAATAAGGATTTTCGAACATTTCAGGGAATGAAAACTTTTAAGTACCTGACAGTGCAACCATATCTCTGGCATTGAGACCCTTGCGATCAAATAGAGAAATTAGACTATCTAAACCGGCTCTGAAACTCGGAAGATCTGTCCCGGCTTTAGCAACGTTTGCTGTAGTAGAATCTCTTCTTCCAAGATTCACAGTCCAAGACGGACCACTCACAGCAACTGATGCATCACGAGCGGCAACTGCGAGAATATCTGCACAAGACACAACCCTAGGACATATGCTCTCCACCTCTGATTTTGCTTGTTCTATTACTTCATAACCTCTAACTGATCCAGCGTTTTGTACCGCATCCTGCTCGCTCTCCGGTATAGAGTCTGATTTTTCGAGTAAAATAGACGCATCACATCCCTACATTAAAAACCCGATTAGTCCTAAGGCTTAATGCATGCAGAAAGATCCAAAACTTTGAAATATGCAGTAACTGATATGTATAGATTACCAACCTGAACAAAGCAGTCGTGAAAATGGAGACGGATGAGAGAAGCAGCCATTCGACGTTCCTTGGAAATAGCTCTTCGAATGGAAGTACGAATGGTGGAAAGAGCATTTGGGCAGGTTTTGTCGTAAAATGTGGAAGAGAGTTGAGCTGTACAGAAAGAAGTTGTGCTCAAAAGCATCAAGAACGCAACATTGCATGCAAAAGAATAGCCTTTGGGTAAACCCATATCAGAGCAAAGGAAATTAATTACTATTATATATATATATATATATTTATATTTATCAGGGAGAGAGAACAATATAATTTGTTATTGAACGAGGATATTAGAGGAAACGAAAGGAAATGAGAATGATGAAAGTGTGTTGTTGGTGAAGAGATAGGAATAGAGTTGGTCAATATTTATAGCAGAGCATCTGGATGAAGATTTTTTTGGGTCATTTGTTGATGGACGTGTTGTGCGCCGTAGAACTATTACTTTTACTGGGTCTCTTTTCATTGGTTGGCATGCAATAAAATCATACTCGTTTTTTATGAATAAATAATACTCGTTATATTTTATGCATTCTTGTAGTATTTCTATGAAATTTCTCATTAATGAATTTAAAAATAAAAATTAAAAAAAAAAAAAAAAACAAGAAGAAGGAGAAGACATGCAAGTATATGTGAGAGAAAATAATAATTATATGTGAGAGATAGTCAAAGAAGAATTTTTGTCCGTAGTACTTCTGAACGTAATCCACTTGCATGTCAACTTACGTAAGTTCTAAAATTTTTTAGTACGACCAAGCGATATGTTAGGCGAATTCTTATAATTATAGAATAGAGTAATGCTAGGGAATTAGAGTTAACAGAGACAATTAATTAATCTGATAATATTTTAACCACATATCGGTTAATAAAAGAATGTCAACTTATATGTCACATAAATTGATATTTAAAAGTTAGGATTATAGTTAATGTCCTTAGTATTTTTCTATAGAATATAGTAGTCCAAATAAAGGGAAAATTTCTACTATTACTGGAAAGAATTAACTCCAATCGAATTCCCCCCTGAATGTTTTACTATTAAAAAATAATAATAAAACTTTTTATGCCCACGTGGTAATTTCTCATTTGAATGTTTTACAGACTTTCAATGTATGTACATGTCAATTCATACAACAAGCCATATGAGCACCCATGAGATGATGTTTTTTTTGGAAATTTTCTCTTTTTTATTTTTTGTTCCTGCCGCCTTGAACGTTTCAGTGCATGAAGTAAGCATTAACAACTCAAATTTAATTGTTGAAATTTCCATTTTTTTTGCCGTCTTCAAAGAAGGTGAGCCGTTTTTTTTTTTTTTTTTTTTTTGCCAACTAGGTTAGATTTTTTCCACCCTCCTCTAATCAAGTTACAAGGGTCGGTTAGAAAGTGTAGAATGGGATAGCACTAGATATGATAATATTAGGAGACTAAAATAAAATGCACGGAAAATGACTGGATTGGAAAATTAATTCTATTATTTATTTGGTGACGTGTTATCAGGATAGGATTGAAGTTAACACTTCTATATAACATATGCAAAAAATTAACATTTTAATATAATGTTAAACTGTTGAATTTAATTTTAGATTTATTAGACAAAATTAGAAAAAGGTTAATACATTCCCTAGTCCTCTCTCTCTTGTAAATTAAAAAAAAAAAAAAAAAGTAATTACGACATATCATGATATAATAATAGAACTAATATTTAAAAAAAAAAAAAAAATCACAACATATCATGGTAATAATATATATGACCATTTTAATTTTTTTTCTTTGAAATATATGTAGATTCATAGGTTTTTATTAGGTCTTACCGAGATAGTCAAGAATACATTTTACAAAACTCAAATTTGGTATGGTTGATCATGAGTTGGGTGGTAACTCTTAATTTTCATAGTTTCACCCTTATACTTTAGACGTCATTTTTTATCAACAAGCATGTAAAGTCCGTGCGAATTAAAAGGGATTATTTATATATATGTCCAAATTAGAAGTATTGATTTAAAAAATGTCTATTTTTTTATTATTTAAATGAATGTCTAAATTGATAATTATAAAGACCATAATTACCTTTCAATTAAGAATTAAAAATGAACAAATAAAGAATTATAAAAAAGGAAAGAAAAATCTCTTAAAAAAAAGTATGACTCATCAAATCTTTATAAAAGGAAAAAAGACCATTTTACATTATTTAATATAAAGAAAAAATAAACACATCAGATATAAGTTGTATGGTAGAGTTCACAATGAATATATTAAAAAAAATAAAATTGTAAAGAAACATAAAACACTTTAAAACCTAAAAAAGACATCATAATGCTAGAATAGTTATCATAAAGAAAAAGAAGCGTGCTACGTTTGAAAAACCATCATAATGATATAGTAATTATCATGAAAAAAATAAGCAATTTAAAACCACATTTATACCTTAGAAACTAACTATTAAACAAGGCCAATAAAAATAAAAAATAATTATCATAAAGAAATTAAATCATGTTAATAAAAAAAGTTTTTAAGATACCTAAATTATACTTAAGAAATATGCTTATAAAAACCTAAAACAAACTAACAAGCAATCATTATAATAAAGAATTGGTTACAATGGTAAAGATACATCAATGAATATACAAAAATATTCGATCACTTAAGTCAAAAAAACAAAGGAAGGGAAAATAAAAGAATTTCCGTTTAAAAATAAAATAATGTCAATTATAGTAAATGAGTAAAATATGTACTACATACATTTATTTCTTAACAAATAGACATATATATAATATTATTAAAAAACAAACATATTTTAAAAATGAAACCCTAAAATGGACTTTTTGTGTAATTATTTTAATTAACAAGAGGGATTTAGACGTCGGTTTTTGAAAAGAGACGTTTATTGAGTGACTTTAGATGTTGGTTTCAAAAAGTGACATCTATTGAGTGATGTTAAATGTTCCTAAACAAAATAAACAAGAAAAAGAAGAAATCCAAAAAAGGATCATCCCATGGCTGCTCATTTGCCTTGTTGCATGAATGCATATATACATGGATTGAAAGTCTATATAAGCTCCTAGACGCCAAATGAGAAATTACCACGTGGGCATAACAAGTTTTTATTATTATTGTTATTATTATTATTTATAGTAAAACACTCAAGGCAAAATGCGAGAATTAGATCGGAGTGGATTCTTTCCAATAATATAGTACAAATTTTTCATTTATATTCTAAGCCAAGTTGGGCATTGTTTTTCCCCTTTATAAACGCGGATTGCATCCACAGTTTCGACCTCAATTTGGATTATTTATAATATTGTAAAACTATAAGAATTCGCTTAATAGATCGTTGGGTCGTACAGTAATATACTATGGACAAAAATTCTTCTTTGACTCTCTCTCACATCAACATGTTTTTAAATTATTAATTAATTTATTCAATGCAATACTGCATTAATAAGAAAAAAAAAATACGATTATTGTTATATTTTTTTCATGCCAACTTCCCAATAATCTGAATAATAATTTCATAATTTTTCTAAACAAATATATTATAGTTGATTTTTAACGCATTGCCCGCTATAAGACTTCAAATTTCTGAAGAATCTTCATTTGCTTTATTAGATCACAATTCTGAACTGATGGAGCTAGGATCGATATATATATATATATTTTTAAATCAAAAGTTTAGTTGCGTTATATTTTTTACCAGCGTCCTCTGTCCAATTTTTTGTTTTCAGCTTGTATTTTCTGATTATTGCGAGATCAATGACGGAAAAAAAAAAAAATCAAGAAAACATTATCACATGGACGCAATAATTAGTAGGCTCTAATGCTGCATACTACAGTGAAAAGTACACGCAAAAAATTTTTTTTCTTTTTTTTGAGGTTAAAACCGACTAGTTTCATTAATTGATCAAATCATCAAGTGCAATACTAAGGATATACTCTGGTGTATCTTCCAGTCAAAAAAGCTCGACATCATGAGCATAAGAAAAACGTGCTAATGTGTGATTTGCGATATTCTCCCTAGCTACGAGAAAGAGTGCAACAAGTGCCACCACCAAGCACATTAAAAAGAGAGGAAATATCCTCTATAACCGGCCCATTACGAGCTAATGGAATCAACCAATTGTTTTACCAATTTCCGGTTTTTAACGTGAATTAACATATATTTCCTTTATTTAATTATTTTTTTTTAAATTTACAAGAGAGAGAGGACTAGGGAATGTACTAACCTTTTTCTAATTTTGTCTAATAAATCTAATATTAAATTCAACAGTTTAACAGTATCTTAAAATGTTAATTTTTTGCTTATATTATTTAAAAATGTTAACTTCAATCCTAATCTAATAACACATCACCAAATAAAGAATAGAATTAATTATTATCCAATCCAGTCATTTTCCATGCATTTTATTTTAGTCTTCTAATATTATCAAATCTGGCTAAGTTAGTATATGCAAAATAAGAAATTAGCACGTGGACATAAGGAGTTCTTTTTAATATTTTTTTTAATTTAATAGTAAACCATTCAGGGCATAAAGAGTTGAATTCTAATTCGAATTATTTCCCTTACATGCTACGCAAGTGGACATTTTTATTATAATTATTATTTTCTCTCACATTTACTTGCATGTCTTCTTCTTCTTCTTCTTTTTTTAAAATTCATTAATGGGAAATTTCATAGAAATACTACAAGAATGCATAAAATATAACGAGTATTATTTATTCATTAAAAAACGAGTATGATTTTATTGCATGCCAACCAATGAGAAGAGACCCAGTAAAAGTAATAGTTCTACGGCGCTCAACACGTCCATCAACAAATGACCCAAAAAAATCTTCATCCAGATGCTCTGCTATAAATATTGACCAACTCTATTCCTATCTCTTCACCAACAACACATTTTCATCATTCTCCTCTCCTTTCGTTTCCTCTAATATCCTCATTCAATAACAAAATATATTGTTCTCTCTCCCAGATATAAATATTTATACATATAATAGAAATTAATTTCCTCCGATCTGATATGGGTTTACCCAAAGCCTGTTCTTTTGCATGCGCTGTTGCGTTCTTGATGCTTTTGAGCACAACTTCTTTATGTACAGCTCAACTCTCTTCCACATTTTATGACAAAACCTGCCCTAATGCTCTTTCCACCATTCGTACTTCCATTCGAAGAGCTATTTCCAAGGAACGTCGAATGGCTGCTTCTCTCATCCGTCTCCATTTTCACGACTGCTTTGTTCAGGTTGGTAATCTAAACATATCAGTTAATGCATATTTCAAAGTTTTGGATCTTTCTGCATGCATAAAGCCTTAGGACTAATCGGGTTTTTAATGTAGGGATGTGATGCGTCTATTTTACTCGAAAAATCAGACTCTATACCGGAGAGCGAGCAGGATGCGGTCCAAAACGCTCGATCAGTTAGAGGCTATGATGTAATAGAACAAGCAAAATCAGAGGTGGAGAGCATATGTCCTGGGGTTGTGTCTTGTGCAGATATTCTTGCAGTTGCCGCTCGTGATGCATCAGTTGCTGTGAGTGGTCCGTCTTGGACTGTGAATCTTGGGAGAAGGGATTCTACTACTGCAAACGTTGCTAAAGCCGGGACAGATCTTCCGAGTTTCAGAGCCGGTTTAGATAGTCTAATTTCTCTATTTGATCGCAAGGGTCTCAATGCCAGAGATATGGTTGCACTGTCAGGTACTTAAAAGTTTTCATTCCCTGAAATGTTCGACAATCCTTGTTACTAAATTTTAAATTTTATTCTTTTGTTTAATAACAACAATAAAATCTCGTACAATTCTTATATATCAACATTTCTGCAGGTTCACATACAATTGGGCAAGCTCAATGCGTGACATTTCGGGATAGAATATACAACGCATCGAGTGATATCGATTCTAATTTTGCCAGAACTCGCCAACGTGGTTGTCCTAGCACCCCTGGTCAAGGCAATGCGAATTTGGCAGCACTTGATTTGGTGACACCCAATCAACTCGACAACAATTACTTCAAGAATTTGATTCAAAAGAAGGGTCTTCTTGCTTCGGACCAGATTCTCTATAGCGGACAATCAACCGACAGCATTGTGACTGAATATAGCAAGAGCCCTTCAAAATTTAAGTCTGACTTTGCCGCAGCCATGGTTAAAATGGGAAATATTGAACCTCTCACCGGTTCCGCTGGGGAGATAAGAAGGATTTGCAAAGCTGTGAACTAAAAAACACATGGTTAACAAACATTCAAGAGTTGGACCAACGTAGTCTTATGTTTTTAAAGTTATTTCATTCGTTTTTAATAAAAGCACAGAAAAAATGCAAATATTTGTCTGTGCTCTCATTTTAATTGTATTCGGGTGTAAACAAGTCCTTATTCTTTACATGTTGTTAATAGAATATTTTGCGTGATTCCTTTTATTGTTTCTTCTTTTCTTTATAATTCAAACAAAAAAAAAATCTACATCACTGCTTGATGGACAGTGTACCTCTTTTCACCTGCAATAACTTTGACAACTTTCAACATTACATGCACGTATGTCATACCCAAATTTTAGAGCTTGTAGCTTATATTCTAAATTTAGTAGTAACTCTCAGATTTTAGAGCTCCTAGCCTAGAGTATAACTATTTAGTTAAGATTTTTTTATTAAAAAAAAAAAAAAACAGAGAGAGATAGAGTAAAGCAAAACATAAATTTCTAAGTTTAAGTTATACGAGTATGTATTTTATTTTGATATAGCAGGTTTTGGATTTTCTCCATGTCTCTAGGTATTAGATGTATGTGTGTGTGTGTGTGTGTTTGTGTGTATTATTTTATTAGATTCATTCTTTTATTACATGATATCAGATATTAGTTATAATTATTTTATGTCCAACATTATGTAACTCTTACAGAATTTCTAGAGGTAGAAAGTGGACAACCGCTTTAAGCTACTTGACACTCTACAAAGCAAAGCCCACAGCTTCGTCTTTTTCACTATTTTATCTTCGACGTTTCTCTTTGTTCAGCAGATGGGAATTGTTTATTTTCAATTCCACTCCAAGAAAAGTCCTTTGTTTCTCTTGCTCACTCTCTCTTTTGGTTCGTATCTAGAACTCTCAAGGTAATGCATATTTAGGCTATGAATATTATAGTTATATATATCTCCTTTCAGTTACATAAAGATGGTGGTTTATATATATATATATATATATATATATATAATTGTCCAAAGAAAGGGGTGGTTCAAAATTAAGTTGGGTTTATATACGTACCTCTGAAATTGAAGTAGGAAAAGATTTATTTGTATGCCATTAGCTTGATTTAAGGAGAATTTTTAGTTTCTGTACTTGATTTAATGATCCTCTAGATATAAATGAGATAGAATATTTGTATGGGTTGTATGTGTATACTGTTGACAAAGCCGAGAGAAAGAGCTTTCCCACTTGCTTTTAGCATAACATTAGAAGGTCTATATTCTATGTCTTTAACAATATTTCTGAGGGATTATACATATAATATATGTGTGTGTGCGTGTGATTAAAAAATATAAAAAAGGAGAATAGCTTTATCAAGTAGTTCGATGTGTAGTCATTCAAGTATCTGAAAGTGAAGTATTGGCAGTTGTACAAAGACATATTAATAAGGAATGCATGCTCAGAGTTGGACCTTAAATCTGTCATATATAGAGTATATGATTTTATAAGATGCTGGAGTAAGTCTTCTTACTTTTAAAGTACCAGTAAATGAAGCTTTATATAGATGACCTCTAAGAGTAGTAATTATTGAATGGTTTATATGTTATACGTCTAATGTTAGCATATTGTCAGTTTCCCATACGGACTACATTTATCACTAATTAAGGTAAGCAGAACACTTGAAGAACAAGGCAACATAAAAGAGTTGCAAAACAAGGAAGGAAAAAAAAAAAAAAAAAAAAAAGGAATCCTACTTAAAAATAGTAATATAGATTTATTTAAAATAATTTTAGTTATTCCAAGTTATTAATATTGCTTTGAAAGTTATATTATTTTGAATTAATGCTTCTATTTGTTAGGACTTTGTAGGAAGGAAAAGGAATGATTATATAGACAAATCAGATTTTTGAAAAGCGTGTGTATGTTCAAATAAAGAAACTGAACATCTACAAACATAGTTCTGGGTTTGAAAAAATTGAATTTTATATACAAGGGATGGGTCATATAATTAGCTAACAATGACTGGTCAACCCCCACAAGATTTTAACTTACTTGACTATTTTTAGCTTTTTTGGAGTTGACAAATGAAGGGATCCAAAGGTTTCACATTAGGATATATTGCTTTAAATGGTCAAACTACAATATCTAAACAAGTAATTTATATAAATAACTGAACTACGATCAAAGTACTACGGACAAAAGTCATCTTTGACTTTCTCTCATATTTATGCTTTTTTATTTTTTATTTTTTTAATAAACTTGTTTATGAGAAATTTCATATAGCTTGAACAAAGATAACGAGCGTTGTTTTTTGCAAGCCTACCTATTAGAATTGGTCTTTACTACAAAATTTTAGCACGTACGTAAATTAAATGCAAGTGGATTAGCCATACGGACAAAAATTCGTCTTTGACTTTCTTTCACATCAATACCTTTTTTTGAAATATTAAAATATTAATTAATTAAGAAAAATTCAAAGCATACTGCCATAACAAAGGTAACAATTATTATTATTATTATTGTTTTTCATGCCAACCAATGCGAAGACCCGGTAATAGTTTAGTTCGAGAAACTACATAATAATTTTATCTCTTTCCAAACAAAGTATATGATTGTTGATTGTTAGTATATTGCCGGTTTTGAGGCTTCTATCTTTTGAGAAATCGTCGTCGACTATATTGGACCATAATTCTGAACGGAAGGAGTTGGGATCGACGATTTGTTTTTTGTCGAAATTTTTCCCGCATCAAATTTTTTTTCCCAACAATCTATGTTTATTTTTTTTTTTTGGATAAATTATTCGATTTGGTCTCTAGACTCTTCCGTTGGTGATATTTTGGTCCCTAATCTTTTTTTCTTAATCAAATTATCCTTAAACTCTTAAAAATGATGTACTTTAATCCTTCCATTAACTTTTTGACCGAAAAACTAACTTTACAATCACTTTCTAAAAAATTACTATACTAACCCTCACATTGAACTCCCCCCCCCCCCCCCCCCCCCCCCCCAAAAGTCAACAACTTGAAGAAGAAGAAGAAACAACTTGCGGGTTGACAACAAGAAAAAAGGGGAAAAAAAAAAATGTCAACAACTTGAAGAAGAAGAAGAAGAAGAAGAAGAAACAACTTGCGGGTTGACAACAAGAAAAAAGGAAAAAAAAAAAAGTTTTCTTCTTCCCCTCTCTCCCTTGCAGATTCAAAATTGATGCTACACTTCTCATGTCCTAGGCCCAAAAATTTAGCCATATGCAACTAATACCCAAATACTTTGCGGATTATTTATATAGATTTCTAAATTAAATGTGGTGATTTTAAAAAATGTCCATTTTTTCTTTAATTTATAAAAATATCTAAAATAGTACTTATAAAGACGATATTACTCTTCATAAAAGAATTGATAATTATTAAAAATAAAGGAATTATTAAAAAGGGAAAAAAAAAAGGGAAGAAAAAATGTATGAGTAAAGACGTCTAAATTTGATTTCATAAAATTGGTAAACAAATTGTCATAAAATGAAAAGAAATCATAATGATATAGTAATACTATTAAAAAAACATCATAATGATATAGTAATTATCTTTAAAAATAAGCAATTTCTTATCACATTTAAACTTTAGAAACTAACTATTAAATCAATACCAATAAAAATAGAAGAATAAATTATCATCATAATGTTATACTTATCATAAAGAACCTAAATCATACTAAAAAAAATTAGGTTTCTAAGAAACCTAAATCATACCTAAGAAACATGTTTATAAAAAAAACATAAATTATACTAAAAAACAATCACTATAATAAAGAACTAGTCATTAAGATAAAGATAAAATAATAGTGAACAAATTAGGAAAAATTTTGAAACATAATGAGGGAAATGATTTTAAATATAGTAAAAGGGTAAAATGGATATTAAAAGTGATTGTTTCTTTAAAAACTGGCATTTATACAATATTATCAAAAAACATACATATTTTAAAATGGTATTCTAAAAATAGACATTTTCTGTAATTATTTCTAACTTTGCTGGCTTTACGAATTAATATGCACACATAATTCTTTGGCTTATAAATCAATATACAAGCAAAGATGCAAGAAGTTATACTGACTATCAAGCCATTTTATGTTTTCTTGTGATTGTTTTGTGTAATATAGTAAGGCCAAAAGATGAACCCTATAATCATTTGTTCATATTTGTGTGAAAGACCATTGCTGAAATCGACGAATTGCGGAGAGGATTTGATGATAAGTGGAATAATTAATATAGCCCTCGAAAATTTGTAGAGAACTCTCTGACGTCGTTGTTGGCTCGCCATTTTCGCAACTCCACTATTCCAGATCTAAGCCAAGGCGACCTCTCCTTCGTGCGTTGTAAGGTCTCTAGGCTCATCTGTGCTCAACAATTACCGCTATTAATTTTTGTCGCGTACCCAACCTGGCCTCCCGCTGCTGCGACCAAAACCACAATGGCATCATCGAAGAAAGAGAAGAGAGAGGCGTCGTCACCATTCCACCACAAGCGCAATACCCAATCGCTGTCCTGACCTCCACCTGACTTCTGCTCCTGTGCGAGCCTCTTACATGGAGTTTTTGCAGATTTACAAATTTATTTTCAGAATATATTTTCTCTCTTTTTTAGATTAGATATAATTAATTTGTTGTTTTACTAAATTAAGTGCCCTGTACATGAGATTTATTTTCCCACAAGTTTAACTGAATATACCCTTTTTAAAAGTTTAGGGATATTTTGACCAAAAACAAAAGATCAAGGACTAAACCATAACCAATTTAAGAGTTCAGGGACCAATTGAACAATTCACTTTTTTTTTTCTTTTTTCTTTTTGTCCATTTTGGTTTCTTATTCACCAATGTGATTTTGAGTAGAGCAATCATTGCATTTTCTGAATATAATCGAAAGATCCACGACCAAAGAATAAAGAAAGGAGAAATTCAAGAAAAATGTTAATATTATATGTACGCAGTAATTAGCTGGGTCTAATGATGCATCCGCGAAATGAGAAATTAACATGGGGGCATAAGGAGTTTTATTTTTCAGTTGTAAAGCATTCAGGACATCAAGAGTTGATTTCTGTTCAATAATTACCCTTACATGCTACGCAAGTTAACTTTTTTTTATTAAATTTTTTTTTTTTTTAAATCGAAATGTCAAACACGCTCCACAGGATTTTTATCAATTTATGGACACATTATAATCCCAACTTTTAAAAAAAATATATATGTGATATATGTGAGTTTTTAATTTTTTTTTCTTATCAGTATGTATTTAAATGTATTATCATACCTATTGATTATATATACTAATAAAAAGATAATAATTATTAGAATTGTTATCCCTAAGGCTACTCTAATTTGACATCAACAAGTACAAGAATTCGTCTAATAGAATTTGGACATGTTACAAAAATTTTAGCACGTAAACTAGATGTCAATTATTACAGTCAAAAATTATTTTTGACTTTCTCACATATATACTCGTCAATTTTTTTAATATATTTATGAGAAATTTCAAAGCAATACTACAAGATTAAAATAAAACGTGTATTGTTTTTTTGCATGGCAACCAATGATAAGACCCAGTAATAGTTCTACGGCGCACAACACGCCTTCATCCATATGCTCTACTATAAATATTGACGAACTCTCAATCTATCTCTTCACCAACAAGACGCTTCATTTCTTCATTCTCTTTTCGTTTCCTCTAATATCCTCGTTGCAGATATATAATAGTATTTAATTATATATATATTGTTAATTCTCCCAGATATATAATAGTATTTAATTTCCTTTGATTTGATATGGGTTTACCCATTAAAGGCTATTCTTTTACATGCGCTGCTGCTTTCTTGATGCTTTTGAGCACAAGTAGTTTTTGTACAGCTCAACTCTCTTCTACATTTTATGACAAAACCGGCCCAAACGCTCTTTCCACCATTCGTACTTCCATTCGAAGTGCTATTTCTAAGGAACGTCGAATGGCGGCTTCTCTCATCCGTCTTCATTTTCACGACTGCTTTGTTCAGGTTGGAAATCTAAACATATATCAGCTACTCTTCACAATTTGGGATCTTTGTGCATGCATTAAGCCGTATGACTAATCGGGTTTTTACTGCAGGGATGCGATGCGTCGATCTTACTCGAGAAATCAGACTCTGTACCGGAGAGCGAGCAGGATGCGTTACAAAACGCTGGATCAGTAAGAGGTTATGAAGTAATAGAACAAGCAAAATCAGAGGTGGAGAGCATATGTCCTGGGGTTGTGTCTTGTGCAGATATTCTCGCAGTTGCAGCTCGTGATGCATCAGTTGCGGTGAGTGGTCCGTCCTGGACTGTGAATCTTGGGAGAAGAGATTCTACTACAGCAAACGTAGCTGAAGCCGGGACAGATCTTCCGAGTTTCAGAGCCAGTCTAGATAGTCTAATTTCTCTGTTTGATCGCAAGGGTCTTAATGCCAGAGATATGGTTGTACTGTCAGGTACTTACAATCCTTATAACATGCATTTCATATACATGTTAACATAATAAGTTACTAACAATTGTTATCAACATTTTCTGCAGGTTCACATACTATTGGGCAAGCTCAATGCGTGACATTTCGTGAAAGAATATACAACGCATCCAGTGATATCGATGCTAATTTTGCCAGAACTCGCCAACGTGGTTGTCCCAGCACCCCTGGTCAAGGCAATTCGAATTTGGCAGCGCTTGATTTGGTGACACCCAATCAACTAGACAACAATTACTTCAAGAATTTGATTCAAAAGAAGGGTCTTCTTGCTTCGGATCAAGTTCTCTACAGCGGACAATCAACCGACAGCATTGTGACTGAGTATAGCAAGAGCCCTTCGAAATTTAGCGCTGATTTTGCCGCGGCCATGATTAAAATGGGAAACATCGAGCCTCTCTCCGGTTCAGCCGGGGAGATAAGGAGGATCTGCAAAGCTGTGAACTAAAATTTTCATACATATGGTTCATTAGGTGGAAGGATGATGCATCCTAAATTTCCTGGTGAACGCATTCCTAGGCTTTCAAAATTATTTTATTTGTTTTTTTAATTATTTATAAACAATCATTCATTCTAATTGTAATCATTTGTATACAAGTTATTCTTTCCCTTTTATAATTATTATTTATGCTACGTGCATGATTCCTTTTGTTCTATACTTGATTGTAATTGTACGAAACAAAATTGGAATGGGACATATTGCAAAAGTGAAAATAACTTTGAGAGAATGCCGATAATTGATCTGTTAATCCATCTAGAATGTTATGATGCTAGTCCGGGACCAAATAGACGATCTCCAACCAATCCACGGAAATTAATTTTTCATCAAGGCGTTCCTTTCGAAAAGCCACTGTGCAATTCAGTCAGCAAACTACAATACAGAAATCAGTTAATAAATCAGTTAATATTAGAATTAAAATAGGAAAAATATAAAAAAAATTCCCCCTAAATTTTATCACTAGTGTTAAGATGCCCCTTAAACTTTAAAAAGTATTTGTTGTGTCCCCTAAACTTTAACAAGTGTGTCATATTACCCCCTGTATTGGATTCCGTCAAAAATTTAGATGGATTTGCACGCGTGATGCATATGAAAAGGGTAGAATTGACAATTCATTCAATTTCTTAAATAATCTAATTAATTCATCTTTTCTTTACCCAAAAGAAAAAAACAGAAAAGAAAAAAAAAACGACCAATTGATTTCTACGTTTGGTAAACCAACTCAAACTTAAATTGTTCATCTCAATTTTGTCTTTTTTTGAAAAGTCAATAAAAATTATAACTAATTTTTAAAAAGTCAACTAACTCTAATTTAAAAATTTCAACTCCAACCGTAACACCAAACGGTTAGGGTTTTGAGTCAGAATTTGGGGGGTGGGGGGGTGTTTCCATCAGACGAGGGAGAGTCAATAAAAATTATAACTAATTTTTAAAAAGTCTCACGATCCCATCTGACGAGGGAGAGTTTGATATCTACAGCGATGCATCCAAGATGGGCTTAGGAGCAGTTTTGATGCAGAAAGGGAAAGTCGTGGCTTATGCCTCACGGCAATTGAAGGAGCATGAGAAGAACTACCCGACCCATGATTTGGAACTAGCAGCTGTGGTGTTCGCCCTTAAGATTTGGCGACACTATCTTTACGGCGTTAAATGTCAGATTTTTACAGATCATAAGAGTCTTAAGTACATCTTCACCCAGAAGGAACTCAACATGAGACAAAGAAGATGGTTGGAATTAGTTAAGGATTATGATTGTGAGATTCTTTATCATCCCGGAAAGGCTAACAAAGTCGCTGATGCACTGAGTCGGAAGTCGTCTGCCTCCCCCATGTCAATTCAAGCACTACCACAACCGCTCCAGGAAGATATCTTCAAGCTTGGAATTGAGCTCGTTACGGGAAAACTTTCCTCATTGACTCTCCAGCCTACAATTCTTGGTGAAATCAAGGAAGCTCAGGGGCTCGATCCTAGTTTGGTCAGGATAAGGAAGGAAGTCATGGAAGGAAAAGAAACTAATTTTGGTGTGTCAGGTGAGGGTATCCTTCATTTTAAAGGTAGGTTATGTGTGCCTAGCAATGAAGAACTTCGAAAGCAGATTCTATCTGAGGCTCACGACACTCCATACTCTGTCCATCCCGGAGCGACTAAGATGTATAAGGACTTGAAGGAGCATTTTTGGTGGAACAAAATGAAGAACGACGTGGCTGAATTCGTGAGTAAATGCCTAACCTGTCAGAAAGTTAAAGCGGAACACAAGCGACCAGCTGGGCAATTGCAACCTATAGAAGTTCCAGAGTGGAAATGGGAACAAATCACTATGGATTTTGTGGTCGGATTGCCGAAAACCATTGAAGGTTATGACGCCATCTGGGTAATTGTAGATCGTTTGACTAAATCAACACGTTTTATAGAAATTAAAGTGACTTATTCCTTGGAAAAGTTGGTGGAATTGTATGTATCTAATGTCATTAAGCTACACGGCATTCCCTTATCAATCATTTCAGACCGCGATAGCCGTTTCACCTCCACTTTTTGGAAAAATGTTCAGAGAGCGATGGGAACTGAGCTCAAGTTTAGCACTGCTTTTCATCCTCAGACGGATGGTCAATCCGAGCGAACCATTCAAACCTTAGAGGATATGCTTCGTGCTTGCGTCATGGACTTCAAAGGTGCATGGAATAAGAAGCTACCGTTGATCGAATTCTCCTACAACAACAGTTATCAGGCAACTATCGAGATGGCACCCTATGAAGCACTCTATGGCAGGAAGTGCCGATCACCGGTACACTGGCATGAAACAGGGGAGAAGTAATTGGAAACCACAGATTTCATTATCAAGACCACTGAAGCAGTCAAGAAAATACGACAACGAATGGAAGCAGCTCAATGTCGACAGAAGAGCTATGCCGACAAGCGAATGAGGCCTCTTGAATTTCAAAAAGGAGACTATGTTTTCTTGAAGGTAGCACCAATGAAGGGCGTGATGCGATTCGGAAAGAAGGGCAAGTTGAGCCCGAGGTACATAGGACCCTTTGAGATCACAGAACGCGTCAGTAAGGTAGCTTCTAGATTAGCACTACCGTCAGAGTTGTCAACCATGCACAACGTCTTTCATGTCTCAATGCTGAAGAAATATGTCCCAGATCCGTCTCACGTAATAGAGCATGAACCAATTCAAGTTCACGAGAACCTCACTTATGAAGAAAAGCCAGTGCAAATTCTGGCTCGTGAAGAAAAGACTCTCCGAAACAAGACCATACCTCTTGTCAAGGTGTTATGGCGAAATCACAAGATCGAGGAAGCCACTTGGGAACGTGAAGACGAAATGAGGAAAAATTTTCCATTTTTGTTCTAATTTTCAAGGACGAAAATTTTGTAAGGAGGGTAGATTGTGATGCCCTAGAAATTCATAAGCATAATTCATGAACTATTATTATGATTTCTTCATTAATATGCTTTTAATGAATTATCTTGATGAATATCAAATTTCAAGATCGACTGATAATATATGTATCATTGATGTGATGATGTCGATGATTTAACAATGTTAAATTTCTCTATTTAAATGAGAAATTTTAAATACATAAAATATGAGATGAACGACATAAAAAAAAAAATTTATACGAAAAATTAATTATGTCGTATTAGGGGGATTACGATAATTTTTGGAAAGGACCCCGATTATTATTATTAGGTCGATTTAATGATCTTAATATTTATTTTGATTATATCAATAGTCAAGCTTTGAGACCATGATTGGGAATTAATGTGTCACATGAATAGAAGATGAATTATTAGTATTTACTCTTAGGAAATCCAAAGGTGGAAAATTGATCAAAATTTATGTTTGATTTGAAATCAATGGTGTAGATTTGATGCTAGAGAATACTAGGCAAATCAATGGCCAAACTTTGGATGATAAGTGACCAATGAGAACTTAGGGTGAGGATAGGTGTGATGGAAGATCCAATGGATGGGAATGAAGATGACAACTTGGATCAAGGGTGGAAATTGAAAGAAAGAAAAACAAATAAAAATTGAGAAGGCCAAATGAGGGGGATCGGTTTTTGGTTCAAGAAACAAGGGAAAATGTGAACAAAGGAGAAAAGAAGGAAGTGGTGCATGCATGCAACCACATGTAAGAGAAGGCATGGTTTATTTTGGCAAGTTGACTTTAGGAAATGACAAGTGAAAGTGACTTTTCATCTCAACTTTATTGAACCAAATTTCACCCAACAACCCTCCCCAAAGTGCCGGCCATTCAAGGGCTGATTCAGCCAAATATTTTTTCAAATTTTCTCCCCCAAAAGACAGCTCTCTCAAGGCCAAAGTTGGCTAAGCACAAACCCCTAATACCTCATTTTCTTTCTCACACAAGTTAAGCTCTCAAATCCTAACTCTCTAACCACCACCAAGCTCTAAACAAAACCAAGAACCACCAACACTATTCTCCAACTCCAACACATCTCTAGTACCCTCCTCCATCCATTTTCAAGCTCTAAGAAACCCCTTTCCGAAGATCGAAGAACTGAGAGACGGAGTTAGAGGACGTTTCACTAAAGGTAACCTAGCGGTATTCTTCGTGTTGTAGTCTTTTTGGGAGAACTAAAGCATGATATTTAGTTATGATCTTAATATTAGACTTTTCTTACTTAGGAAAAAGTTTTGTGAAGAACTTGGAAGGTTCGAGATCTTAAAGGATTCCCGGAGCATTTCGGTAAGATCTATGAACTTTGTTGAAGTTTGTAGTTGTTGTGGTAATATGTCATGCATTAGAAGCTTTGGTATGAAAAATAAATTATGTATTAAGATTCTACAGAGTATAAGCTTCATTTTAGACTTTGGAATCACTTGATTTGCTTTTATATGTCAAAAGTTATGTGCCTTTGAAGTTGTGACACTAAAATGAAGAGAAAATGAACCTCCGAGACACAACATAGCCACGGGTTTACTGTACTCCGAACCCCTTAGACTCAAAATTTTGGACTATAAGTTATAGATCTAAAAGCTATATTCTTTAAGGTTTCCAAAAAGGTATCTTACGCCTTGAACGGATAAATGTGCAATTTTTGACGAATTTTACAAGTTTGGACCATGAACCGAAAATCCTGGCTGGAACCCTGTGCTAGCCACGGATTTTGTATTTTTTGAGTTAGTAAATCTTAACGTTTTATGAAACTGTTCTTATCATACAAAATAGACATTATAAGCTTTCCAATGACATATCTTTTGTCTTATTTGGACTTGTAAGTAAATTGTTATGATTTTTCTAATCTTACCTATGAATCTGGATTTATGGTTTAAATGTGAAACCAACAGTAACAAAACCTAAGTTGATGGTATGAATAACTCAAGTAATAAAGGAAATGACTTTACCACTGTAAAGTAGACATCTTAAGCTTCAAAATGAGATATCATGCGTTTAAAAACGGATATGTACATAAATTTTAATAAATCCCTTAAGATTGTAGTGTAACCTGGTAATCTAAGATTTTACCATAAGACACTTAGAAAAACGTCCACATTAATGTTTGAAATACATGAAATCTTGGAAAACAAGTTGTAAAGACAGAAACTAGATGTTTCAAACTTTCCAACAAGCCATCTAGTGTCCAAAACAGAATCATACTCAAATCTAAATAAATCTTACAAGTTAAAGTCCTACACCGATAAAATGATTAAATAGTAAAATGTGACACAAGGGTAAGTCTTGACATATGAACATATTTAGTTATGAAATGAATTGATTTTAAGTGTACGATCAAATAATGTAAAAATCCTAACTTTATGAAATTAAATCATAAGTTTTAAATGGGCCAAGATAAAATATACTAGATGGTTACTAAGTGTATACCAAGAGATTACCGTAGCCCAACTAAATGAACATAACTTAGGGGTTGGGCTAGCCCAATAATAAAATAGAGGTATACCCTTAGGTGACTCCTTGTCATCTTGATTGATTTATTAATTAATTAATTAATTAATTAATTAATTAATTAATACATAACCAAATGAAATTAATAAAGTAATTAATTAATTAATTGATTAAAAATTAATTAATTAATTATAAGAGTTAGTAAATGATAATCAAGATTATTATGTTGAATAACTACATAATTATAATATATGATTAATTAGAGATTAATTAATCATTAGTTATTAATCATTGATATAATCATCAAAATAATTATGGATAATTAACTAGAGATTAATCAAACATCAATTATTAGATTAATCAAATTATTAATTATTACTATTCGAATTAATAATTAATAATTACTATATGAGAATGAATATTTAAGTAACATAATTAAATTATTAACAAGATAATTATTATAAGTCAATTAAAATTATATAATTGAATTATAATTTCTTAATTAAATAAAATAATAATTAATATTACTTAATTAATTAATTAATCAGTTAATTAATTAATTAAAATAATTAATTAAATAATAATTAATAGAAATTTATTTTAATACTTAATAATTAATAAGAATTAATTGTTAAGGTTAATTATGATATAAGTAAATTAAGTTATCTATAGTTTATTAAATAAATAAATAAAGTAATATTACTATAACTCTATCTAATAATGAGATATTATTAATCAAGATAATTTCTCAAATCTGCATAGTAGGAGATACAACTCTTGAAGTTTAAGCATATAAGACAAGTAAGTACAAACCTCACCTACAACATGGAACAAAATGTCCTTCTTTGTGGATGTTCTACGTTTGTCATGACTTGACTTGATGATGTGATGAGTATATGAGTTACGTATCGTTTTGATTAAGTATTTGATGTGCATAATTCCTCTTGCACTGACATGATCAGCATGCCTCACATATATTTATGTCATAATGATATATGCATAGTGACATGTAAATCTACACATTGTCACAATTAATAAGAATAAGACATATAAAAGATAGGATTAAGTGTCGTACCAACCTCCAATTAGTGAGAGGATATGATAAGAACGAAAGTTATAAAATATGACCTTGGAGACTGTTGGAGGGTCGCTCCCCTAACTCCCCATTGGTTGCGCGCATATGGGTACGACATAGGGGCCCTTAAGTAGACAAGATATGTAAATAATAAAGCATAATTGAACACATATAGTTCACATGCATTTTTAAACATTCATGATGTTACATGTGATGATATGATTTTATGAAAATAATTTGTGAGATATTGTTTGTACTTGCTGAGCGAAAGCTCATCATTGTGTGTTCGTGCTGTAGGTAACGCGGGTAAGCAGCCCATTGCTTAGATGTTCTATGGACTGGCGAAGCTGTGCGGAGGCGATGAAGGACGGGAGTGGGATACCACCACGAATTTAATTTCCGCATTTAGAATATTTTATATTGACTATATTTATAATTATGTTCCAATGTTTTGGCACTACTAAATTAGTATGAGTATTTTACAAGAATAAACCTTAGACTATTTCTTGATAATTTTTATGAAGTTATAACTTTTTTTAAATATCACCTAATTACGATTTTAAATTGGATAATTAGTTGCTAGAGGTTTACAATTTCCTCAATTAAAAATTTTAGTGATTTTAACTTTTGTAGTACGAATATGATTTAAAAAAAAAAATTCTGTATTTTCGGAACCAAACGTAAGTGAATGTTAAGACTAAATTAAATAAGAATATGTAAGTTAGTTAACGGTCTGAAAAGTCGGGTCGTTACAGGAAACAACACTAATCGTTCTCTACCCATGTGCACATGCAATTTATTGCATCTGGGGTAGAGATGAGGATCCTATGGCTTATGTAAGCAACTGGTACGAGAAAGAAACTTATAAGCAAATCTACTCGCACAACATTTGTGCAATAAGATCACGAGATGAATGGCCCTTTAGTGGGAAGACTCCTTTGATGAAGCCTAAGAATAGAAAGAAACCCGGGAGACCGAAGAAGCTGCGGATCCTCGAACATGATGAGCTTATCCCAACTGGAAGCACAAAAATGAAACGACATTTTTTTTAAGGGTTTTTTTATTTAGCTCAACAAAAAATGAGGGAAGGACATTCAATTAACCTAAAAAATCAGTACTACCTTGATAAGTTAGCAAATCCGTCCAAATTTTTTATGGAATCCTTTACATGGGCAATATGACACACTTGTCAGAGTTTAGGGGACACAATAGGCACTTTTCAAATATTTTTGATGATGAACACCAGGTGGAAGAGCATTCGGATATGGAAGAAATACACTTGGATTCTCGTGCCACAAAGCTTTTTGATGCTTTCAAACCATTTGAGGGTTGGAGGAATTATTTCACTTCAATGATTGATCTTCTCGAAAATTGTGTTTCTCAATGCACTTTTGTCGAAAACAACGCCGGAATTGAAAAGTTATTGTCGTTTCTGGAGTTTGTGAAAGAAAGCTTCATTTCGATTGCCATACCACTTCGAGGACTCATTAGAAATTTGTGTTCTTATTTTCCTAGAAACTTCATGACAGGTCACATTTTTGAAGCCACGGATACACCTGTTGATGCACTTGGTTCTTTTGAAACTCTGTTGTTTAGAAACAATGAAACCGCCGACGAGCTTCTGATATCACTATTTACACATCCGAAGGAAATAGAGAGTGCTATGTCTTCCATGGATACAACTATTTTCTATATCAAGCGGAATGAGTGCCTTCTCTTCTTACAAATCTTCTGCGTTTCCTTGATGAGCTTCTTTCTCGTGTGATGAATAAAGTAACAATATAGGAACTATATCTCGGAATGGCTACATTGATATTTTGCACCGCTTTAAGTTCATATAAGCCTTATTCAGTAAAAATGAGACCGCTAAACTTGTTGATTGTTGATGAAGCTCCACAGATGAAAGAGTGTGAATTCTCAATTCCTTTACAGCTACCTGGTCTTCAGCAGGCTATTCTTTTTGGTGGCCACTGTCA
Source organism: Ficus erecta (assembly GCA_008635985.1). Lineage (NCBI taxonomy): Eukaryota > Viridiplantae > Streptophyta > Magnoliopsida > Rosales > Moraceae > Ficus > Ficus erecta. The sequence goes on from BKCH01000102.1 coordinate 459,314, forward strand.
ACTACCAGCATCCGGCACTACCAAAGTAAGTATTTGTGTCATTAATTTGTCTTAATATCTAAAATCTTTATAGACCGAAAATTTTCTTTTGTTTATTTATAATGATTATTTTATTTTTCCCTTTCTGTGAAGGTCTCTGCCGGAGCTGGTTTCGGAAGAAGTTTATTCGAACGCTTGAGCTTGAAGGGTCATCCGATACACTTTCTGAACATACAGTATAGGATGCATCCATTCATAAGCTTGTTTCCTTGTTCCAAATTCTATACCAAACCGATTTCGGATGCCCCAATTGTTAGAAATAACAATTACTCAAAATCCTATCATCTGGGTCCACTTTTTGGTCCTTATTCTTTCATTAACATTTCTTGTGGAAATGAAGAAATGGATGACGTTCAATATGGCAGGAAAAATATGGTTGAGGTTGATGTTGTGACCAAAATTGTGCAGAACCTGTATAGGGGTGTGTAAATTCGATGTTTGGCATTTATATTACTCTTTTTAACTTCTTTTTCTTTTTTTCTTTTTTTTTTTTAACATGAAAGACAATTCTTTTATTGCTCGACTTTAATGAAGAAGAGTATCTTGAAATTCACTTTGCTTTTTGCTTGTCTTTTCTGCTAGCTTGGAAGGACCAGAGACAGAAGGCTAGCATCCGTGCAACATCGCCGTACACCGCGCAAGTTGCTGAAATACAAGGGTCTTTTTTCTTGAAAGGCTTATAAGCCAGGAATGAAATGAGAATGCAGTATTCGATTTTGAATCTGGTTGGCAACCACAGTTTATTGGTGCTCTCGAATTTGTTGCGTGCGTCGTTTCTGAGCTTCTTTGTAATGAGCAAGATGCAAAGACATGGATCGGAAAGTCAAAATTCAGCTCTGAGTGCCATCAGCTGCTAGTATTGAGACTGTTTGTTGATCTTTGTTTGCTGTGTGTTTACTAGGGGAAGTACTATGATTTACTTTTCGAAACGATGGGCAGGAGAGACATTACTTCTCGATTACCACGGGGGTTCAACGAAAGTATTCGGAATCTGAAACCAGGGAATGTGGATGAAAATGTCGATGTTCTTTCCTTTGCTTTCAGAAACATTGGGAATCCTCTGGTTGTAGTGAGTTCAGGAAGAAGTTCTGCCTACAAAACTTCAGATGCAATCTTTGTAGGCCTCGAGGCTCACCGAGGAAGAAAGAAGTTGATCGGCATAATGTTCAACTAGAGTTCAGGTATTCTTTTAACTCCTGCTTCGCTACTCTGTTAAAATTTCAGTTGAAAACAATCGGAATATATGGAAAAAAGAGGCTAAACATAGATTTTAATATATTCTTTTGTTTCTTGTATTCCTTTTCTATCCTTGTTATATACAGTCCATAGTCTTATACACATAATTTTAATTTCTCAGGTATTGCCACCTTCATTTTAACCGATCAAACTCTTGCGGATAACAGCGGAAAAGTTACCTCCAATTCCAAATACCCAGAGTGGAATAGAGAAGAATCGGCAGCTCCAATGTTTTTCTTTTCAGACATATATTTCGAAGGTTTACACCCTGATTTTGTAAAGAACGTAGTTTTGCTGCCATTTAATCACTCTTGTAACACTGAGGAATTATGTGCTACATTTCATTATTAAATTTCAATTCAGCTTGTATTCTGGATTAGTTAGATGATAAAAATAAAATAACAAACAAAAAATAAAATTGTGACATGAGTATTTAATTGATGGATTTGAGCAACATGAAAACTGATAGGAACAAACGATACGAAGTTGTATCGTTTCTACCCACCTAATTTTGAGAATGTCCATACTTTTTAGTTTCTAAAAAACATGAGAACGCCCCCGAACAGATGAGATTTTTGATTCTCTATTTTCCTAGTGTTACTGAGTCTTGGTCCTCGATTGATCGGAAAAATTCATTGATTGTCGGAGTTTTGTCAAAAAGGGCCATACATGTGCTCGATTTCAATGTGCCAAGATATATTCCCGTTATCGAGCCTTAGCATACGCCTTTCCCTTTAAGCATCGTCAGATTTTACTAGTGAATCCGTTCTTGTCGAAGGATTTTGGCTCAAGTAATATGAGGTTTCTTTTATTTTATACTTTTGTATCTCCTTAATGAGTTTAATGAAATTTTCCCTTAAAAATAAATAAAAACCTTAATTTTTAAAGGTATGATAATAAATTGCATAGTCTTAATAAATCCATATAAAAAAAAAAATTGTTACACACCAACTATAATCTTAATTGTCATGTCAACAATTTTGTTAACTTTAATGAAGGCAGCTAAAGAAAAGGACGTTTTAAATTGTTTTATATAAATCAGAGGGCATTTAAACTATTTTAAGAATTTGGAAGGGAAAATAAACGAATTGGCATAGTTCAAAGAATTTATAAAATCAACATTTACATTAAACGTGTGTGAAACTGAATTTTAATACTTAATCAATAACCTTTTATCATGTTAAGAGAAATAAAATCTTATGCATAGAATTTTGGCCTAGTGAAATTATGGTATGCAACTATAATAAAAGGAGAAAAATTAGGTTGGGTGGCCTTTTTCAGTCACCTATATTAATAGATAATCCAACTTTTTTTATTTAGTAAAATTGCCATTTGTCAATTTTCTAAATATGATTAATCAGCGTTTGACTAAGAAATTTAGTGATTTATGTTATGGTCAATCAATGATTGATGGTCAATCACTGATTGACCAAATTAATTATATTATATGGTCAATCACAAATTAACTATTTAAGAAAATTGATTGATAATTTTTTTAAAAAAAATGACCTTTTAACTAATTTTTAAAAATTTCAGTCTTAAAAAACTTTTTTAAAAAAAAAGGACTATTTAGCTATAAATTTTATGAAATGGTGATTCTATTGATATCCTCTCCTAACTCTCTACACTCTCTATAAAAATAAAGTAATTATAATAATAAAAATAATAATTGGCCCAAATAATTTTTGAATTCTTTAAAAGGTTATGGTTTGGTCACTGTTTTATTTTTTATTTTTTCCTGAGACGACCCTAGACTTCTATTTTCTTGGCTATTTCGGTTCTTTCCGTTAAATTTCTAAGGGAATGAGTCATGTGCATAGCATGTGATCTAATTTGAGAGGGTATTTTAGTAATTCAATAATAATAAGTTTGAAAAAAATAAAAAATCATAAAAAATTTAAAGAGTTATTGGCCCAAATAATCTCTGAACTCTTTAAGAGATGACACTTTGATCCCTATTTTATTTATTTATTTATTTTTTTACCGTGTTGACCCTAAACTTTCAAAAAAGGTGACGATTTGATCATTTCCATTGAATTTCATTAAAAAACTCACGGAATGATCATGTGAGAAGCACATTTTCTGTTTTTTGAAGGAAAATATCTCTAAAATGATGAAAATATCATTATTCATATAAAAACATTTAAAAATGTAAAAGAAAAGAGGAGACAGAGCTAAACTCAAAACTTCCCAACCCCCTCTCTCTCCCCTCCCCTCCCTCCCACTTCCACCACCCCACCACCTCATGCCCCACAGATCTGATGATGGAGCCGGAGCCGGAGGCCGTCTCTCCATTTCTCTCCATCCCTCCATTTCTCTCTCTCTCTCTTTCTCTCCCTCCCACCTTTTGTAGCCGCTTGCCGCGATCTGGGTCCCCCCTGACATGATCTAGGCCCCCCTCCCCTCCGGCGTGATCTGGGCCCTCTCTCCCTACCTTGCAGTTGCCCGCAGCGATTTGGGTTCGCCCCCCCCCCCCCCCCCCCCCCGCCCCCCTCCCACCCCGATGAACCCAGCCCTCCCACCATGGATTCAGACCAGATCCCCTTCCCTACACGATGAACTCAGGCAACCCCTTTCCTCGATCTGGGTTTGAGAGAGAGAGAGAGAGAGAGATAGATCAGGAGCGATCTGTGCCCAACCCTCCTCGATCTGGGTTTGAGAAAGAAAGAGACAGAGAGAGAATTTTAAATTTTTATTATTATTTTTATTTTTTATAGCAATTATTATTAAATTACTAAAATACCCTTTCAAATTATATCACATGCAATGCACATGACTGATTCCGTTATAAATTTAATGGAATTAGATGGAAAGGACCAAATCCTCACCCTTTTGGAGAGTTTAGGGTCAACATAGCAAAAAAAAAAAAAAAAAAAAAGAGGGGGGGGGGTGGGCGGGCAAAGTGTCAGCTCTTAAAGAGTTCAAAGACTATTTAGGTCAATTACTCAAAATTAAAATCAAACCTAGAATTTGAGGGGGGATCTGGACTGAGTTCACTTCGTGGTGGGGGGTGGGGAAGGCGGGAGAGAGGGGTGGAGTTCGGCGGTGGTGTCGGCGGAGGGAGGGAGGGGTGTGTGTGTTCATCGATGGCGGGTATCGAGGGAGGGGGAGAGAGTTGAGATTGGGCCTGAGTTCTCTCTAGAGAGGATGAGGAATCAAGATCGACACTTCAGGGCTTGGGCAGCGGGAGCAACGGTTAGAGGAGAGGGGGATTGCGGGGACTGGGTTCATCGACGACGAGGGTGGGGGTTGGGGGGAGCCTAGGTTCGTCCAAGGATTTGAGGAGGGAGGGAGAAGCAACTCAGAATTTTTTTGGGGGGGGGGGGGGGGTGGGACTTGGAGTCGGGGGGAGGGGGTAGGCTCGACTCGGAATCGCAGTGGAGAGGTACTCATACTCAGGATAGGAGGGTGGGGGAGATCTCGGGTCACAGACGGGGGGAGGGGGGGAACCCAGTCGCGGGTGGGAGGGAGGGGGGGCTAACTCAGTCGCGGGTTGTGGAATCGCCAGTGGGTGGGTGGACGAACCCAGTCGCTGGCGGAAGGGGGGTAGCCAACCCAGTCACCGGGGGGGGGGGGGGGTGAGGGGGGGAACAGAGGGAGAGAGGGAGAAAAAGGGGGGAAGAGAGGAGGGATAGGGATTTTTGGGAGATTGGGGGATATTTTGGTCATTTTACTGCAAAAATGATCATTTGAGTAAGATTCGGTTAGAAATTTAAAAGAGTTTGACAGAAAGGACCGAAACGGCTAAGAAAATATAAGTTTAAGGTCATTTCGGTAAAAAAGAAAAAACAGAGATCAAACTATCACATTCGAGAGAATTCAGGGACTATTTAGGCCAATTACTCTTAAAAAAAAAAAAAAAAAAAGAACATATTGTTTCATTAAAAAAAATTGTTAATAGAACCATCCATAATAAAATTATACACTGAGGCATTAATTAATTAATTGATGTGTATATATTTTTAAAGTATTCAGTGAAAAACGATTTTTTTGAAAAATGCTTTTTTTTTTTTGAAAAAATTGCTAAAATGGGTAAATTTGTGATATAATCCCTTTTATATACCCTATTGATAGAGCTTATTTTTAAACAATTCAGATGTAATCAAACGATTGAAAATGTTGAAAAAAAAAAAAGAACATATTGTTTCATTAAAAAAAAATTGTTAATAGAACCATCCATAATAAAATTATACACTGAGGCATTAATTAATTAATTGATGTGTATATATTTTTAAAGTATTCAGTGAAAAACGATTTTTTTGAAAAATGCTTTTTTTTTTTGAAAAAATTGCTAAAATGGGTAAATTTGTGATATAATCCCTTTTATATACCTTATTGATAGAGCTTATTTTTAAACAATTCAGATGTAATCAAACGATTGAAAATGTTGTTTATGTACGATAATTATAATACACCTTACCTCATTGTATTACATATTAAGCAATTTAAAAAATAATAATAAAAAAAAGAAATTAAAAAAACAAACCAACCTTCATCGGTGGAAGGTCGGGAGCTCCTTGCCAGGGGCTCGACGTAAGTTGAGTGGGGCTTGTTGCTTGTTGTTCTTGGGGGGGGGGGGGGGGGGGTTTCCGTCGCAGGGGTTAGGCGGGGGTTCGTCGAGGTCAGGAGTGGCGGTTGAGGGGAAAGGGTGCAAGGGAATCCCAAGGGGAGGAGGGGGGGATGGGGGGTCGAGATTTTTGGCGGCAGGGGGGGGGGATCGAGATTGTCGGGGAAGGGGGGCTTTCTCGCAGGAGACATGCGCCTTGGGGGGGTCGCTGAAGGTCTCGTCTCGCCGGGGGGAGGTCGCCGGAGGTTGCGTCTCTCTTGGGGGAGGTCCCCCCATCGGCGACCCGACAAGACGTGAACTCCACCGACCCCCCCCTTGGAGAGACGGGACCTTTGGCGACCTCCTCTTGACAAGACGCGACCTTCGGCGACACCCCTGAAAGCGCATTTCTCCTACGAGAAAGCCCCCCCCCCCCCCTCTCTCCCTGATGATCTTGATCCCCCCAGCCGCCAATGATCTCGACCCCCTTCCCTCCCGGCTATCTCAATCTCCTTCTTCCCCCTCGGAGACGATCTCGACCACCCCCCGGAGATTCCCTTGAACCCCTGGCCGAACCCGACGATGGAAACCCCCTCGGACAACGAGCTACAAGCCCTGCCCGGCCTACGTCAAGCCCCCAGCGAGGAGTCCCCAACCTTCCACTGGTGAAGGTTGGTTTGTTTTTTTTTTTTTAATTTCTTTTATTATTATTATTTTTAAATTTCTTAATATGTAATACAATGAGATAAGGTGCATTATAATTATCGCGTACAAGTAACATCTCAACTGTTTAATTATATCTGAATGATTTAAAAATGATTTCGACTGATATGGTGTATAAAAGGGGCTGTATCTCATATTTACTCTCTAAAAATTTTGGTTGAGAATTTCCACATTTTAAGGTAAATATGCATAATATTGTGTCCTTTTACGAAAATATCCTTGAATTGGACATCCATATTTCCATGCATATTTTTTGTGAAGTTCTCATCCACTAATAAATGGCTCTACTGACGTGGTGTTCTTTGTTACCCACATACCCTTCTCCGAAATCCCACTTCCCAAATCCACTCCCCCAAGCTTCTTCAAACCAGAGACCCTCCAATTATGGGAACGACCCTCAAACGCAAGCTCTCCCATGGCCTCTCTTGACCAAGAGACAGCTCTGCCTCTCTTCTCTGGCCTTCATTCTTAATGGGTTTTCCCCAAACTTGCCAAACTCCATTTCCGCCCAAGTTCTTGAGCTTGAGAGATACACGGACTCCAATGAGGGTTTCACTCTCCTAAGGCCCTCCTCTTGGATTAAGGTTTTTTTTTTTTTTTTGGTTACTTTTTCTGTTGTGCCGGTTTTTCTGGATAAGGAATGTGTTGTTAACCCATAATGTTTCTAGGTTGACAAAGCAGGGGCAACTGTTCTGTTTGAGGAGGTTAACAAAGGGAGCAACAATGTTGGGGTTGTTGTGAACCCGGTTCGGCTTTCGACTCTCCGAGAATTTGGGAGTCCTGAATTTGTGGCTGATAAGCTTATACAAGCCGAAAGGCGCAAGGTAATTGCTCGTTCACATTCTTCTATGAATGGCCATTGCCTAAAACTGTCATCGGCATTTGTTATTTTCCGCATTCCGTGCTGATTTTGGAGTCTTTTGATGTAACAATTAGAAAGGAAAATGATAATATGCACTACTGGGGAGACAGGGAGAAGTTCATTAGGAAACTAGCTTATCTGTGCTAGCTTTGAGTTCATGAAATGTCTTTCAGGTGTTAGAAATTCTAACGGTTTTTTGTTTTATGGTCTACGTTAAGAGAGAGTTCTAAATTCCAGAATTTGAATAGATGATTAAAAGAAAATGGTAACTTCTCATAACATGTAGAATTCATGGTGGGATATTAATGGGGCGTTTGGATCAACCATTCCAATGGAATAGTTTTACACTGCAATACAACATTCATTTTGTTGTTAGTGATGTGCATTTGAATGCACGCCTTTTTTTAAGGCTTTTTCTATTCACTGCCATGACGGAAAGAAGTGGTTTTGTGTTCTATAAGTAGACCAAGGCTCCCTAGCCTAACCATAAAGAGAATTGCCTATGATTTCTGTCTGTTGGGCACTCCTAGAAGTGGAATAGGCTAGAAGATTTGAGGGTAGTGAGATTTCATATTTGTTATTGGTCAACTATAGCTCCCCCCAAGTTTAGTTTTCTAGCATCTAGTTCTCTAAAGCTTACTGGAGTGATGTCTATTACTATTTGTTTGTTTAGTCATTTGTATTGGAATGACGTATATGGTCGGGATTCCAATGAAGCACATGCTTTAGTGTTTTGGTTGCGTACTGATAGTTTGGTTCTTTGAAGCAACTGGTGGACTAGTTCAAGAATGAGCAGATATGTCATAGGATGCATCTCTATCCTGTCAAATTATTGTTTTGCAACTCAAATGCTGCCATTTTAATTTGTAAATAATAATTGAGCTCTCTCCAATACAGAATGGTTCTTTTATATGGGATTGTAATGGTAATACGTTGTGTACTTTGAGTTCTCATGATGTACACATATTTGAAAACTGTGTTAACTGCTTCGGTGTTATCGGGCTTGCTTAGGAACCACTATAGGTTGGGTCACTAAGCAAGGCTTTGACTATTAATGATGACCATGACGAGTGGTCTTTGGTCTTTTAAATAACTGAGAGATCTTGGAGGTAGTCATCAACTTAAGACAACTAAAAGATATTGATCACACAACCAAACCTGGACAATGTATATTTTTTTGTTTAATTGTTGTCGAATTCAGCCGTTTACAGTTCTTTTCAACTTTAATTAGCTTGTTATTGTAATCTGATATGGTGACTGCTGCTACTTTTAACACCATGGTTGGTGGATTTTGAAACTCAAACTTGTGGTTGGAAGACAATTTAACTTACTCTCTCTTTCTCCCTGATAAACAACTTTATCTATTTTGTAGGAGAGTACAAAAGAGGCCGAGGTGATTGGAGTTGCAGAAAGATCAGGGCATGAAGGCCTGCAAGTGTATGAGTTTGAATACAAGGTTGACAGCTCCCGAGGAGGCATGAAGAGGATCTTTACAGCCGCATTTGTTGCCTCAAAGAAGCTTTACCTCCTAAATATCTCTCATTCCGACAAACCTGAGAATCCACTGGACGACCATACAAGAATGATGTTAGAGCAAGTTCTTCATTCATTTAATTCAGCTCCCGTCGTCTAAGCTATCAACATGTTTTCCTAGGCGATCACAACCCGTGACGATTCTTTGGTCCTCTGCATGTTGTGTAGATTCATATTTAAACACCGATATCAGAAGCTTGTTGACCAAGGTAGCAGCATTCTTAAAACCGTAATGGTATGAATTTATTCTGATCTACTTTTCTTGTCAGTTGATGGCATAACTTCAAACTGTAGGTTAGATTATTACCAGATTTTGTTAAGAAAAGAAAGGAGCAAATTAAATATATGTGTACTTAAATGCAAAAACGATTAAATAGTTTTGGTCCGCTTGAGGTGGAGAATTTAAGTTAATTTGATTGGAGTTGAGTTGAGTTGAGTTTCGGAATTGTGCGTTTGGTTGAAGATGAATTGTGTGGAGCTAAAAAGTATAAAAACTTAAAATGTATTCTAAAAAAAAAATATATTAATATGGATATTGTTTCGTTTCTCTCGAAATTCTATGCAATTAAATAAAAAAATCATCTCATTTTAATTTGAAAAATATGTTGACATGAAAATTATCCCTTAGCGATAAAAGTCTGTTGTCGGCCTGTGAGTTGTTGTCTTGCAACAAGGGTGCCACATATTATCTTCAGTTGATGTTTTGATATCTAGGTTGATTATCCAAATTGATACGTTTGTGATAAGAGATGATGTACAAGATTTGATGAAAACAATATAATATATCAAACTGAATAAGAATAAATGAATCACAATTTTTTAAGGTTTTTGAAGCAGCTGATCATGAGCTTGAACATGATAAAATTATGCATCTGAGCTGGGAATTTTTGAATTGAAAATGCAACGGCAGATCATGTGCCCGATCTATTATGTTGTTCATTATCCCCATATCATTAATTTAGCTTTGAAACTGAAACATTGAATTATTAAAAAAAGAAAAAGAAAAAAGAATACCGGACACTTGGACTGTATAGGATCATTTAGGATGTATAGGATCATTTAGGATGATGCTATATTATAAGGTCATTTTCAATATATATTGTATTTGTCATTAGAAAGTGTGAAGAAAAAATATTATCCAATTTTAAACTCTTACGTATATATGTTATTTTTAATACTGTTTTTATTTTTATCATCATTATTAAGTGTTGAAACTTGTAAAAGTAAACTTTAGTATTTGAATAATTTAAATGAAAATATTTTAATGATTAGAATACTTCAGTAGATGGATCAATAAAAATCAGTATTAAATTTTGTATCATATTTAGTGATAAATTTATCACTAAATTTATCATATGAAAATTTTGATATAAAAAAATAATGCATTGAATAAAGCTGTCATTATTGTAAGGTTTTTTTTTTTTTTTTTTTAATTTTTTATTTTAGGGATAACTATAGGGTGGGTTGGGGGTAGGTATGCTTCCCCACTTTCATACCCACCACTCTTTTTACCATCCATATCCACCTTATTTAATACGGATGCGGGTAATCATCACTAGGGGTGTTGTATTCATACTATACCCATTTACCCATTAATATTTAAAAAAAAACTCAAAACAAATTTCATTAAAGTTTTTATAAAATTTGACAACATAATCACAAATGTATCTTAAAATAAAAATGAAATCTTAAAAACAAATCCAATCTCAAAAAAACTATAAATAAATTTATTAATACTAAAATATTAAAATACTAAAAATTCAAATTATGTATATATAAATATATATATTTTAAGTGTAAATATAAGTGGGGACAAGTGCGGATATTGGAGAGCTTCCCCACCTTCGCCCCGCACCCATACCGGGGATTGATCTTAATTCCCATACCCGTCTTCATACTCGTATATTATCCCATATACTTCTAATGGGGTGGAAACCCGTACCCATAAATAAAAATGTCATTCAAACTTTTTTATTCCTTGGATTCAAAGAAGTCAACGGATTGGGATCATATTTGGAATAAACAACCTGAATTAAAAAAAAATAACAAATAATGCTACGTTGTAAACTTATAGGCGTAGCTATTGTTTTTGTATTGAAAAAGTCTTTGCTCCATATTAAAAAACAAAAAACAAAAAAAATAAAAACAAAAACAAAAACAAAACAAAAAAACCAAAAAAAAAAAAAAAAAACAATGAGATACTTTAATACTCTTTTCAAAAACACGAGATGCCGTTGGTATAAAGACAAACATGATATTTTGAAAATAGTCTACCATCAATTCATATTCATCTTCAATATGAAGATATAGATTTTTCATTTTTAATGGGAGAATATATTAAAACTAATATTAATCAATATAATCTCAAACTACAAGAAAACCACGGACCTTAAAAAACAATCGGGTCTACCATAAAAAAAACTCAAAGAAAACAATTTAGGCAAATATTCTTGTATTGAATTTTGATAATGATCACCAAAATAAGTACACAATAATAGAGCACTAATTTTTTAATAAAACATTTACAAATGATGTAAAAATATGATCCACAGGAATCGAAAGACTCATTGCCCTAAGACCCCGGCAAAATACTGTTAAGAAACGAATCTAGCTAAGCAAAAACATAACCTAACAATAGCAAACTAGAAAACCAGTCCAACAAATTGAGGGTAAAATCCTCCTCATTAAAAATCATAAGACGTATTAAAGCAATAGAAAATCTCAGGCACCATTGACAAAATCTTTGGAAATGAGATGATTGACAAAAAAGTCATTGGAGAAAATAATAGTGCTCATGAGATGCACAATGTAGTTGAAGTGTCGCCGGAAAAGCAAAGCTCCACATGCCACCACCATTCAAATCTCACTCCACATGCCACCACTGTCGTCGCTGAAAGACTGCCACCACCATACAAATCTCATCATTGTGGAGATCAAACACCCCAGAGGATTTCAATCGCTTGATGTTTGATACACCAATAGCAACGTTCCAAACCAATAGCCACCAACTTCCGTCCCACTTTCGATCCGCCCCATAGGAAGCTCCATGAACCACATCCATTACCAATGCCAGAAAGCCCTTACTATATGACAAGCTTGGTCATTTCTAGGTCAGGAGTCCGAAGTTGCGCTAGAGACAGTCTCTGAGCTCCGGCCATCCCATTTCTTGTTTCTCATTATTTATCGGATTTAGAGTTAAATAACCTTTTTTTAAGAAATTTTTTAACAAATGGCTGAAGTACTTAAAAATTTGTTAAAATATTATTTTTTTTAATGGTCAATTACTGATCAAGATTAAACACTAAAACCGGACATCCACCTTAATTTTCTTTTATTTATTTATTTCCACTCTAGGGTTGAGTAATCCATTCGGTATGGAAAAGTGAGAATTTCAAAACTTATTCCAAATTATATATACAGGTACGTCCATAAAATTATAAAACACACACACACACACACAGGATAGGTCTTATTTACGGTAGTGGGTTTGGGTCAGATAGATCTGGCAGATGAATATAGTCTGGACGGTTTAAAGTGGACGATTTTGAATTGAAGAAGTAAAAAGGGCATACTAAAAGAAACTGACAGCTAGCTAGTTGTAGGCTTCGGTAAAACTATCATTAAAAAATGAGGCTGAAGAAAATAAATAAAAATTAATAAACAAATAAACAACAAGAATGATTATCTTCTTCAGAGAGTAAAGCCTTTCTTCTCTCCAATGGCGTCCTTCTCGTCCGCGATCTCAAACCCTGGCCACCACCTTATCGTCTCTACAAACGCGTTGCCTCGTGACGCCAACTTCAACAAGCCCTTCGTCTCTCTTACTATCCTCACTGGACTTGTTCTTTGCACTAATCCACTTCATTTTCACACTCTTTGCCAGGGAAAAAGAAAAAACTTCACTCTCTATTTGGTTTTGGAATGAAGTGTGGACGTTTGTTCTCTACCAAGAAAAATGATGGCCTTCTTGGTTATAGCAATTTGTTCTGTCTTGGTCTCCATTTTGGAGCCTGCCTTTCTTCGCCTGGAACTTGGTCGGTAACAATGACGGTCTCATCGCCGGCCGGCGAGATAATGGACCCTGTGAAGTGAAAGTGGGTTTAAATTCATGAAAGAGACTGAATTTGTAACAAAACCAACAACACCAGGGAAACTCCATGTCACTACTCTCATATTCATTGCCTCAAAGCTATGCCATCTCTCTCTCACTCAAAAATGGCTCTGTTACAAGCATGAGCTTAAATTGCTCTTTGTTACAGATCTGATAATTATAGTCCACACTCCGTGTATAACTATGTTCCCATTCCAATATCACGTTTTCACATTGTCAACTGGAACATTTTTATATCATCTATATTCTTTTCTTAATGCTATTGAAGTTATCTTTGGATCATTCTGTTGAACATAATACAGATCTAACTTTTGAAGAAATCATTTTTATATTCGTTTGACAGTCTGGGATATCCATATTTGCTTATTCCCCCTTCAACACGTGTACAGTCTTGCCTATAATCACTAACACACCCTATCTCCACCTCACTACCATTAAAAAAATGGTATCGGATTTGAGACCTTTGCTGTAACTTTATACCAAGTAAAGAGGGTAACTAATTCTAAGATTTGGAATTTAATTAATCCCCACTAAGTTAAGGTTTATGATTAAAATAGATAAGTATATGAGTGAAAATATGTTAAATTAAGTTAAATTCCAAGATGGCACAAATATAAATTGTCACTTTTTGGACTTCCAAAACTATATCGATCTACTAGTTAATACAAGTTGTACGATATAAAGTATTTAGATATATAGTCTAAATATTATGTTTTCAATAAAAATGTTGCAATTTTCATGATTATTAAATCAAGTTAAGAAGTAGTAGCGGCCCTACTGTTGTGTGAAATCTCACAAGTATACAAGGTTGCCAAGTTCTAATAGTATAGGGTCAGTAAGTGTTGTATCCACTGAGATTGTTTTTTAAATTGAAGTTAAGTACCACAATTATTGCAACCCAACTTTATATAGACAAACATTAAATAGAAAATAAACTATCCTAAGCAACTAAATTAAACTAAAAACAAGTGAAATAAATACAAAAAGATTATATGGATTGAAGGGAATTCAATGATATATAAGGCTAGGGGTTTTTGATTTCACTTGACTAAACTATGCTTATCCAATTCACGGCTTGTTAATTGAATTCATTCAAATTATTAATTGTGGGCGCCAATTTTAATTTCACTTTCTCTCCCGTGTGCCGAGTAAAATAATATGCAAAATTAATCAAATTAATATCCCTATTAACTCAACCAATTAAGCACTCATTATGCAACCATACTCTAGTGATTACCCAAGTCAGCCTCCTGAACTTAATATTACTATGGGTTGTGTTTTTCAAGTTCCAACATATGAAATTAACTCTCCCGAGCCCAATTTCACACATCTGATAACTCTAATTTAATGGAAAATCAAATTAGGAAAAAGCATAGAGAAACACAAATGATTCAAAATGGGATTCACTTAACAAGCATTAAAATCATTAAAACATAGTCATCATCAAGCTACATAATACCCCCTAGCTTAAAAAGTTTAGCTAGACATCAAAGTTCTCAAATCCATAACCAAGTTCAAAACAAACATCAAACCCATGTTCAAGCACCAATTCAAAGAGTAAATATAAGTTCAAGAGCTACAAAGAGAGAGGAAGGTAGGAGAAAGAAGAACGAGTTGAAAAACAAGCTCCCAAATCTTCAATCTCCTTGAATCTCCAATAAAAGGTAGGCCTCAAAACCCTTGAAGTTTTCTCTCTTGTTTGTTTGAAATTTGGGTCTTCAAAAAGCTCTCTACAATTTCCAGCCAGTTTTCCTTTTATATCCTCCCTAAAACATCACATTTTACCTCAAAATTAGGTTTTCATGTGTATGGGGTGCTGCAACGGGCTTTTTTCCGGCTGTAGCGCGCATATGGCAACTGGAGCATCTCAAGAGGCGCGCTACAGCGGATGAAAGGCTTGCTGCAGTGCGCATTTGCTAGTTGGGAGCGAGCTGCAGTGCGCCTTTTATCTGTTGCAGCCAGCAGTCAGGCTCTCTCTGGCCTGGCAGCAGCGCTGCAGAGCCTATTTGGAGTGCTGCACCCTACAACTAGGTTGTTTCTAGCTGGAATGAAGGGCGCCCGCTACAGCTCTTCTTTGGTGCGCTGCAGCCTGCTTCTTACTTCTCTAGTTTTCTTTTTGGTGCCTTTAGGATCCTCTTTTTGGGTCTTCTTTGATCCGGCATGCTTCGCTTTGCTTCTTTTGGTCACGGCTCTTTCCAAGTAGTTCTAAAAAAAATCTCATTTTGCCACATTTACATCTAAATCCTCTGTTTATTTATAAATCCTACAAGATCACATAAAAACACATTAAACTAACAAAAGCACTTGAGAACTTAGAAATATTTGAACTCAAAAGTACTTGATTTGTAAGTAAATAACCTCCTCATCAAATACCCCCAAACACAAACCTTTGCTTGTCCTCAAGCAAACCAAAAGATTAAAAAACAAAACACAAATCAAGTACTGAGACATAAATGTAAATTGTGAGTTTTGTATTGAGTCGAAAACCGTGCAAGTATCTCCTAAGCCACACAATGTTCCAAGCTCAAATGAAATGCAAACAATGAGATGATCAAGAATTTCAACATCAAGCATCAATTTCACTCCACTCAAGACTCCCAATATATAAGTGTGTGCAAAATCAATCTCACTTAACTAAATGAACTCCAGATAGACCTATGTGCTTAGAAGAATATGAGTGATTTCTAAATGGTGAAGTTAAGAACTACAATAGGCCCATTGTTCGTGTCACTCTCCACTAATGTAGGTTCGTGTGTCGTTGAAGATCAAAAAGACTATTGAGAGTTATAATGTATGTCTAGAGTGAAGGGTGGATGAGATTGTTATTTTTAGGCTCGAATCACCCTAGGCATGTATCACTACTCATGGATCTTACATGAACCTTAAGAAAGCATTCACTAACTCTGCATCTCATCATTCTCTTTCATTCAATCATTCCCACATAAACTTATTCACAACTATGCATAAACACAAAAAATTAAGCATAATAAATTATTTTCTCTCTCTCTTTCTTCTCTCTCTCTCACACACAACTACACCCCCCAAACTCAATTTTTTTATTTATACCTTTTGAAATTTGGGAGTAGCCACGTTTTTTTTTTTTTTTTTTTGAGAGAAGAAAGAGTAAATAACAACTCATAAATGAATCTCCAAATGTAACCCATACTTGCCCTTACTATCCCATACTTGCCCTTACTATCACTAATCCATGCAAAAATAAAATAAAATAAATGCAATCATGACTATTAGTGATGGGTTTAAGAATTGGAAATTCATTTAGTGGTTTGGATGCACTTATGTAGGCGATAAAAGAAATAGGCAATACGGCGGTTCAATGGGGTTAACTAAGGATGAATTTTTCAATGGTTAGCTTCAAAGGCCCAAATGATCAACGAAAATGCCTAAATCATCTCTCCAATGACACTTAACCTAGGATTTCGTCTCGAGTTTCACTCAAATGGTTTCTAGTGTTCATGAGATATCATGGCCTACCCAATGCACATAAATGTTCTCCAAATGCTCAAAAGATCAAGTGACCATGATTCATGGTGCTCAAATGTAAAGAGTCAAGAGCAAATTTCAATCAATGCGAGTCAAGCACACAGAAATATCAATGAATTACATTTCAAAATACCTAAAAGAACATAAAGTGACTATATCTATCATCAATATCAAGTCATTTCATCTCAACAGAACTCACAACTTATTCAAACAAACCGAAAAGGAAAGTAAATAAAAGCATGACCACAAGAACACAAATCGAAGAGAGGAAAGTTCATAATCAACACCCAAGCAAAGCCAAAACCCCATATAAATCAACCAAAGAATGTTCCCACCCCAAAACTTCAAAAGAAATATTGTCCTCAATGTTTACAAATTCAATTTAAGCACAAGGGAATAAGAACACGTACTGGGGAGGCGAGCTAATCTCGCCTCTTAGTGTGGTTGGCGAAATGCTCTGAGCATGGTGGCATGTACTTTGGTTGGTGTTGGGCTTTCCTTAATAACTTGTGACTTTAGACTCAATTATTCCGATGCCAAGGGAGCTCATCAAGAAGTGGCTTTCGCCCATAATATGTGTCGTACAACACATCAAATGGGTCTTGATTTTGGACTCCCTCAAGCTTGGCGAGATATGGATGTAATCGGCTTGTACGCTCAACTCTACTTGGTTCGAGTGGCTTGAATGAATAGTGTTAGAGATGGTGGAGGAGGTGCCGGCCACATTGGATCTTCATAGACATGATTGCGCTTGATCAATGGTGGCTCAACGATAGAGATCTCAAGAGGTCGAGGCTCATAGTCATCTTCTTGTGATTCTTAATTAATACATAAGTCTTGTGTCTCTTCCTCTCTCAAAGAGCCGTCATCAAACAAGTCCCATTTCTCCTCCCTTGGTGTCGGCTCTTCATGGTGGTTCTCCAACTTCTCTATACGAAGCCTTGTTTCCTATGAAAATTGGGCAAAAAGGGCTTGAAGATCAGGAGAAGCCTTGGCATGGTGAAGTTTAGTTTCATCCCATGGCTCCGAAATGTTAGAACTCTCCTCCCAACTTGGGTTGTTTGGTGAATGATTCCAATTCCAATTGTCATAATCGGCCATGTCTTCCAACAAACAATAGGCTTTATCCACAGTTAATTAGTAAAAAGAGGTGGTACCATTTCTTTTTTCAACCCAAGTTCTTATTGTGGCGCATAACCCATTGAGGAAGATTTGTAGTTGACACTCCATTGAGAAACCAGGATAAGGGAATCGAATGAGTAATTCCTTGTATCTCCACCATGCATTATAAAACGGCTCCAAATGTTGTTGAGCAAAATTCAAGAGGACTTGTTGTTGCGACATCTCCAAGTACCTCACAAAACATACATTCAGAAACAAAAGTTAAAAAGGAAAATAAATGCCTAAATTAAAATTAGGTTACTTACTCACAATATTAGCAACAATCTAAAACAACAATGGCAACCTCGCCAAAAACTTGTTATGTGAAAACTCGCAAGTATACGAGTTTGCTAAGTTTTGATAGTATAGTGTGAGTGAATGTCGTATCCACTGGGATTGTTTCTTAGATTGATGCTAAGTACCATGATTATTGCAACCCAACTTTATATAGGCAAACATAAAATGGAAAATAAACTAATCTAAGCAACTAAATTAAACTAAAAACAAGTGAAATAAATACAATTAGAGATGTGGATTAAAGGGAACTCAATTGGAGATATGGATTGAAGGGAACTCAATGATATGTAAGGCTAGAGGGTTTTGATTTCACTTGACTAAATTATGCTTATCCAATTCAGGCTTGTTAATCGAATTCATTCAAATCATTAATCGTGGATGCCAATTTTAATTTCACTCCCTCTCCTGAGTGCCGAGTAAAATAAATGCAAAATTAATCAAATTAATATCCCTATTAACTCAACCAATTATTAAGCACTCATTACACAACTCTACTCTAGTGATTACTCAAGTCATATTAGCCTTCCGAACTTAATATTACTATGGGTTATGCTTCCCAAGTCCCAATATATGAAATTAACTCTTCCGAACCCAAATTCACACATTTAATAACTCTAATTTAATGAAAAATCATATTAGGAAAAGCATAGAGAAACACAAATGATTCAAAATGGGATTCAATCAATAAGCATTAAAATAATTAAAACATATTCATCATTAAGCTACATCATACCCCCTAGATAAAAAGTTTAGCTAGACATCAAAGTTCTCAAATCTATAACCAAATTCGAAACAAAACATCAAACCCATGTTCAAACACCAATTCAAAGAGTAAATACAAGTTCAAGAGCTACAAAGAGAGAGGAAGGTAGAAGAAAGAAGAACTAGTAGAAGAACAAGCTCCCAAATCTTCAATCTCCTTGAATCTCGAAGAAAAGCCCTCAAAAACCTTGAAGTTTTCTCTCTTGTTTGTCTTAAATTTGGGTCTCCAAAAAGCTCTCTACAATTTTCAGCCAGTTTTCCTTTTATATCCTCCCCAAAACATCACATTTTGCCTCAAAATTAGGTTTTCACATGTGTGGGATGCTGCAACGGGCTTTTTTTCCCGCTGTAGTGCACATAACGTGACTGGAGCATCTCAGGAGGCGCACTGTAGCGGATGAAAGGTCCGCTGCAACGTGCATTTGCTGGTTGGGAGCAGGTTACAACATGCCTTTTCTCTGCTTCAACCTGCAGTTAGGCTCTCTCTGGCCTGGCAGTAGTGTTGCAGCGCTTGTTTGGAGCGTTGCAGCCTATAGTCAGGCCGTTTCTGGCTGGAATGAAGGGCGCCCCATGCAACGCCTCTTTGGTATGGTACATCCCGCTTCTTGCTTCTCTAGTTCGTCTTTTTGGTGCCTTAAGATCCTCTTTTTGGGTCTTCTTTGATGTAGCATGCTTTGGTTTGCTTACTTTGCTCAGGGCTCTTTCTAATTAGTTTCAAAAAAATCTCATTTTGCCACATTTTCATTTAAATTCTCTTTTTATTTATAAATCTTACAAGTTCACATAAAAACACATTAAACTAACAAAAGCGCTTGAGAATTATTACAAATATTTGAACTCAAAAGTACTTGATTTGTAGATAAACAACCACCTAATCACCTACGTAGGTGAGTCATTATAGTATTCAACTTTTCTAATTTATGTTATCGCCTCGTTACCTTCTTAATTTTATAACTCTTATTATAATTTGTGTTCATACGATTTTCACTTACTACACTCCGTCCTTAATGCTTGCTTTTTTCATCAAATTTACACTCTTACATCAATTGCCATTATCACATGATTTTTTTTTGGCCCAATTACCAACATTAATTCACGATTACATTCATACAGCAGTTAAACAACGACACTACTTAATACCGCAATAAAAAAATAATAAAAATAAATAAATAAACGACATTCTGAGTTCACTGACGCTTTAAAATTTAACTTTAACATGTAAACGACAACAAATACTAGTCTACCTCTCCCAGTTTCATAATTGATGCATATCTTTTCCTTTAAAGTCACATCATTGTTGAATCTAAATTACACTCGGTAAAGACAACAGTTGACACTTTCAAATGTGCCTATTAAATAATGACCACTCTCAATTTTTTATTCATATTAAATTATCATCACGCCCTTCAAACGATGATAATAAGTGGGTGTTTGGTGTGTAAGTTTGAGTTGAAATTTTTAAGTTTAAATAGTAAATTTTTTTGAATTTTCAGAAAAGACAAAAAACTTTTTGAGAAAAAGACAAAAACTTTTTAGAAAAAAGACAAAAAAAAGTTTGAAAATCTTAGTTTGGACTAAGACACCAAACACCCCCTGAATATTTTCTCTTTGACTAACTATATTATATACTCCACTTTTGTCAGCCTCCATATTTCCTAACTCTACACGTGTAATCCGACTTCTGCCAAGCCTTACACATTTGTATTTCTCCATTCTACTCCCAAGTCATATCTGGCCATTCAAAAGGCATCCTACAGTGCACATTAGCTGCTGGATAGGTCGACCGAAATATGAGAGGCCGGATATAAGACAAGCCGTGTATATATATATATATATATATATATATGGCAATAGAAATATCACGTCGGCTTGCTGATTTGATAGAATTATTTATAAGGAAAGTCAAACTTGGAAATGCAAACGTGCCATAGGGTCTTGTTCACATGCATTTCTGAACCGCAAGCAAAGGAAACAATCAAGTGTGAATCTGGAGAAGCCACGAGTCATAATGTAAAATTAAACAAAAACAAAAACAAAGCTAAATTCAGCTGATTACGTAAATCATTTTATTAGAGAGAAAGTACCAAAAAACAAAGGAAAAATTCAAATGTTGCAATCCATTTGAAAAGTACTTGTATAAATTATTCTCTTTTCCTAAACTTTTTCAGAAACCTTGACTTTTACTAGCTCAAAACAAGACATATTAGATCTGTTATACTTCGTCAACTCCTTGCTCAGTTTCTCATTGAAAATTCTCTCTGCAAAAACAGAGAGTTTTTTTTTTTTTTTTTTTTTTTTTTTCCTTTGGTGTTTTTACACTGTAGCTTGAGCTTTAGAGGAAACTGTGATAATCTTTCTCTCCCATGGGGTACGAGCAGTCTGATGATCAGGCCCGGCAAATCCCGGAAATGGATTCCGGCGAGAAGCGGCTTAATGAGCTTGGATACAAACAAGAGCTCAGGAGAGAAATGGTCTCTTCTTCTTCTTCTTCCTTCTTTCTTTTCTTTTTCTTTTTTTTTTTTTAAGTGTTTTTTGATGTATTCTTTTAGGGGGGTACTTACGGTAAATCTGTGTTGAATTTTTCTTGCAGAATCTGTTCAAGACTCTTGCGATATCGTTTTCGACGATGACACTCTTTACCGGGATCACTCCTCTGTATGGCTCGAGCCTTCTGTATGCAGGGCCTGCAACTCTGGTGTGGGGTTGGGTTCTTGTCACGTTCTTCACCTGGTTTGTTGGAATTGCTATGGCTGAGATTTGTTCCTCTTTTCCTGTTAGTACTCTTTTCATCTTATCTTCTTGTTATTTTACTTCTACATATGGATATACATATACACACCCACACACACACACACACATATATATGTGTTTGTATATATATATATATATATGTATGTATATGTGTATATATGTGTAACATGTTTATATAACATAATAGAGTTTTGTGTTCTTGATCTTCCATTCACTCTAATAATCGATTTGTTATATTCTTTCATTAACTAGTTTCTCGCCATCCGAGAAACATTTATGAAATCGAATAAGATTTCAAATAAGCATATGAAAGTACTATTGAGATGAATTTAACAGAATAT
Source organism: Ficus erecta (assembly GCA_008635985.1). Lineage (NCBI taxonomy): Eukaryota > Viridiplantae > Streptophyta > Magnoliopsida > Rosales > Moraceae > Ficus > Ficus erecta. The sequence goes on from BKCH01000102.1 coordinate 481,177, forward strand.
TTTATCTTACACTCTTTGTGGTTGCAAAAACAAACAGACTACTGGTTCTCTTTACTTCTGGGCCGCTCATTTAGCCGGTCCGAAATGGGGGTCCATTTGCGTCATGGTGTTGCGCTTGGCTCGAGACCATCGGACTCATTGCTGGCAATCGGTACTCAGGTACTAACTTCTCTTTACGTTTTTCTTTTTATCCTTTTAAAGCTGAAAAAGAATTTCATGAATTAGTTTCAAATAGTACAGGATTGATTAACTCCGTAAACTTGGGTGAGAAGGCTTATGCAGGATCACAAACACTGCAGAGCATCATTCTCTTATGCACGGGCACAAACAAAGATGGAGGCTACTTTGCTCCTAAATGGTTGTTCTTGTGTATGTACATGGGCCTCACCGCTATATGGGCGGTTCTCAACACGTTCGCATTAGAAGTGATCGCATTCATCGATGTGATTTCCATATGGTGGCAGGTATTACCAGAAATCGCTAACGCATTTTCTGTGACATTGCTGTTGAGTTGACACCGAAATTGTGCCACCGATCTCTGTATTCATCCACCGACAAAGCTGGTTATGATACATTTAGCAAACTTTTGATATGAAAACTCTCTCTTTGGCAGGTTATTGGAGGTTTGGTCATAGTGATATTGCTTCCCTTAGTTGCACTGACTACGCAATCCGCTTCTTATGTGTTCACGAAATTCGACACGTCGCCTGAACAAACTGGAGTATCAAGCAAACCTTATGCAGTCATTCTATCTTTTCTCGTCAGTCAGTATTCTCTCTACGGATATGATGCTGCAGCACATCTGACTGAGGAGACAAAAGGCGCAGACAAGAATGGCCCGATTGCTATTCTGTCTAGCATTGGAATCATTTCAGTTTTTCGGGTGGGCTTACATCTTGGCCCTTACTTTCAGCATTCAGGTATGTCATGTTGAAGTTTATCTAGATCGTAGATTCCGTGCCTCTGCCAATTTTACCCCATGAAAATCGGTTTTGAAGAAGTACATGACACAATCAATAACCTAACGTGTTTAGGCAACAATAACTTCAGGATTTCGGCTACCTGTATGATACAAGCAATGAGACTGCTGGAGCATTTGTGCCGGCGCAGATACTGTACGATGCGTTTCATGGGAGGTATCATAGTAGTACTGGAGCTATCATTTTACTGTTTGTCATTTGGGGTTCTTTCTTCTTTGGAGGACTTTCAATCACTACCAGTGCTGCCAGAGTAGTAAGTAGTCCTTCTTTCCATCTATTTCATCCGTGATCGTCCCATTTTACTCGTAGATATTCTGTTAATTATTGCAAATGCTTTAGGTATATGCTCTGTCAAGAGATAAAGGCGTTCCTTTTTCATCCGTATGGCGAAAGGTGCATCCAAAGCATAAAGTTCCTTCGAACGCGGTGTGGCTCTGTGCGGCTATTTGCATTCTTCTCGGACTTCCAATCTTGAAAGTAAATGTGGTCTTCACCGCTATAACTTCCATTTGTACTATAGGATGGGTAGGCGGTTATGCAGTTCCAATCTTTGCAAGAATGGTAATGGCCGAGAAGAACTTCAAGCCAGGGCCGTTTTATCTGGGGAAAGCAAGTAGACCAATTTGTTTGGTGGCCTTTCTATGGATTGTTATACCTGTGCAGTCTTCCTTTTGCCAACCTACTATCCAATCTCTTGGAACACGTTCAACTACGCACCTGTCGCTCTGACGGTTGGATTGGGTCTGATTATGCTTTGGTGGGTCTTGGATGCAAGGAAATGGTTCAAAGGACCAGTTAGAAATGTCGAGATGCAAAATGAAAAGGTATAGCATTCTTCAAAGTTTCTGACTTCATATACGAACTGTGTTAAGACTTGGAATACTTCGGAAGTTTGATAGAGTTCTAATACTATTCTATTGTCTGTACGTCTTTTTCCTCTTCTTTTTTTTTTTCTTTATTATTTCTTGTCTTTACAATGTCTATTAAGATTTTACCACAACACTTAAAAATAAAAAAATAAAAAAATAAAAAAAAACGTTGCCTTTTCTGTCGCAAGGCAGGGGGAAATTAGTATCTATTTCTGGGGAATTACATGGCGTCTTTCATTACTAAATATATAATACAAGATTTAGCTCACTAGCTTTTTTTCAACATAAAGTCGGAATCAGAAAAGATGTGAAATTTCTTGCCGTACAAATATGTACACTAGAACTGGAGAACTATTTTTCCATATCCAGAACTTGGAGACCATGGCTGCAACTTCAAGACTACGCCGAATGCAAGAGAGGTGCAGGACAAACCAGTGCCGAACTCAGTTTTGACAGTTCTACGTTCCATATCGTGTAGCTTGAATTCTTAGCCAAAACATCTACAGACACCTCTTTGCGCTCGATTAATGTCTGAGCGTACCTCTCAAAGTTGTTGATGTTCTCCCAAATTTCCTGCTTATTAATTGCATCATTCCCACTCTGAAGATCACCTAACCACTCCCATGCTTCCCTCAACTCTTGCCCAAAAACAGGAGTCTTGAGTCGAACTTGCAAACTTGGTTCTTGTCCTATTTTTGTCCTTGTTAGCTCTTCTCTCTTTTCCACCACCTATCGGAAATTTGGAACCTCCTCGGCCTTCCATTTTTCAAGTAATGTCCCTCGACTCTGTGCTTTCCCCTTCTGTAATACTCCGCAATCTCCAGCGGCTCAACCAGTAGTTTGTAGAACTGCAAGGCATTGACCCATTGTCTCTCTTGTGAAAATCATAAGGCAGTTCATTATTTTGCAACTGCTCGATGATATTATCCCAGAAGCAACCAAGCTGTGTCTGATCATGTTAACTTGGTCGCCCCTTTTCGAGGATCCTCTTCGCTTGAATGCATCGTAGTACCCCATTTGATCCTCTGACTCATCGCATGACTTTTGTACCACTCGATTTGGGCTCTGTAGGGTACAACTTGTGATAAGCTTACAGCAAGCTTAGCACAGTTTAAGTGCGGTGTGCGCCCCAATCGTCTTGCCATCGTTAGGCAGTCTTTGGCCTGCATAGCTGCCGGTTCCTACAGGTTATTAGACAAGAAAATTACAAACAAAGTCACTTCATTGTTAGCTTGTAATTGCAGATTATGTTATCAAAATAAGGAAACTAGTTAAACTAGATAATAAGTTGGATAATGAAAAATAAAATGATATTAATACCTGGGAAGAAATTCCTGAAGACTGCAATGCCAGGGCAAGTCCTGTTTCGTAGCTTGACTCACGATTAAGCTCCCCATGGACGAAGCTTCTTTGCTTCAGGTATTGAGAAGAAACTCTCGCGACGTACTCACCGTACATGAGATGATCCTCGGTGAAGTCATTGAGAGAGCATGATATGAGCATCAAATACATCATCTTGACAACAGATGCTGCATTGTCCAAGCAAATCGCACCCTCTCCTGAACACAACAAGTAGTTGCCAAATGGCCAAAAAGTAAAGCATCCTGCAGTTTCTTCTCCGACTGCAGCTCCCACCGATGACTGCTCGAGAGAAGCCATAATGAAGCCCAGGAATTCGGCCTTTTCTTGGTCCCCAAGCCGGGCTGCAGCAGGGATCCCGAACGGAGGTGTGGGTAGTAGTAATAGTAGTAGTAGTAGTAGTAGTAGAACTCATGGAGAAATGCCAATGCTGGAGCAGCAGCTGCATTTGAGGGGTGAGTGTCGCCGAAGGAGCAAAAAGCAGCCTTGGCATGATGTCATGGTTGGAAACCACATGGCAAAAGTTGCCGCTCCATCTCTCTCGGAGGATGGCCCGGGAAAGGGAATCGTTTCCGAGCAATGGAGATCCGAAGGTGATGCAAAGGACAGGAGGGGAAGTAGTGACAGATTGGAGCTCACATAGGAGCCAGAGTGCCGCAAGTGAGGCTGTTGTTCCTCCTAAAGAGTGGCCTGTTATGACTATGAACTTGCATCTCTCTCTTAGTGCAACATCTGCACCCATACATATTAAGCATGTATGTTCACCCAAAACTTGCGAGATTAATTTTCATATTACACATATTTACCGGAAGTTAGTACATTTTACTACTATTTACTTAAAATATTTTAAAATCTTGTTATCAACTTCATTTAATTTCGTAAAAATGACAAATTATCTTTATCTTTACATTTACTACTCTATTTAAAAAGCCAAAGTGCTACCTTACTTACTTGACATGTGGTATCTTCTTCTTCTTATTCTTTTTTTTTTTTCTTTCTTTTCCTAATTCCTTTTCTTTTTTCATTCTTTTATCGTTTTTCATTTTTTAGCCTTAATTGAAACTATTTTTCTCAAATGTATCCCTATCTAAAATTTTTTCTATATAACCCATTCAACTACTTTCCATTTGATTTACTCTTTTCTTTTTTTCAACTAGTCTTAACCTATATAAAAGAGTAAAAAACTCTTCCCACTTTTTGACACATGTCATTCCCTCTTTTTCTTTCTTTTTTTTTTTTTTTTTTAATTTTCTTTCATTCTTTCTCTTTTCTTTTTCTTCTTTCTTTTTTTTTTTTTTCTCCTTTACTTTATTCTAAAAAATTCTCTCATACTTATTATTTTTTTTTCATGACCATCCTCATATTCTCAACTATTATTTGTTATAATATTTAGCCTTAGTGAATACTGACCCAAATGTGTGAAACTTTTGATAAATATATACATTTTTTTATTCTTTAAAATTATTGTTCACTTTCATCCAAATACCGATCTATTCTCTGTTTGCTTTCTTTCATCATTTTTAATTTTTATTTTTCATTTTTTTTGCCCACACTTAAGTAAATTTTTGTAAAGGTATCATTACTTAGACATTTTTTCTACTATATCAATTATTATTTTATCATAACACTACCCAATTAATTTTCTACATGATTTACTAACTCCTCTCCAATTTGTTGCCACTTAATTATTTTCTTCTCAATATTCTATAAATAACTATTTTCAATTAATGCCTCATAATTAATTTTTTATTCAATAAATTGATTAAGCACAGGCATAGCATGTGCCTACAACTAGTTAATAACAAAAACTAAATAAAAATAGGATAAAACAATCATAGAGCTATAAATAGGGACTTCTCTTCGACCGTATAGACACTTGTAACAGGTTGGCCCAATACTAAAACCCAAATCGGGCTGGGCTCTAGGCCCTCGGGTTGGCCCGACCGATATAGTTCTGTTTTCAAGTTTTTTTTTTTTTTTTTTTTTTTAAATTTAAATCAATATAAAAAATGGCAAAAAGAGGTAAATATTAAAAAAAAAATAAAAAGGTTGGAATTGAAAGATTAAAAAGATATATAAAAATATCTATATAAAAACATCTATTAAAAAAAAAAAAAAAAAGTAGCTTTCCTAGTCTTTAAAAAGACTTGGCCAGAGTCAATGATGAAAAAGCAGAAAGATATTAATAATGTAATGCAAAGAAATTGGGCAGTTAGGCCGGCATAGAGAGATAACAAAGTGGGACCTCCTTTTTGTTTATTTGTCTGTGTATTGACCTTGGCATTGACATTGAATTAATTGTAGTCTTCATAGAAACTTCCTAATAATATATTCAATCGAAAAATGAAAGAAAAAAATGCATAGTTCATTTCTTAATTTCATACTAACGCCAAGTTTAGCTGGAGGTGACTAGATCAGTCCTATCTTATCCTTATGTCTTATATTTTATCTTGCAAAAAAACTGCATTTTCTAGACCATTTATATATATATTTTTCTCATATCATTTTCAGTTGCATATTTTTTTTTTCTAATATAAATTAGGTACGGAAATTCTTCGTAATTAGACACAGAGAGAGAGAGAGGGAATTGGCTAGAGTTAGAATCACATGACAACATATTTTTACATGCTTCTTCTACTCTATATTTTAAATACGTGTTTAATAAGTGTGTGAGTAGTTTTCAATTTATTGAGTTCCAAAATCAAGTCCCAGAATATATTTTCCTTTTCCTTGAACAAAAACTCAAACAACATTTATCAATATTGCAATTAGTCTTCATTTCTATATACACGTATACGTTCCATATATTGTTTTATTTTATACTCTAATTACATGATGTTATTTTAGATGTTAAAATATTTTATAAGAAATTTTAAAGTTTAGAACTAATAAAAGAAACATTCTAATTTTTCAAATAAAAATTGAAAAATGAATTACGAAGTGAAAAGGCCATTATACTAACTAATGAAACAACCAAATATCAAAATTTATCATGTACAATATTCACTGTTAACTTTAACATCAAGTGATTAACTTTCGAGCCTTTGCTATAAAGTTGCAATTTTGATGTAGAAACGCTGTGGCAAAAATTAAAATAAAAATAGAAAGTTTGACGTAGAAAACTTTGGATGTCAACTTTTGTAAAGCAAGCAAAGCAACGTATATGCCTCTATTGGAGGAACTAAAAGTAGGCCTTTTTAAATGTGAAGATGTTTTCAGTTAAAAAAAAAAAAAATGTGAAGAAGAAAAGAATTTTGTTAAAAACTGTTGAGAATTGAGACAAGATGCTAAAATGTCTGTTGTGTAGACAAACATACAAATATGCACTGTGAAAACAGTGGAAAAGTCGTAATGGTAGTTAGAGTTGGTTTTATTTTCTTTTTAGAAGCAGATACAGCTTGTAACCATGGTTAGTATAAATAGACTTAATTTTTCTATTTTTCAGGTTAGTTAGAGAATAAGAGTTGCAGACTTAATTTTTCTATTTTTCAGTTAGTTTGAGAATAAGAGTTGCAGGTTTGCTCTTTCCACATGAGCCCTAATCAATCAGTGCTCCTAGATTATAGGAAGATTGATGGAGGACAGGTTATGTTGGGCAACAACAAAGCTGTGCTCTTGTAGTAGGAATTGGGTTTGTGAAGTTTCAACGAATGATGGGACAAGAAGGTTTTATAGGAGGTTAGACACGTTGCAAAGTTGAAGAAGAATCTGATTTCCATTGGTAGTTTTGGATGATAAGGGTTTTCCTTTCGAAAACAGAGAATGGAATCATGAAGATTATCAAGGGATCACTTGTGGTGATGAGGGGCATAAAGAAGAATGGCCTATATGTTCTTCAAGAAAAGCTATCACTGAAGAATCAGCCACTGTCCAGACAGAACAGAGTGCTGAAGGATCTACCATTGTCCGGACAGAGCCATGCGAACGAGTAAAGCTATGGCACTAGAGGTTGGGACACATCAGCGAGAAGAGTCTGATCGAGCTGAGCAAGGAAAGGCCTCTCTGGGAAGGATAAGCTTGGGAAGCTCAGGTTTTGTAAGCACTGTGATTTTTGAAAGGCACATAGAGTGAAACTCAGTACAGGGAAGCACATCACCAAAGGAATCTTGGATTATGTCCACTCGGATTTGTAGGGCCTTCAAGAGTTCCTTCTCACGGTGGAGCATGGTATTTCTTGTCCATTGTAGATGATTATTCTAGGCGGATCTTGGTTTACATTCTCAAGAACAAGAATGATGCTTTTGAGAAGTTTAGAGGATGGAAGGTGTTAGTTGAGACACAAACTGGTAGGAGGGTGAAGAAGCTTTAGAACGGAAATGGTTTGGAGTTATGTGCTGGTTTTTTTCAATGATTACTGTACTGGCTTGGGAATTACTTGACATCAAAATGGTTATAGACACTCCACAGTAGAATGGACTGGCGAGCCGGATGAAAGGACCATTCTAGACAAGGTCGCTGTATGCTTTCGAATTTTGGTTTGCCAAGTCCTTTCGGGCAGAGGCAGTAACCACGGCTTGCTATTTAATCAATAGAAGCCCTTCCTCAACAATAGAGAATGAAGTCACCAATGAAACTTGGACAGGAGTTTCACCAAGCTATGACAACTTGAGAACATTCGGGTGTGTTGATTCTGCTTCACGTGAAACAAGGAAATCTAGAGCCAAGGGCAAAGAGGGTATCTTATTGGTTATCCAAGGATGTGAAGGGCTACAAGTTGTAGTATGTAGAGGCTGGAAGACGAAGGACCTTTATTAGTAGAAATTGGTGTTTAATGAGACTCAAATGTACAAGGACGTCAAAGCTGGAGAAGGCTTGGAGCCTTTGGCTATTGATGATATAGTTCAATTCGAGGTGGAATCTAGGAGGAATGTCAAATACTAATCAGCAAAAAGAAGTTGGTGAGAACTTGACCCAAATGAGACAACTCAGCTTGATGACTATCATTTGGCAAGAGACAGGCCTAGGAGGACCATGAGACCACCCTAGAGATATGGATCATGCTGAGTTAATTTCTTTTGCACTAACAACAGCAGAAGAAATTGAGGGATCCGAGCCAATGACCTTTGAGCAAGCTGTGAAGTCCATTGACGGTGATAAATGGAAGAATTTATGCAAGAAGAGTTATTCACTCATTACGAATCAAACTTGGAGCTTGGTGGAGAAGCCTAAAGGACATAAATTGGTTGGGTGTAAATGGATTTTCAAGAGGAAGGAGGGGATTCCAGGAGTAGAGAAAGGCTAGATTTAAGCAAGAATGTAGCAAAGGGCTTTACACTAAGAGAAGGGATTGATTATCAAGAAGTCTTCTCTCCGGTTGTGAAGCACACTTCCATAAGATTGCTACTAGCCTTGACAGCCTTTTATAACATGGAATTGCAGCAATTGGATGTCAAAACTGCTTTCCTACATGGAGATCTTGATGAGTTGATTTACATGAACCAGCCATGAGGTTTTGAGGTCAGAGGGAAGTAGGATCACGTTTTTCTTCCAAAGAAGTCACTTTGTGGGTTAAAGCAATCACCTCGGCAAATGTACAAGAGATTTGATCTCTTTTGTTTCAGCAAGTCTTTAACAGGAGCAATTATGACAGTTGCATGTACTTCAAGGAGTATGGAGAGAAGAAGTTCATCTACTTGTTACTGTATGTAGATGATATGCTCGTTGCCTGTCTAGACAAAGCAAAGATTAAGGATGTCAAGACAATGCTGAAGCAGAAGTTTAACATGAAGGAGCTCGGCAATGCAAAGAAGATTCTTGGGATTGAAATTGCTAAAGATAGAGTGGAATGTACATTGACTCTTTCTCAGAGGAGTTATCTTGAGAAAGTGTTACAGAGGTTCAGGATGAGTCAAGCCAAACCTGTTATGACTCAATTAGCTCAACACTTCAAGTTGTCACTACAAGATGCCCCTAGTAAAGAAGTTGAGCAGGAATATATGCAGAAGGTCCCTTACTCGAGTGCAGTGGGGAGTCTTATGTATTCCATGGTTTGCACAAGACCAGACTTGTCTCATGCAGTGAGTTTGGTGAGTAGATACTTGGCCAAGCCAGGAAAATGACATTGGGAAGCTGTCAGGTGGATTTACGTTATCTCAGGGGAACTTTAGATGTGGGATTGCCCTATGGAAAGCACAGGAGCAATGAACAATGTGTGCAAGGATTTGTGGATTCGGATTATGCTGGTGATCAAGACAATAGGAGGTCTCTCACGGGCTTTGTATTTCAGGCTTTTGGGTGCACAGTCAGTTGGAAAGCTTCATTCCAACATGTAGTTGCTTTCTCAACTACAGAAGCTGAATATATAGCCATTACAGAAGCTGTTAAGGAGGCTATATGGCTGCAAGGTTTGGTTAAGGAGCTAGGAATTCAACAAGGGCCTGTCACAGTGTTTTGTGATAGTCAAAGTGTGATTCATCTCACCAAAAACCAGATGTATCACGAAAGAACGAAGCATATTGATGTGAGACTTCATTTTGTGAGGGAGATCATCTCGGAGGGGAAGGTGTTTTATAGCTAAAGTTGGCACAGAGGACAACCCTGCAGATATGCTTACTAAAGCATTATCAGCAAACAAATTCAAGCATTGTTTGGAGCTGCTAAGTGTGGAGAGCACTGATATGAGAAAATGGGGCAAAGGAGAAAGTTCCAGGGAGCATCAGTCTCAAGGTGGAGATTGTTAAGATTAAGACAGATGCTAAAAGGTCTGTTGAGTAGATAGCACATATATCTGCACTGTCAAGACAGTGGGAACATGAAAACAGAGGAAAAACTATAACGTAGTTAGAGTTAGTTTATTTCTCGTTAGAAGCAGATACAACTTGTAACTGCTGGTTAGTAGAGGGTGTATTCTCTGATTAATCTCGATAAAATTACTCTGTTTCATTCATTGTTGTTGTTGGTTCTTTGAGATTGCTTAATCTTGCTGGGTTTCAACAAAAACTTTAAACCAATATTGAAAAATATCACGTTAACCAATTGAAGTTAGGTTACTTAAAAAATAAAAAAATAAAAAACCATAAAGTTAGGTTCACATTGGAAAAGACGATAAAAAATATGTTGACGTAAATTGGCCGACCTATGAATTATGAGGAGAATTTCAGCATTTCTATCTATCATATGCTCTTTTTAAAAATAAAAAAATAATAATAAAAAAATTGTGCTTACGCTTTCAGAAATAGTCTTATACCTAATGACCGGACAAATCCAACATATGTAATATTCTATTTAAATGTATGTAATTATTAGTAGATTTATATATAATTTTATATGTAATATCGTATTATTTGTAGATGTTAATTTAAATAATATGTATTAACGAAAAGATCTCCGTATAACAGGAAAACTTGAAAAAGTGAAAAGCACCATGTTTATAAAGTTCGAATGAAGTTAAGACGGACACTTTATTCTTCTTTTTCTTTTGGAATAGTGTGCATAGGAACTTCACTATTTTAAAAAGTTATTCACTTCAATCTTCGGACTAATGATTAGGAAAAGTCCGATGATTTAAGAAAAAAAAAAAATAAATGATGAAAATATGATAATTTAAAATAATGCTTTATTGGCAGGTAATTTTTTTTTTTTTTGGTTTTTTTGGTTTTTTTTGGTTTTTTTTTAAGAATTTTGTTACTTCATCTGTTGTAATTTTGTTCCCTAAGATACTTCATTGAAATAAAACAGCATGATAGCAAACAACACACGGGCCCAAAACCTTCATAGGACCGGAAGAACTTTGGGAGAAAGAAAGCTGATGAAATTGCACTTTTCCGTAAAGAATGGTAGAAAATAATAAGTTTTTCAAAATTTAAAATAAATACTAATAAATAACAATTTAGTATGTAAATTATTTATTTACGTCTTGTAAATTAGTTATTTATATAATAAATTTATTATTTATCTAGTAAATTTTCTTCTATTTATTTTAAATATTTTAAAACATTATTATTTACTTTAATTATTGTTGTAAAAATGATATTTACTATAATTTCTTTCTTACATTTTTCACAAAACAAAGATCAATAAACTTCTAAGAGTCGACTAAGAAAAACAAAAACACTTTTTGAGAAAAGAAGAATAAAATAGTCAATTAATTAAGATGAAAAGAAGGCATCTTATCACTAGCCTGTGTGGTACATGTTGATGATATAGAAGAAGTAAACAAAATTTTGTCTAAATTTAAACCAAGAATAATTACATGCATTGTCTGTGTCTTCTATCAAAATCAATAAATTTTGTGAATGCAATGAAAATTTGACAGACAAAAAGAAAAAAAGTGGCTGGGGTTGACGAAGAAAAGACATAATTAACTAAAAAATGTTAAAAAATAATCTTCTATTGTAATCATACAGTATTCATTGTAGCAGGTCCATCACACTGTGTGAACACAAAGAGACGGAAAAAAAGACAAACCAAGAGCCAGTCCATCCAAATTAAAAAATAAAAAATAAAAATAAAAAACTTTTTTCGTGGCCTAATCGTAATAAATACGTCAAAAAAAAATTTTTAAAAAGGCAAAACTTATGATAGAAACCAATCGAAAAGGAAAAATGATCATCAAACTGACCTGATTAATTAGAGTTTCTGATCGATGCATAGACATGAAGAGCTCCAAAAGGCCAGCGTGGACCATGACCGGTTTCCGATCATCATCGCCTTCGCCGCCACTCACCAGCGGCCCGAAAAGCCCGGCGCTGGCGCTCTCCAAGGGAACGAGGGAGGCCCAATTGAGGTCTAAGATGAGTCACCGGCTTGGACACCGGAGAACGCCAAGTATCCGACGTCGTCTCCTCGGTGCTCCGTCACGAATCCCATCGGAGCCGTCGTGTTGGCGATGCTGCACAGCCGCCATGATTCCCTCACCAATGGCGTCGACGCCACGAACGTCGCCACCATCTCGCTCGTCTCAAACCTGGGCAAAAAAAAAAAAATTGGAAGTATTATTATAGGATAGAGATACACAATTATATATATATATATATATATATAATTGCTATCTTGTTTTGACTTTGGTTGAGTTATACTAGATGAAGCTTGGAATGTGGAAGAGAGAGAGAAAATTAACTGACAACTTACGCTGAAGCTTCGAACTCCATGAGAAATTGCTGGTCTTTTCCTCTCCAATTCTTCTTCTTCTTCTTCTATATCTGTTTTTTGGTGGGGGGTGGGTTTGAGAGTCGTGGGTTTGAACTTTTCCAAGTAATATAGGTGGTTGGTGAGTGGGTTTTTTTTTATTTTTTTATTTTTTTTATTTTTTGTATTTTTTTTTGTTTTATTCGAAAGTGGCCTTTTTTTTTATTAGTGTCTTTTATTTAATGAAAAAGCTGACAGATTCCCATTTTTCTTAAGAAATATAAAAATGTGTATTATTGACTCCGTTTGGCGGAATTACCATCTGAAATAGTTTAATAACACTGTAGATGATATATGCCTAAATGTCAAAATGAGCATTTAGATGCCCCATTTAATTGTGCCTACCCAACACATATTTGAAAAGACTATTCAAATAAAATAGTTCAAATTATTGTAAATGTTTACCCCAAATAGAGGTATTTTTACTAAGTAGGTATTTTTTATCTAATGTTTGATACATGAAAAGAAAAATTTTAAAAAATTCCAAATTGAACTTAAATTTTTTGCTCATTCAAAATTGGCATTATATTCATTCTTATCTCTCTTAAAAAAACAATGATCCACAAAGAATCTCAGCTTCAAGTGAAATATTTCTCAATTTTCTTTTTAACTTATGTGTCAAATATATACCCTAACATACCCTTAATGCACTTTCGGAAAAAAAAAAAAAATATATATATATATATATATATTATATAGATACCCTTAGTGTATGAGTTTGAACCGTTCCAAGTAGAAAAATGTTTACATTTTTAATACTTATAACTTTTTCTATTAAAAAAATCAAGCGGTCTAGTTTTTTAAAAAGAAAAATATGTTTGAGAAGTTTATTTTTCAAGTTAGTGGATGTGCCAAAATTGTCTTTTAATAAGAAGGCCTATGGTGACTGTCTTTTACTCATATATGCTTCCTTTTCCAAGCACTGAGTTAATTGATTATTGCCTAGCTACAATTAAATGTATTAAAAGATGGCAATTAATCAAAATTAGTGTTTTCATAAATTAATCATGGTTGGTTCGTGTCCTTCTAGATCTTTCCTTTGTTTAATTGGTCCTTCCTAAGAAGAAGCACTTATTACGTTACTAATAAGATTTTTTTTTTTGCTTTTTTTAAGGAAATAAGAAATTTTTTTTATCAGTTATATACATTAATTTTTTTTTTAACAGTCAATCTATAAATGTCTTTTTTTTAAAGAAAATCTTGCTTGCAATTAATAGGCTAAATCTGCCAAAATCATAAGAGATCCTAAACATCAACCTCATTTTCTAAAATAAAATACAGGAAGTAGCAAGACAATGAGCCACTCTATTAATTTCACGGCATATAGCAGAGCTAGACCACTGGGATGAAACAGAGAACAACTCAAGAATTTATAACGTATTGACACATAATTACCCGAGGCATAATCATACCGTGAAAATTTTAATCCAAAGAGTAAAATAACACTTCTTACCGTTAGTGCAAAATAGCAAAACCCTACCACGGATATTCACATGTTTATTTTCTAATTTCTCATCATCTCTCTTGACTTTTTTTAACTGATTATTTTTTAATAATTATTTGGTAGGAATTTTCTTCCCAACTTCTCATCGTTTTAAAGCTTTTAAATATATGTCCATCAAAATCTAGATCTGCATTTTTCTTCCATCCAAACACTGATGGTGGTTTTATTGGTTATATTTAATTTGTGTGCTTTTTTATGTGGTCTTCTGGTAAAACTAAAACTTAAAATGGATAAGATAAATTTGGAAGATTTGAAATAGAGGAAAATCGAATATTGTGTTGAGATTTGATATTGTTAAATATTCATTAAAATTATTTTCATGATTCTTTCCATTTTTTTTATTGATTGATTAATTGTAATATAGGAGATTTAAATTTATGGAGGATTCTACAAAATAATTTACCTCATTGATAGGGTAAAACTTTTAGCCATTTGATTACTTTTGAATAGCTCAGATTAAAAGGGTACATGAAAATATGTGTGGGTTTTTTTACACAATATTACATGTGAAAAGAAATTAAAAAAAAAAACATGAAAAAAGAAGAAGAAGAAGAACACGGAGCTCTCCAATGGCTCTGGTTTCTGTTGCAAACCGGCCAACTCCGTCGGACGTGAAGCTCGTCGTCGTGGGGAGGAGTTGGGCCCCGTGGTGGTGGTGGTTCGTCGTCACGGGGGGAGGGGGAGCGGTGGCTTGGGCTTGCCAGTGGCAAACGATTGGGGATAGGAGTAGATCGTCCGAACTCCACCTAAGTCATCGAGCCCGCCGCAAGCAGTCTAGCACCCATAGCCACCCAAGCTCCCACCACCATCCAAGCTTTAGATCCAGACTCGTCGTTCCCCATCTCAGTTAAAATCAGACGCAGAAAAAATGATATCTCTATAAAAATAAAGTTATTTACTACTTTTACGCATTTAAATTGACTTGTTAAATATTTAATTTATTTTAGATTAATTTAATTTAATTTTATCTTATTTTAATTTAGGTAATTAATTTATTTTGATTTTGTATGATTTGATTTAATTTTATTTAATTAATCTAATATTAATTTTAATATGTTGTTATAAATTTATCCCTCAAAATATTTGTTTTCCTCAATTTTGTAGGTTAATTTGCTGAAGGGGGCAAAACAAAGCCATTTGGAGCTTGGATGGAGTCAAAAAGTCACTAAAATGTCGAAAAGAATTGGGATCTCCTACTCCATCACGTGCAGTCCATTTCACGTGCTATTTGTGAGCGCCTCAGAAAGCGTGCCGGATCTAGTGTGACGGGCTCTATGGAACTCGCGTGTAGCTGCAAGACCACACCATTTCCATTGTGCCACGTGTGCATTTCTTTTGTTGCCAAATCAGATATCGCCACGTGGAAAGCCCTTAAGCTTTCCTTTGGGGACTACTTTCTTGTAGTCTGCAGCAAACATAATGAAAAAAAAAACAGAGAGGAGAGAGAGAGAGAGAGAGAGAGAGAGGAGTCTCTGGAGGCCGTGGATCAGAGGCCAAACCCAGCGTGGAAGGAGACGAGAAAATGAAGAAGAAAAAGAAAAAGAAAAAAAAAACCAAAAAATAGTAGTGTAGTGTTTTTATGTTTAGGATTTGGTTTTTATTTTAGTTTTAGGTTTTTACTTTTAATAAAATTTCAAGAGATAAGGCATTTGAAGAACAAAATGAGAAGATAAGAAATTGAAGAAAACTTCAAGATTTGTAGAAACAATCTTTGAGGTTTTCATTCATTTTCTTTATATATTTTATTTTGTAGTTAGATGATGCTTAAAATCTTGATTTGTTTAATTTTGTGTTTTGATTTCATTTATGAGCTTTTGTGTAGTTGGTTGGTTCTAAAGTTTGATGTAGCCCTATGTGAACTATATTTTAATGATTTGGTTAATTGTTAATGAAGTCTCTATTCAATTCATTTGTGTTTTTTCATGCTTAATGCTTCTAATTTGTTGGGAAATGAAATAGTTGATTTGATTTATGAATTTTAATGTTTGGGAGAAATTAATTCATTTATCGAGTTGAGAATTCATCTTAGTGTTGTTGAGTTCGGAGGCCGATGACACTTTGATAATCATATAATGGTGGTGCTTAATGAATGTGTAGGTAACAAGTTAGATATGGAAATTAATTTGGATACTAATACATATCATCTCATTTGATACTCGGGAGAAGTAATGAGGTTATATTAGAGCCATTGATTAATGAATTGGATGAAGTTTATTAATAATTGATAAATCGGATAAGCATAGGAATAGTATAGTGAAATCAATTCCCTATAACATTGCCTTGTGTCTTTTTATTACTTGATTTTGTTTGCTTATTTTAATTTACTTTTATTTATTTTAATTTGTATTTTTGTTACTTTTAAATCGGTCGTACAAATATCCTAGCGTTAACTAATTTTAGTAATTAACTTAAAATAAAACACAATCCACATGAGATTGATAACCTTATTTATCATTTTATTACTTGTGCGAATTATACACTTGCGAGATTTACGCAACAAAAATATACAAAACGCAAAGAGTATTAAAAGAAACTTGAACCAAAAAAAGATCACCAAGCCACTTTCGCAACGATGATCATGTTGGAAAAAACGGTTTTCGATATCAGAGTTATGACGCAGCAGAAGTTTTAAAAATTGTATACAATTCAGAAAAGAAACTCATGATGTATATAACAATAAATTAAATACATGATCAAACGTACCTTATTTCTCAGATTCCGGAATTGCTAGAGCGTAAACCAATGTGTCTTCTCTACTATTCTCTCGAGTCCACACGTCTCAGAGTTGTATGTGGGCACACGTACTATGAATCTAAGCAACCGGTAATTCTTCCGAAGTCTAGATCCCACTTTTTTTAATCCCGATGTACCTCGTTGAGAATTTGATCCGGGTTCATTCTTAAAAACTACAAAACAAGAATCGGTTAACCTTCTATGAAAAATTTCACCTCAGCTTAACCTTTCTCACAGTTTTGATTCAATGAAAATTTCTCTCTTTTTCTCACAACCCAAGAAGGATGAATTTTTCTCAATCACAAAAAACTAGTTTTTTGTGTTTTTCTCTCTCCCAAAAATCGTCCACCTATTTGAGTGTATGATGATAGCTGGTTTTTTTCAAGAATCCCTAGCCTTTATATAATACTCCAATCCTTTTTCAAAATATCTCCTACTTGAAAAATAACTAATAATTATTTTTCTGGATAATCTTTTGAACCAAATGATCATTTAAATTTCGGGCTAGGTTCTTTAAACATTATGGACGGTTTTTTCCTAGGATAAGGCTCAAAAAATTTGTGCTCCACTAATGTGGAGATTGACTGTGGTTCAAATTTAAATCAAGAATCTAGACTAGTCAAAAAGTCCTAATCATATCTAGATTCAAACTCTTTTAAAATTATTTGAATTTAAATAAGATTTTTTTTGAATTTAAATAAATATTTTCGACAAATATTATCCATATTTAATTAATTTAAATAATGGAATATTTTAGATTTCCTGTCCACCAAAAAACATGCACCATTCTTTAAGAAAAGAAAATATATCAAATAAGCTTATTATTTAAATAAATTTAATATTTTAATGTTTGTAATATATTTAAATAATTTTGAAGCAAAATCATCTTCCTTCCATCCATTAAAAAAAAAAAACCGTGCACTATTAATTAGGGGAGAAATTTTTTTTTCAAAAATTAAATAATTCAAACACAAGCTTATTTCCAAAATTCAATTAACCAAAATAATTAACAAATAATTATTTTATTTACAACCAATCATATGTTGACAAATCACATTATTTGTCTACTTTAATTTCACATGTCCAATCCTTTTCCGGGACTGCATGTAAGAGAGTACAATGTCTCAATAGACAATTTTAAATTCCCATTTATTTACCGATCTCATTAGGAACGAATCCTGAAACGCTTCGTGCAACTATATGAGCTAGTAGAGGGACCCGGTGGAAATATGTAAAAAGGCTCCTATAATTGTGAAAAATTAATCCCGGATTAATTATTTATCAATTATCAACTTTAGGACTATTCCACTAAAAGTCTGAAGCTGAACTCCCGTTTACATACCGTATTATGAAAGCTCTCTAACGCAGTGCTTCTTTCATGATTTATTCATCGCTTGCTTAATCCCCATATATTATCCATGATGAATTAATGACTTTTTTTCGTTTTGCCTTTTCAATCATTTTAACTTAAAGTTCCATTATTCTCCATTGAAAGAACCACCAATTGTAAAGCCATACAATCGGTAAAACCATCAGAGAACACAAAGTAAACCGATGATCAAGATCTTGGTTATATTATCTTTCAATTTCTGAATAATGTCTTTAAGTAGATAACATGTACTATCGTTAAGATAGCTATGGATTTCGTATCTATGAATCTTGATTTCTCCATCCATAAGTCATACACCCAAAACACAAGTATATTGATCATCAATTATCAGTGTTTCACCTATAGTGGATCAAAGTGCATAAGTCATGGATGTGAACTCAATTATTCATTTCAGGATTAAGATTAATGCAGGATGATAATCAAAGTGCCATTGATTCTTAAAAAACGGAATTATTAAACCGAACCATTTAACACCTTAGGTCAAGTCCAATATCATATCTCAATACTAGTATACATTAAAGTTTCTATTCGGAAACCTATCCGATGGTCAAGACAAACCATCCCTCTAAGGAAGTAGACAACATTTATAATCTTATCATGAATAAGATCCCCAAATCTTATTCCATCGATTGCGGACTATTTTATTTAGACTATGATCAAAATATCACGTCTTCTATGTATACATATGGTAATCTGATATTTACCAACAGCCTAGGAGTATTTTATGTTTGCTCAAAATAATCATACAATCAACAAATAAAAGTAAATAGGACACAATTTATTAAACATAAATAACCTATTTTATTAATATTCAAAATGTCATATTTACAGAAAATCCTATAAATGATTTTCAATCCATAGGGTACATATAGATCCCAATAATCTCCCACTTACCCTAAGCGAGTAAATGTGACATATTACGCATCCCCATGCCTTCGACATGTTCCTCGAATCTTCTGGCCGCCAAGTCGTCGTGACCGAGTCGGTAAGATTGTCCTCTGATTCGATTTTGCAAATCGTCACATATCCATTTTCAACAAAGCCTCTGATAATGTCATATTTTCTGTCAATGTGTTTTACCTCCTCTTATGATGCTTAGGATCCTTGGTATTAGCTACTGATACACTGTTGTTACAGTAGAGCACCATAGGCTTTATCTATACCAAGAACGACCTCAAGGTCCACCAAGGAACCTGCGGAGCCATATCGTTTCCTTAGATGCCTCACTGGCAGTCACATACTCGGCTTCCATGGTCTAGTCAGCAATGCAAGATTGCTTACACTCCTCCACACAACGGCACTACCTCCAAGGGTAAAGACAGATCCTGAAGTCGATTTCCTTGAATCCTAATCTGATTGAAAATTAGAATCTGTGTACCCTATAGGAATAAGGTCCTGATCGGAATATAGTAGCATATAATCCTTGTTCTCCGGAGATACTTGAGTATATGCTTGACCGCAGTTCAATGGGTTCGGTCCTAGATTTGACTGATATCGACTTACCATACCAATCGTAAAATAAATTTAAGGCCTAGTGCATAACATAGCATACATAAGACTACCAACGGCAGATGTATAAGGTACATCTTTCATACGCTTCCTTTCCTCCGATGTCTTGGGACTGTCATCTCTAGAAAGCTTGATTCCTATTCTGAAAGGTTGGGCACCCTTTCTTGGAATCTTTCATGGGAAAACCTCTCAAGTACTTTATCAATGTATAAAGCTTGGAGAATGCTACCGTTTTGTTCTTTCTATCTCTAAAGAGTTGAATTCCAAGAACATAACTAGCTTCTCCTAAGTCCTTCATGTCAAACTGTTGGCTAACCAAACTTTGACTGATGATAGTGTTGCCACATCATTTTCAATAAACAATATATCATCCACATAAAGTACAAGGAAAACTACCTTCTCATTTTTGATACGTTTATAAACAAATGGTTCATCAATGTTTTGTTCAAACCATAAGTTTTGATCGCTTGATCAAACCTAATATTCCAAGAACGAGATGCTTACTTTAATCCATAGATGGATTTGAGCAACTTACATACATTGTCTTCTTGGCCCTTTGTCTTGAACCCATTTGGTTGTATCATATATATATCTTCCTCAAGAGAACCATTCAAGAAAGCTATCTTGACATCCATTTGTCATATCTCATAATCGAGAGCAGCCGTAATGGATAAAAGAATGCGGATTGACTTAAGCATTTCTACAGGCGAGAAGGTTTCTTCATAGTCGATTCCTTCTTTCTACGTATAGCCCTTTGCTACAAGTCTTGTCTTGAAAGTTTCCACACCTCTCTTCCTCTTGTATACCCACTTACACCCAATCAGTTTTATGCATTGGGATAAGTCTACAAGTTTCCAGACCCCGTCGGAATCCATAGATTCTATCTCGGTGTTCATAGACTTTTACCAAAGACTAGAATCAACATTCTCTATAGCTTCCTTGTACGTTGCCAGATCGTCAACATGTTCTATGGATTCTACCTCAAGGAGTTCACCATTGAACATATACCTTTCAGGTTCCCTGACAATTCTCCCACTACAACGAAGGTCCTGTGGTTGTTGATTCTTTAGGCGGTTTTTTCCACAGGGTTTTTAGTGACTTTAGGAACATCCAAACCCGCAATCATCTCCTCAAGCCCATTTTGGCTACGAGGTTAAAGTCTTCCATATAACTTTCCTCGAGGAATGTTGCAATTGTGGAGACAAAGACTTTATTTTGCTTCGGATTATAAAAGAGACCACATTTTGTCCCTTTTGGATAGCCAACAAACAAGCACACTTCTGATCGTGACTCTAACTTCTGTGCTTCCTTATCTAGGGCGTGTGCTAGACAACCCCAAATTCGAATATGATTCAAAATTAGGTTTCCTACTCGTTCATAACTCGAAAGCAGTTCTAGGAACCGATTTGGAGGGAACGTTATCAGAAAATAGAATGCAGTTTGTATGGCGTGCCCCCAAAACGACAAAGGTAATGTGGAGTAACTCAACATAGACCGGACCATATCCAATAAGGTCATATTCCTTCTCTCAGCTACACCATTCTGTTGAGGAGTACCAGGTGCAGTTAACTAGGATTGTATCCCATTCTCAATCACATTTCCTAAGAACTCATCCGATAGGTATTCCCCAACTTCGATCCGATCAAGTGACTTAATGGACTTGCCTAATTGTTTCTCCGTTTCATCCCGAAATTCTTTGAACTTGTCAAAGGTTTCGCTTTTGTGGATCATCAAATAGACATATTTTATACTCAAGTAGTCGTCAATAAAGGTCGTAATACTATACCACTACGTGCTGTCTATGTTCACGGGACCATAAACATCCGTATGCACAAGTTCTAAAAGTTTCCTCGGCAATGACTATCCCTTGGCAGCAAAGTGTTGTTTGGTCATCTTGCCCTCCAAACAGGGATTCGCATTGTGGCCAAGGTTCAACCTCGTACAAGTCAAGGCATTCCTCCTTTACCATCCTTTGAATTCTGTTAAGGCCTATGTGACTAATCGTAAATGCCAAAGATATGATTTGGTAGAGTGAGAAGACTTATGTCTTTTAGAGTTCCTTTCCAATTCTACATCAAGCAGTGAGTGCATCTTAGGTTTGATAAAATAATATTTTCATGCATCCATCCATTACAGATAAGAGAATTGTTTTTTCCTAATAACAACTTTATTATTAAAAGAAACCAAATATGATTCTTTAATCAAACAAGCTACCGAAATTAGGTTCCTCTTGAAACTAGGAACATCAAAATAATGTTTCAAAACAATAAATCTAAATTCTAAGTAAAGATGCACATCTCCCATTGCTTCAGGTTGCACCAACGTCCCATCACTAGTTCTTAATGTGAAGATCTTCCCACGCAGACTTCTTGTTACCTTGAACCCCTGCAGAGAATTACAAACATGGTTAGTGGCTCCATAATCTATAACCCAAGTATCCTTAGATTCTTCCTCTAAACAAGCATCAAGATACGGGATATCGAAATTACCTCTTTGCTTCTGCATAGTTAGGTAGTCTCTGGCAATCCTTCTTGAAGTGTCCTTTCTTCCCATAGAAAAAACACTTAGCCTTCTTATGATCCACCTTCCGCTTCTTAGTCTTGGTAGACTTCTTACGAGCAGGTGCCTCGCCACAGGCTTGTTCCCCTTGTTCTTCCCCTTTTCCTTCTTCCTTTTGGGATTAGGTGCAAGTGAACCAGGTTTAGCCATATTTGCCTCATCTTTAGATCCAGAACCCTTGAAAATGTTCTCAAAGGCTTGCAACTCTTTCATTAGTTCCGTAAGAGATATCTTCTTCCGGTTAAGGTTGTAGGATGCCTAAACAAATCAAAATCCTTGGACAAGGTTTGGAAAACCATGACCAATTGAGTTGCAAGCATCGATCTCAGCCCCATTTTGCCTAAGCATCAGAGAAATAAGCCATGATTTTCATCATTTGCTCTTTGATGGGAGTTCCAACCTTTTGCTTGCAGTTCATGAGACCTTTGATAGCATCGGTCTTAGCTTAGATAGTTTGTTCATCAATCATCTCCTCCAGGTTGTCCATGATCTGCCTAGTAGTTTCATGCTCTTCATGCTGTTTCTGGCACGTTAGACTTGCTCGCCCAAATATAGCACATAACACTAAGGTTGAAATTATCCCAGCACTCAAGCACTACAAATTCCCTATCAGGAGCATCGATCATAGGCCGTGGGCAGTCGAGGTTAGGTAAGAACGAAACTGTGTTTCTCAAAGTTTAGGACAATAAGCAAGTTCCTTTTCCAATCATTAAAATTCTCGGCGGTTAATTTGTTTTGCGTAAGTATCACAGATAATGGGCTCGACATTTTGATCTATATAAGAAGAAACATGTAATAAGTACGAGCAAACATCCTTTTATTATTTTTTTTAAATTTGGTTTTGTATATGCAATCTAAATGTTTATATGTAAAGCCCTTAAAAACACCATACCTTACAACGATAATTTTAGCTTCTACTTTCCAAGCTACCGAGGGGTAGTCATGGAAGAACTAGCCAAGAACATGGATCCCCTCCGATTAATATATATTCGTCCATGGCGTATAACTCCATTAAATATATATTAACTATCACTTATTTGGCCATTACTTTAAATAACAGAGCCTCAAAAGCGGATAAATAAATAAAGTAGAGTGAATGTGTAACTATCGTTTCCACTTTTGAATCCATATTTTACATCTGCCACCGAGGGGTGATCTAAACATAAAATATGCCCAAAATTGTTATCCTTTCAGAAATCCAAATCAGTGTGCGCTCTAGTTAAGATACCTATCTGAAGGGAATTCTCTGGTCAAACTAAGTAGCAGGCACTACCATACGTGACTATTGGACCAACGATGGAGGCCGTAGGTCTTAGTGTGTAAAACCTTCTCCCACTCAATCTTTTGAATTAGGGTTTTTATTTTTCATGCATAAACAATATTTATTAAGTGGCACTCCTTAGTCTATATGGCATGTTATCAATACATCGCGAAATAGTATCACATATTTATCTAGTATCGCATCATTCATGGTTTGCAAAATATATAAATAGTCGTGGATCATGATTCCATCATAGAGAAAAAAAAATTGCAAAATTTACAAAAATTTAACGGAAAACATATAATTGACCTTTTTTTGTATATCCATGTCTTGTATCCTTATTGATGTGTCGTTCTTTTTCTAATGTCAAATTTAAATTAAATTTAAATTTCTAAAAGATTATATGTGATTTTTAATTTTAATCAAAATTACAAAATATCAAAATTTTAAATAAAACACGTTTTTGATTTAAAATTCAAATTTAAATTTTCAAAAAAAAATGTGATTTTCCAAATTTTATTAAAATCACAAAATTTTAAAATTCTTAATAAATTAAAACATCCATTAAATTTAAATTTAAATTTTGAATTTTTATTTTTCAAATTATCAAGATCACATATCATTGAAAAATTAAAATTTTCAAAAGGATTTAATGTGATTTTTGTTCCATTAAAAACGCATATTATATGAAATTTGAATTAATTAAAATTTCCAAATTTCAAAAAAAATCACATCCTTTGAAAATTTCCATACCTTCGTTCATCTTCAATCTCCTTGAATCCATTGTAACCCGAATTTACAAAAAAAAAAAAAAAAATTGCTATGATGTTTCCGGATTACAAAAATTTCTCGGAATTGAAAAAACGACTTAGCGGTGATAATAGACCGCATCTATTATACTTGAAAAACCTAGATACAAATTCTAACCTATATGGAATCATAACCGGCAAAATTGAACAAGCATCATATATTAGAAAAACAAATATAAAGCATTTATTCATTCATACATCCATTCACAATATATTTAACATACATAAAATAAAACTAGAGCGCCAACTCTCTAAAATATTTCATTAATGCATAGAGAGAAATTTATTTGATCAAATAATTTATGTTATATACATGATCATGAGTTGGCTCTGATACCAACTGTTGGAAAAATGGTTCTGATATCAGAGTTACGGCACAACCGAAGTTTTAAAATTTTTATGCCGATTCAGAAAAGAAGCTCATGATGTTTGTAACAATAAATTAAATACATGATCAAACGTACCATGTTTTTCGGATTCTGGAATTGCTAGAGCGTTGACCAACGTGTCTTCTCTATTATTCTCAAGTCCACACATCTTAGAGTGTGTGTGGGCACACGTGTTACGAATCCAAGCGACCGGTAATTCTTCCGAAGTCTAGATCCCACTTTCTCAATCCCGATGTATCTCGTTGAGAATTCGATCCAGGTTCGTTCTTCAAAACTACAAAATAGGAACCAGTTAACCTTCTATGAAAAATATCACTCGGCTTAACCTACCTCATAGTTTTGATTCAATTAAAATTTCTCTCTTTTTCTCACACCCAAGAAGGACGAATTTCTCAATCACAAAAAACTAGTTTTTGGTGTTTTTCTCTCTCCCAAAAACTGTCCACCTATTTGAGTGTATGATGATAGTTGGCTTTTTTCAAGAACCCTTAGCCTTTATATAGTACTCCAATCATTTTTCAAAAATATCTCCTACTTGAAAAATAATTAATAATTATTTTTTTGGATAATCTTTTGAACCAAACGATCATTTAAATTTCGGGCTAGGTTCTTTAAACCTTATGGACAATTTTTTGCTAGGAGAAGGCTCAAATAATTCGTGCTCCACCTAATGTGGAGATTGACTGGTGGTTCAAATTTAAATCAAGAATCTAGACTAGTCAAAAAGTCTTAATCCTATCTCGATTCAAACTCCTTTTAAACCATTTGAATTTAAATAAGATTTTCTTATTTGAATTTAAATAAATATTTTCCACAAACATCATCAATTTTTAATTAATTTTAATAAATAGAATATTTAGATTTCCTTTCCACCAAAAAAGGGTACACCATTCTTTAAGAAAAGAAAATCTATCAAATAAGTTTTATTATTTAAATCAATTAATAATTCAATGTTTGTAATATATTTAAACAATTTTGTAACAAAATCTTCTTCGCTACATCCATTGAAAAAAAAACCGTGCACTATTAATTAGAAGAGAAAATTTTTTTTTTCAAAAATTAAATAATTCAAACACAATCTTATTTCCAAAATTTAATTAACAAATAATTATTTATTTACAACCAATCATATGTTGACAAATCACATTATTTGTCTACATTAATTTCACATGTCCAATCCTTTTTCGGGACTGCATGTAAGAGAGTACCATGTCTCAATAGATAATTTTAAATTCCCATTTTATTTACCGATCTCATTAGGAACAAATGCTGAAACGCTTCGTGGAACTATATGAGCTAGTAGAGGGACCCGATGGAAATATGTAAATAGGCTCATATAATTGTGAAAAATTAATCCCGGATTAATTATTCATCAATTATCAACTATAGGAC
Source organism: Ficus erecta (assembly GCA_008635985.1). NCBI lineage: Eukaryota > Viridiplantae > Streptophyta > Magnoliopsida > Rosales > Moraceae > Ficus > Ficus erecta. The sequence continues at coordinate 507,057 of BKCH01000102.1, forward strand.
TATTCCACTAAAACTCTGAAACTGAACTCCCATTTACATACTGTATTATAAAAGCTCTCTAATGCAGTGTTTCTTCCATGATTTATTCATCACTTGCTTAATCCCCATATATTATCCATGATTGAATTAAGTACTTTTTCCGTTTTACCTTTTCAATCATTTTAACTTAAAGTTCCATTATTCTCCATAGAAAGAACCACCAATTGTAAAGCCATACAATCGGTAAACCATCAGAGAACACAAAGTAACCGATGGTCAAGATCTTGTTATATTATCTTTCAATTCTTGAATAATGCCTTTAAGTAGATAACATGTACTATCTTTAAGATAGCTATGGATTCCGTATCTATGAATCTTGATTTCTTCATCCATAAGTCATACACCCAAAACACAAGTATATTGACCATCAATTATCAGTGTCTCACCTATAGTGAATCAAAGTGCATAAGTTATTGATGCGAACTCAAGTATTCATTTTAGGATTAAGATTAATGCTGGATCATTATCAAAGCGTCATTGATTCTTATTAACGGAATTATAAAACCGAATCATTTACACCTTAGGTCCAGTCCAATATCATACCTCAATACTGGTATGCATTAATGTTTCTACTCAGAACTTATTGGTGGTCAAGACAAACCATCCCTCCAAGGAAGTAGACAACCTTTACAATCTTATCATGAATAAGATCCCCAAATCTTATTCCATCGATTGCGGACCATTTATTTAGACTGTTATCAAATGATCACGTTTTCTATGTATACCCCATATACATATGGTAATCCGATATATTACCAACAGCCTAGGGGTATTTTATGTTGCTCAAAATAATCATACAATCAACAAATGAAAGTAAATAAGACAAAACTTATTAAATATGAATAACCTCTTTTTATTAATATCAAAATGTCATATTTACAGAGAATCCCTATAATTTATTTTCTATTCTTATGACACATATAGATCCCAACAGATCAAAGAAAGGCAAAGTTCAGAACCAGATTCAACAAAATATGATGTCGAACTCAAAAGAATAAGCAACACGAAAATCAACGAGATCGAACCTTGAGCTTCATCACACTATGGCCAAGCACGAAGGCGGAGTCACGATTTGACTAGTGGGTGGTGTGGAGTCGTGATTTGACCAGTGGGAGGTGTAGAGTTGTGATTTGCCCAGTGGGCTGGGTTAGGATGATGACAGTGGAGGCAGGAGGGCCTTTGCAACATGGGTGGGTGGCCAATGGAGACATGATATGGGGATCTCATGACAGGCCTCTACATGACCCATCGGAGATGGGTATTAGGAGCTTTTTCTTCTGTTACAGGGTATGGCGTCAGGAGAGCAAGACGACGAGCTGGGTCTCAGGCCTTCTTCTTCGGCGACGGGGGACCACTTCAAGTGGGCATGGCGACAAGCTGGGTCTCATGCCTCCTTCTCTGGTGACAAACATGGGAGGACAAAGGTGGGCATGACGACGAACCTTGAGCTGCCTATGATTTCTTTTTCATTTTTTTTCCGAACAAAGCTTCTTCTTTTTTTTTTTTTTTTTTTTTTTTTTTTTTTTAATTTTTAAGTGTAATCATCTGTTTTAAACCTACAATTATTTTGGTGCATACTTTTGATCCAAACCGTCTAAATATAATCTAATGGGCGAAAATTTTTACCCTATCAATGGGGTAAAGTAGCTTTACCTCATTGTAGAATTCCCATAAATTTATATGTATTAATTTTTCATATTAGGAAATAGGAATTTTCTTAATTATAGTATATTTGATATTTTTGGATAACTTACCCATTTTTATACTTGTGAACGTGTATTTATATGGGAGCCCATTCATAGTGCTCTTTATTAGTGAATCTTCTCTCTATTCCTATTCCGTGGATGAACCACGTTAATCCTTTATCTATTTCTTCTGTATTGTTTCTCTTAATTAGTTTTTTAATTTTTTTTTTCATTTTTTCAAGATTGTAGCCCCTGAACGTTCTTGTGAATTCCTACCCACTATGTAGTCAGTGTCATTATACATCCGTTATTAAAGATCGTTTCAAGAGCCATATCTTTGAACCATCGCCAAATCCACACTACTAGAAAAGAAGGATTACACGACGAGTTTTAAACCGTCGTGTAAAGTTTTCACGACGGTTCCTTAACCGTCGTGTAATCTAATGTCGTGGAAGATAACACGACGGTTTTAATACCATCGTCGTATCTAAGTTTTATACGATGGTTTTCCAACAGTCGTGTAATCCCGGTAAATAGTTATGTGGCGGAGCAAAAAAACGAACATTACACGACGGTTCCTTCCGGAACCGTCGTGTAATCTCCAAACACATAGGAGATTACACGACGATTCCGGCCGGAACCGTCGTGTAATCTCACTGGACACACAGGAGATTACACGACGGTTCCGGGGGGGAACCGTCGTGTAATATACTTGCATGTACCGTCGTGTAATATTATTATTTAAAAAAAATTTGGGTTTTTTTTTTATTTCCCACGGGTGGCCTAATCTGTATGTTATCCAATACACGATCCAAGATATTAACTTCATTAATCAAACTAAAAATACACTCCAATTATTATATTACAAGTTTATACATCATAATTAATGAATTCCATTACATGGCTAGACCATTCTCCCCTAATCAGATCCAAATCCTCAGAAGAATAAAATTGTTTACTTTCAAGTGCGTCAATTCCATTCAACACTATATCCCTCATAAAACCTAAAATAAAATAACCACATTCAACACTTCCCTCTTGGAGAGGACAAGGACGGTTCGAGATTTTGGTTTTACAGTCTCGTCTCTTTCTAATCCCTTCTCCGGTCGTAATCTTCCAATCCGTTAGGGCCCTAGCAAATTGGTAAAATTCAAACTAATTAAGATGCATATAATTAAGATTAAAAAAAATAACATATTCAAATTGACTTACATGTTCATTAGCTCAGTTAAATCGTCGCGTTTCTTCTCTCGAAGAGGATCAAAATAAAGAACGAGGTCCTCTCATGGGTCAATGACACCCAAAACCCAATGTCTCCCTCTGTTATGTGGCACAAGATAAAGCCGCTCTTTGGGTGCGTCACGCAAAAAGCTGAGAAGATTGTCGGCTCGCTCTCTCCTGCCAGCATCTTCAGTATCTGTTCTCACCGGTGAGATCAAGCTTGGAGACACAAACACAAACTTCTCAGCTTGCCCGTTAATTTTACATAGTTCCTCCAAATATCTGCATAACCGTATCAAAAATGTTACTCTACATGAAATATAGAAGATTTTCCAGATAAAAGAAAATTTAAGATAAAGAATGTCGTACCTCATGTAAGCTAATATACAATTCGCACTGATTTCTTGTAAATTAATGAACTCATAAATATCTTCAAAGCTTAGAAAAACAGGCATATCAAAACCCATAATCGTGTATGGTATTGGGACCTCAATCTGATTACCTTGACGCATGAAACTATGTGCATAATAAGCCAAAGGCCTCATTGCCCTGTTCATGTTATTAAAGTCGAACACGAGTTTTTGTTCTTGCGTACCTTGTTGTACCTCATTTCGAGAGTCGATTGTTTTATTTCCAGCCTTTTTTTGGCGTTTTTTGTTGCCAGCTGCTGGGTCGAGAACGTGACTAGGCCCTCGATTCGCCTTGTTCATACTCCTGTCGAGCTCAACTAAACTTTTAGGCCAAGCAACAAACCCATTAACAGCATCCTCCACAGTGGTTGCGTCGTATGTCGGTATAGGTAATGGTGCTTTTTTTAATTTGGGCACGTTGATTGACACTCGCACGTTCCCTTCCCCCAGTGGAATCCCATGCACCGTATCGGTGGGGAGGCTCTCGAGCCATGCTCTTCCAAACGCAACAAGCAACTGTCCACCCTGAACTTCATCGAAGATATAGAGCTTACACTTCTGACTGTTGACCGGCATGGTTGGCGGCTCAGCAACTCCATGTTGTTTTTCTTGGGCAGAGCAACTAGCCTTAAAGCTGTTGTGTTGGTCCACGGTTGGCACATTCTTGGGATCAACCGACGGCTCCACATCTTTGTTCGCACATAGACCACGCACCAACGCCTTTAATTCTTCTATTTCACGTCTCATTGATTGTACTTCATTGTCTTTCTTCGAACTTCGACTTAGGTTAAAGTATTGAGACGGCTTTACGAACTTTGATTGGCCACGGACACGGCCTTTGTGTTCGGGTCTAGATAATGCCTGCGACAAAACATCATTAGTGCCAACTAATTCGAAAGTGCCTTGGCTCTCCTGTGTGTTGTACTCCATCTACAAGATTATTAACAGAAATCATTTAAGCAAAAGGGTTGTAAGTACGTATAGTAGTGATGAAGAAATCATTGTTAGTTAGTAAACTTACTATCAACTCGCTAACTCTTTGACATGCTGGATCTTTTAACTCTCCATCTGCGGCTGTCTGTTGCTCTAGCCACAAAACCATCTCTTTTTTTCCCATTTTCCGGTCTTCTTAAACTGTAATTAACATCGTTAGTATAAATGGGATACGATTTAGTACAAACAAAATTATTGACATATCATTTCCTGGTCGAGCTTCCTATATCCGTTTCGGCCTCCTCTTGATGAGTATTCGTTGTTTGTCTTTATTTCGCTTCCATGATCAGATGGTTGTTGGAATTGCGAGGACGTTCTATACTGAACGAATTTCATCCAATCCTCTTCTTCAATATTGGGGTAGTTGTCAATAACTTTTTGCGGCCGTGTCCACACACTTTCTTCATTTATAAATTACTCGACAAATTTCTTGTATAGATCATACCGAAAATTCCTTGCAGCCTCACCACATGATTTTAAACAAGTGCTCCGGAAGCTTTCTTCCACGGTGAAAGAAGTAACAGTTTCTTTCCAAATAATATCTTTCAATCCGTCTAAATCACGAGATCTCCAATCTTGAATCCATATTGGAACGTGCTCTCGAGCGAGCATGCCAATCCAGCTCATTAATTCGTCACCGTGCTTCCCTTCCGGTTGTCCTTTCTCGTCAAACGTGACTTGAATTCGTTCACCTCTTTTCCTTGCCATATGGACGTGTTTCATTATTGTTGCCCTTCGCTTGCCCTCGACAGTGGGATCCATCGGGTTTCTCCTTCATGCTCGTCCCTTTTTGGAATGTTCCATTGTATTCGTTCACCTTCATTTATTGGCAAAAAGAAAAAAGAAAAAATTACGTTAAAGGGTATTCGAACTTTTTTCTTCTTTTTTTTTTTTTTTTTTTTTTAAATTGTTATGAAGTTGGCACAAATAAAATATAGTGGAAAATATAACAAAAGTTATATTTCCACATGGGCGGCAGGCGCCCAAGGGCACCTGGCACCCTACACGGGCACCTAGAGCCCAAGGGCGCCTGGCGCCCAAGGGCTCCTGGGCGCCCCACACGAATTAGGACAAAAAAAAAAACACCCGAAAAAAAACCATAAGTGCAAAACGCTGTCATAGGACAAAAATAACACTCGAAAAATTATGTGTATGCTTTTATACATATATAATAGTGATTGCTTCTATATTATTCCTCCAAAAACTCAAGTTGACATTTCATCTAGCATATTGTGGGCGGGAAAAATTCATGTGTATGTAAAGTGTAAAAACCATTATCTACAAGAGCAACATTATGAACTTAACACCCATGCTAAAAAATGGATATTTAGTGACAAACAACAAGACAAAATCCCAAATTTATTTTAAGTTGTATATGAAGTTACCTTGATTTTCTTTGAAGATGAATAGACACTCCAACACCAAGAGATTGGCGACGGCGGCGGCAACGACAGCGACGGCGGCGGCAACGACGGAGTTGGCGGCGGCTTGGAGGAGGAAGTGCGTACTTGAGAAATTTAGAGAGTTGTGAAGAGAAATGGGAAGGTATGTGGAGAGAAAAGGAGAGGAAGTTGTATTTAAGTAATGGGTTTTCGCGCGGATTTCAAAAAACGAAAGTTAAAAATTTTCAAAATTTTTTGACGATTACACGACGGTGTATTTTAAAACCGTCGTGTAATAGGAAGATTACACGACGGTCCCTGGGGGACCGTCGTGTAATCCCCCAAATTCGAGGGAGGATTACACGAAGGGTCCCCAGGGCCCGAGGGGCCCGTCGTGTAATCCCCTAGAATTTGGTGGATTACACGACGGTCCCTGCGGGACCGTCGTGTAATCTCCCTATTACACGTCGGTTTTAAAATAGACCGTCGTGTAATCTTCAAAAAATTTTGAAAATTTTGAAAATTTGTCACCACATTCCGACGACCTCATACCACTGTGTTGTATACAAAAAATTACGCAAACTGTAGCATTGATCCTGATTCAAATTTAATGTTCAATATATATATAGCAATCAACATAACAAACTAAATATGGTATAGATCATGATGAATTATAATAGAAATTAATTAATGTACTTGTACACAGTAAATGGCATAATGTTCAAGTTTTTTTATTTTTTCTCTTTGCTGCCTCAACACGTGTCCATTCAATATCTGGTCGAACCAAGTGTGAAACATGATTATCGAATTCGTCAATCTACTCAACCGGTGGCATTCCCTGTGTGAAAGATGGAATGTCGGAGCAATCTTCCTCATCTTCTTGCCCATCACGGTACAATTTTGGCTTCAGCGGCACAACTAAGGACAACTCTGCATTGTTGGGATCCGTTGTATAAAATACTTGGATTGCTTGTGATGCAATAATGAATGGATATTTTTGTGTCCCAATCGTCTAAAGTTCACAACTGTGATGCCATCACTGTCAATCCTTACATAATTATTGTCTGCCCATTTGCACTTAAAGAGTGCCACATGTAAACCACAGTAATCGAGTTCCCAAATATCTTCAATGAAACCGAAGTAGTTCATAGTTCCATAAACTGGATTCTTGTTCTTTGCAGATGAAATATGCATTGCCTTAGCACGGATACTAACACCACTATTTTGAACGGGATGCCTTCTCATCTCTTTCGCGAGTGTAGAATGTATAACCATTGACGAAGTACGATGTATACCGTGTAACAATCATCGACGGACCTCTAGCGAGGTTCATTAACTCTTGCGAACAGCCGTCCTTCTGAAAGACATGACTTCGTAGCCACAGACGAAATGTCCGATTGTGGTCATCGTGTATCAACTTTTCATTTCGTCCTCTTCTTGAATATTTATCTCTTATTTCCTGTAGGTGAAGCTCGATAAAAGGCTCAACTTCAACCCTATTATGTAAAGTATAGAGACAAGCTTTCTCCCATTCACATCGATTTACCTGCGATGGAACGCCGACGGATAGTCTTTTCCAGTCAATGTTGTTGTCTTCGGCAACCCAATCGCCTTCGCGATGGACAAATACTCGGAGCAAAATTCGACCGATTCCTCCGCAATGTAGCTTTCTACTATACATCCTTCTGCCCGATTTCGGTTCTTGACATAACCCTTCAAAACCTTCATGTACCTTTCAAAAGGATACATCCATCTCAAGTACACCGGTCCACATAGCTTCACTTCCCGGACTAAGTGCACCGTTAGATGAATCATTATGTCAAAAAATGAGGGTGGAAAGTACTTTTCAAGCAAGTACAAAGTCTAAACCAACTCTAATTGTAGCGAATCTAGTGTCAATGGATCTATTACCTTAGAGCATATCGAGTTGAAAATGAGCATAACTTGGTAATTGCGAATCTCACATCCTTCGTTAAAACTCCTCGCAACGCCAGCGGTAATAACTGTTGCATCAAGATATGACAATCATGTGATTTCATGCCAATCAGCCTCAGATCCTTCATAGACACCAACCTTTTCAAGTTGGAAGAATACCCGTTGGCACTTTTACAGAAGCGAGCCACTCACAAAGCTTTCTTTTTTCTTGTCTTGATAGTGTGTACTTCGCCGGAGGTAAGTAAGTTGCATTCCCTTTCTTCGTAGGGATCAAGTTAAGTCTAATCTTCAATTCCTTAAGATCCAACCGTGCCTACTCACCATCTTTGCTCTTATTAGGAATGTCTAGCAACGTGCCCACTATTGATTCACACACGTTTTTCTCAATATGCATCACATCCAAGCAATGACGAACAAAAAGTGTCCTCCAATATGGAAGTTCGTAGAAGATTGACCGTTTTTTCCAAGGGCCGTCTACCACGGGATCATTGTTACGCTGTTTTCTTTTCCCGAGCACCACTTTCAAATCCTTAACCATCGCATAAACGTCTTCGTCGGTCAAAACCTAGGGAGGGTTTCTTTCTTCTGTTTTGCCATCGAGAGCCTTTTTCTGTTTGCGGTATCGATGATTTTGTGGTAAGAATCTCCTATGACCAAGGTAAACGGTTTTCTTACCATTCTTCAATCAAATGGAGGATGTTTCTTTCATACAAACGGGACAACCGATAGAACTCTTGACTGAATAACCAGATAGATTTCCATAAGCAGGAAAGTCATTGATTGTCCACATCAACATTGCACGGAGTGTGAATGTCTCTTGACGGTAAGCATCTCTAACTTCGATCCCCTTTTCCCATAAGCTCTTTAGATCATCGATTAGTGGTACTAAGTACACATCAATGTCATTCCCTGGTTGTTGAGGACCAGATATCAATAAGGTTAACATCAAGAACTTTCGCTTCATGCTCAACTTCGGAGGGAGATTGTAGTTGACAAGTATGACGGGCCAAGTACTATGCCTACTACTCATATTACCATGTGGGTTAATTCCATCCGCCGACAAACCAAGACGTAGATTCCGTGGTTCCGCACAAAATTCAGGATGATCGGCATCAAAGGTCTTCCATTATGGTGCATCGACTGGATGTCTAAGCATACCATCTTCAACACGTTTATCATGGTGCCAAGTCAAATTCTTGGCATGCTCGGCATTACGGAACAAACGCCGTAGACGCAGTGCCGGAGGAATGTACCATAACACCTTTGCCGGCACACCTTTGCTGCCATTCGTTGGCTTCTTGCCCTTCTTCCATCTTGACTCCTTACAAACCGGACATTTATCCAAATCCTAGTACGCATTTCGGTAAACGGCGCAATCATTTGGACATGCATGAATTTTTTCATATTCCATTCCCAAAGTGCTCAACGTCTTCTTAGCTTCGTACATACTAGCGGGTATTTTATTATCAACCGATAGAACCTCTCTTAGAAATTCTAAAAGAGTCGTGAAACTTGAATTTGTCCACCCTCCCGATGCCTTCATGTTCCATAATTTGACCAATGCGGACAATTTCGTATATTTACTACACACGTCATACAAGGGCATCTCGACATCATTCATCATTGCTTCAAATAACTCCGGATGATGCACAAACTGTTCTTCCAAATCATTAACCATATCAAACAAATTATCTCCTACAACTTCCTCAACAACATCATCTTTCGCTTTGTTCTTCGATGATGGATTAAAACACATTTCACCGTGTAAATACCACGTTTGGTACGAACAAATAATCCCACGTGCAAGCAAGTGTCTTCTAACTTCATCAACTGGATGAGATCTATAATTTCCACAATCCACACAAGGACATCGAATCTTATCATTCTTCATGTGAGTTTCCGCAAATGACAAAAATTCTTCAATCCCATCTCGATATTTTCTAATCAATCTATAAGTCCACGTCCATTTTCGATCCATTTCCAAGAACCCGACCTAAATCGATATTAAATTTATCATACAAATTATTCAATAATAGTGTTTTTGCATTTAAAAACACAACGTATAGTCAACAACTAATCATACCGAAAAAGAAAAAAAGAGAATATATATCATTTTTGACATCTACAATAAATCGTCCATAAAAATCAAATAAATAAAAAGAAGAGTAAGTAATAATCACAATACTTACAAATATTTAATATACGCGAGTGTTGGTTTCGCAGTGGAGGAGACATGGTTTCGCAGGTGTCTGTGATGTTTTTCGCGGCTGCGCGATAGATCTGTAATGAGATGAAATGAGGGCTGCTGTAAGGGTAAAAAAGTTAGGAATATACGACGGGTTCTTAAAACCCGTCGTGTAAAGTCGGACTTTACACGACGGTTCTTTGGAACCGTAGTGTAAAGTCCGACTTTACACGACGGTTCTTTAGAACCGTAGTGTAAAGTTGCTCTGCGAGGCACTTTACACGACGGTTCTTTAGAACCGTAGTGTAAAGTCCGACTTTACACTACGGTTTCAAGGAACCGTCGTGTAATCTCCGTCGTGTAATGTACTTTTTGTAGTAGTGCCACTGTTGAACCACCAATGATGTCACTGTCATCTAAAACCGATGGTAGCCTTGGAGTTCTTTAAACAATAACTATTTATCTTAGTGCACGTGCGCATGCAATTGTAAAAGTGTAAAGAGGTTTAAAAAAAATTAAGAAAAAAGAAGAGAGAGAGAGAGAGAGAGAGAACTATATATTTCGAAAAACAAAATTGAGAACAAAAAATGAGTGAAAGAAGCAAACGTTCATAGTATTTGTTTTGTTTTTTGGTGTCATACAACCATGAAAAAGAAAAATAAAAAGCATAAGCAAAAACAAAAACAAAATAAGTAGTTAAAAAAATAGAATTTGAAAATAAAAACTGATCATTTTTTATTCCTTGAACCGTTGGTCGTTGATCTCTTGATCCGATTGATAAGTGATCGTATTGATCTCATTGAATCAAATTGAAGCATGTGTTGTACAGCACTTATGAATTTGAGTCTGCATGTGAAGCTTCTAACATTGAAGCCTCTGTTGTGAAGCCATGTAGATTTAAGTCTGGCATGTAAAGTTTCTGAAAAATAATTTGCTGTGAAACTCATTGAACTTGAGTTTGGCATGTGAGAATTCCAAAGTTGTTCCCCAAGTATTCAAGGCAAGGCAAGTTGGTACGCACCAACTTGACTTGGAGTGTTGAGATTTGAGATTGTCAAATATTCAATATTGAAATTATTTTTATGATTCTTTCTAATTTTTAGATTGATTGATTGATTGTAATACATGAGATTTAAATTTATTTGTATTAATTTTTCATATTAGGAAATAGAAATTTTCTTAATATAGTAGATTTGATATTTTTGGGTAACTTACCTATTTTTTGTACTTGTAAACATGTATTTATATGAGAATTCTTTCATAATACTCCTTACTAGTGACTCTTCTCTCCATTCGTAGTTCATGAATTAAACCACATTAATCTTTTGTTTCCTTCTTCCATATTTTATTTTATTATCTTATTATTTTTTTTTTTCATTTATGAAGATATTATTACACTCGTGTTAAGAAAATATTGCCTCTACTAAAAATAGCCTATTTGCAGCAAAGAGCCCATAGGTTTTTGGTTCTCTTGAAAACATAGACAAGGCAAATGACAATTCAACAGAATCTCTAAAATCGTAGGATTTGGATGGAGAATTTAGAATACTTGATATTCAAGAGCACGAATTAGAAAATCTTCAAAACGTAAGAAAATTCATCATTTAATTGGAAAAATAGGTTGGAAAACCTATTTTGGTCATATAATCTAATAGATAGTCAAACTTTTTAATTTAATAAAATGGTTATTTACTATTTTATTTATTTATTTAGATTTGGTCAATTATTGATTTATTTGAAAATTAGTGGTTCAGGTTATAGCCAATCAAAAATTGACTACGATCAAGTCAATTACTGATTAACTAAATTAACAATATTATATGGTTAATCACTAATTGACCATTTAAAAAAAAAAAACTGTTTGACCATTAAAAAAAGGGCTTTTAACTAATTTTTAAAAAATTTTGTCATTTATTAAAAATTCTAAAAAAGACTATTTACCTCTAAATATTGATTCAAATTTTATGTATTAATTATCCAACCAGAGTCTATATATAAAGGCGAAATTTTCTGTGGATTTCTTAGACGCTATTTTGCACTCATAAGCATAGAGCTACCTCTGTAATTCTTTCAGAAACCCCCATTATTGGAGAAGACGTAACTTTACAATTAAGATGGATATTGATAAACTTCTTTTGTACTTTATTATCTGTTTTACGTAAAAGATTAATATGTGATGAAATTAAACATGCATTTGATGCTAAGATTTGTATTGTAGAATTTAAATTTGAATTGATTATGGATTTATCCAGATATTTGAATTGTTGGAGTTAAAAAGTATTAAAACTTGAAATGTGTTTGGAAAAAAAAAAAATCAATGTGGAGCTTGTTTCGTTCGTTTCGAAATTTAATACAATTTAAAAAAAATCATCTCATTTATACTTGTTTATGCAAAGTTATTGACTTTTAAAATTTAAATTATTAAATTGTGTAAATAGTAAAATTAAGGTAAAAAGACAAAAATTATCTAATTTCAAGATTTGGATTATGTATCCAAACACCCCCTAAATCTAAATGGACAATTTTCACCATCAAAGATCATCATAAAACACGAGTTATTAAATCGGTTAGAACTTAGAAGAGCACATTCTAGAAGGTGATATAAAAGAGAGAGAGAGATCTTTTTATTTTTTTATTTTATTTTATTTAAAATTTTTTTTTTTTTTTGTGAACGCTATTTCCCATCCGATTTAAGTGTTGCATTATCTATTTCTTGTTAATACAATGTCCCTAAACAACATTGGCAAAACACGAATTTTTGTGGTAATGGGTTGATTGTATATTATATATGCTTTCGTCGCTAAAATCAAACTTGTTATTTTTATGGTTTACTCAGTACAATTATGAAAAAAAAAAAAATTTGATTCAAGAAAAAGGAAGATTAAAGATTAACTTAAAGATTGAAAGATTTTAATACTTATCAATTAACTTGTCTTTATTAACGCTCTTATGCTGTGGGTGGCATGATCATTTTGGTCCCTACCATACAAGTAAAGTTGTAATCGTAGGGTCGATGTCATATTTGTGCAATGCACATCTCACAAAAATATTCATTTATCAAAAAAAAAAAAAAAAACTCACAATAATATTCACAAAAAATTTTGTGATGGACACAAGAAGTGGGCCCAATGTGATTGTTTGGTCGGGTTCCCATTTGCTGTTGATCAACTACGCATGTGAACACTGCGGTACTTCGATTTGACACGGTGCGAAAGGACTTTTACCCAAAAAAAAAAAAAAAAAAAAGACTTCTACAAAAACAAATATTTATTTTTGAAATGGTTTTAAAATTTTTTTTCGAGAAAATGACTGCATAACAACCTTGAGTGATCGAAAAATAAAAGAAGATAATTTGGCTAATGGGATTCGTGGGTAAATATTGACTAGTTAATGACCACCATCCATTTTAAGAAAATAAAAAATAACCATTGTTTTAAATGTAAGAGTTTAAAAACTATCTATTATCTTATCTTTTTTCTTTGCTAATTTCACCATCTTAAAATGTCATTTTTGCAAATTTTTCATGCTGCGAATGGTTGGAACAATTTTTTTTTTTTTTTTTTTTATAAGATACTAATTTCTATTCCACTTATATCTTGATTTTAATAACCGGCCACTTCCTACATTTAAGTCGCATGAAGGAAGTGGTTACTAAAAACAGTGGCCCCTATATATGCAAGTAGATATGGTTTGTAATAAATGTATAAATATAACGCGTTTGCGTTTTAATAGGGGGATGTAATATGTTGTGATATCTTGGATTAAACGTAGGGTTCATTTCTTCTTATTTTGAATGTCCGAATCAACACGGTTTGTATCTATATATAATTGATGGTGTCTTTGTCCTTTTTCTTCTTTTGTTTTATTTATAATAGATATGTTCGCGCGTGCATAATAGATAAGAAAAGCAAAGTAAAGCAAAATAAAAATAAAAAAACCATCTAGCAATGTTGTCGCCACGATGTGGTTATAGTATAGCGACCACGTAACTGTCACATGACAAATAAGGAAAACCATGACCAAAACAGCTATCGGCTTTTTTAAATATATATATAGGTAAGAGATGTATAAAAAATACAAGAAACACCAACTATAATACCAATTTTTGAGTATCAATTTATAAGGTATATAAGTTGTGATTTTTTTATTAGTAAGTGTGTAAAGCATTAACAAATCAATTAGTTGCATTTACCAATGAACATATGGCACACAAATTGTTACGCAAAAAGTTGATATTACAGTTGGTGTCCCTAACACTACATATATAATGACTCGTATGCGATTTTTGTAACTTTATATTTAGAAATTTATAACAATAAATTGATTTATATATAATTTTTTATTTAAAATCTTATTTTATAATACTATTAAGATATTGGTGTGAAGGATAAGCATAATTAAACAATATTAAACTCAAATCACCGAAAGAATAAGACTAAGAATTAAGTCTTTTCTTCGAATTAGAAATGGGATAGGGATAGGGAAATCACCCCTATCCCACCTACATCTCAATATACATGTCATATATATTTTTGTACTGTATCATTTATGTGATTTTACACATTATAGGGAAGTGTCAAAAGTGACACTATTCGCATGCCTTCAGCCACACTCACTGTTGAAAGTGCTCCCCCTCTGCAATAGCGCCCTTTTTGCTGATTCATGATTTTCACGTTGTCGAATATGAATGTTTATGTAAAATATCTGATCTGATTTTGTCAGAATATATTTGAGTTCTTATGGCCTTATAAGACTCAATGATAGTTTGCTTAGCTAAGCATAAGGCCTTTTGTGGAAAAAGGCAGAACAAGAATTTATGATATTATTTCGGTCAACGTTTGACCAGAATAATTTAATGCATGATTGTGACGATACTGCAATATAACAAGTAGTATGGAAATTATATTGCGAAAAACCATCATCACAGATGAAATAGTAAGAATAAGATTCAAGACCACTCTAGAAGAATCAAGCGCATTATTTAGGACAATAAGGGCTAAGTAGCTTTAAGTTATAAGAAAAATCTATACGCAGTCCAATAATACGCAGATGAATTTTGGACTACAGTCCAGTATGACAATACTGTTATTAGTTGAAAACAGTATTTGTATTATTTATATTAGTATAAAAATGGACTGTATATTAGGAGAATGGCCAAACGAAGCCTTAATGGGAGGACACCTCATCATGGATAAATATGTGAATTTTTGGAATTTTGGAAAATTAAGAAAGAATTAGGGGAAGATTACTTGGGCTCCAAGGAACCTTGATGGCCGGCCACCTCAAGGGATTTATTGGCAAATATTTTGTTTTTGGGGTTAAATGTGCAATTTTGGGAATAAAAATAATTCTAGAAAATAAATCATTTTTCACCTATAAATAGGTGAGGTGGGTCAAGATTGTGACAATTTAGTGAAGCCCTAACTTTCTAGTTCACTCACAGGTCTCTCTCTCTCCCTCCCCTAGGAACCAAAACCGAAAAAAACAAAAAACAAAAAAGAGTGAGGGTTGGGTTTTGTGGAGTGAAGCAAGGAGGAAAAATTTTGGATCCAAAGTCTAGATCCAACTTCAAGGTGTTAAGGTAATCCTCCTAAATCTCCTAAGCCTCTCAATTGAGTTTTGATTCAAAGATTTATATGTATTTCATGTTGGGTTTGTAAGAGCATAAGTTCACCCATTTACTTTCATGCAATAGGTTTAAAATGTCTAATATGCGCTTAATTATGGTTTATTGGTTTATGGTTTGATGTATGTTTTGATGATATGTTTTAGAGAAATTATGGTATGAATATATGCCTAGTATGTGTTTGTTATATGTCTGCCACATGCTTAAGTAGAAGCATGGTATGCATGAATGATGGAGATGAGATTGTATGATGAATTAAGAATGAACAACCAATCTAAAACCCTAAATTGGCACAAGATTACCACACGGGTTGTATGGATGAGAAACAAATACATGTTGATGGAAACCCTATGTAATATGCTGCATGTTTGACGTATGCTCACGGTTGTGACCGTTTGAGATAATGTATGCGTAATTTTACGTAAAAATCAACCAAAGGTAAAACTGCCAGTTTTCGGGTAAAACTAGGTTGTAATCTGAAAAGTCAATTTTGAGGCCTTTATAAGCCGAATTTGGAAAAAGGTTTTAAATTACAAAGTTGTAGAAAATTGAAAACCCTAGGGGGTAGCATGGACAGATTTTGAAAAATAAGCTCCAAAAGCTTCCGTTTTTATGAAAATCCGAGCCTAATCTGCCCAGACCCTGTGCACGGCCATGCAGTTTCAACAAAGAAAGAGATAGGTTAAAGGCAGAATTAGGTTTTGAGTAAAAACTGAAAGTTGCAGGACTCTTTGAGGTCTACAAATTTCATTAAGAAAACCTTTTCAAATTCAAAGCAGATTTTAAGATAAAACTAGATCTTAAAAACTATGCAGAAACAGAAAATTCCGACACAGGATTTTCAAAATAGTGCATGAATAGGCAATTCCTGCACATACACTGATAACTAGAATTATGAAACTCTTTTCAAAGAAAGTTTTCAGAACTTGATAGTTTTTATTATCCTTACTCAAAAAAATTGCAGTTTTATAAAAAATACAATTTTGAAGAATAAAAATGTTACAAAAAGATTAAAAAAAGGTTTTTATAAAAGGAAATCTAGACAACAAATGCTAAGTTTTGATAAGAAAAGGGAAAATAAATAAATGGGCAAAAAAGTATTTTGGAAACATTGTAACAAAAAGATAACTGATAGTAACCTAATAGGATACCCAAGTTTTCGGGTTAGGCCTTACCCCCATGGTTATCAATAGTAACCTAACGGGGTAAAACCTTAAAAGTAATTGGGCCCTGTACCTAAGGTTACCCTAAGTAACCTAACAATATACTGTTTAATTATGATCGGGCCATGTGCCCTTGGTTTGCAACTAGTGACCGAACAATTTATTATATGGTGTGTGTGTGTGTGGGGGGGGGGGGGGGGGGCGGCATATAACTAGGGCAACTTATAAATGTTGGTTAGGATACCAACGTTGAATGATATGGTTAAGGATAAGATATGATGATTCTTATCTTATATCTTTTTGGAAACAGGAAGGTAATCTGTTGTTGCGACCGTAGGAGCAACAAACCCAGGATGTAACATATCCAAAAAGTACAACTCCGCCTACAGCATAGGCGAAAAATGTTTTTTTTTTTATACTGCTTGTATGTTTTCAAGCTCATGCATTCATGTTAGTGATGCGTATGATTATGTTTTATTATTGTGGCATCATGAAGCATGCTCACTAATGATAAATCACTTGGTAAGAATGAGAAAACCCAGTTTCAAGTAAGAAACTGTTTTAAAAGACTGTTTTCGAGAAGAAAACTATTTTCAAGGAATTGTTTTCAAGAAGAAAACTGTTTTTAAGAAATTGTTTTCAAGAACAAGTTAAGGAAAAGTTTTCAAGTATGATGGCAAGCAAGTTGCCTCGTGTCGTACCGATCTGCCACGAGGGCGGGTTTGGTTCATGGTTTGAGTTGGACTGGACTAGCCGCCCCAAGCATTCTATGACTGCGCGCCACGGTACGTACACTTATGTTAAGTAAGGGGCCCAAAAATGTGCTAACCTAAAACAGCATAATGAAAGCATAATTAATTTATGCATTGTTCCATTATAAAATGTTTTGCGGATTAAAAGTTGGACTTGCTGAGCGAAAGCTCACGACTTACGTTTATGCTGCAGGTAAGCAACCTATCGGCAATACTTGATACAAGACGGTGGGCTTGACATGGCTAGTTGTGAAACCTGGGATGAAGACCGCTACGCGTTTCGAATTATTAAACTTGTATTTGTTATGTTGTATATATTCAAATAAGTTTGACACTCATGTTCTTAAGTAATAAAATGTACATATATATGTATATATATATATATATATACATATATATGTAAATATATGATAAGTTAAATTTTCAGTTATCAAGTTGTCAAAAAAATATATATATTCTGTATTTCCGCCGAGTTTAGTAATTATATAAGGTAAGCATGGTAACGACCTAAGTTAGGTGGGTCGTTACACCCTCCCCCTTCCCCCTTCCCCCTTCCCTTTTTTATTTTTTATTTTTTTTTCTTTTCAATAAAATTATACCTTTTTTTAAAGTAAGTCTGTGGTAGAGTCTCACTTATATACCCTATCGAAAGAGCTAATTTTTAAACCACTACGATGTAATTGAATGATTGAGATGTTGTTTATGCATGATAACTATCATGCACATTACCTCATAGTATTATAGACTAATTAATAGATTAAACAAATAATAATAAAGCAAGAAATTAAAGAAAAAATACCTCATCAATGAAAGGTTTGGGGGGGGGGGGGGAGCTCCTCACCGGTTCACTACAAACAAAACCGTCGTGGAAGTGAATCTACCACGACGGTTTTCATTGGAAACCGTCGTGGTATGCGTACGTACCACGACGGTTTCTATAAACAACCGTCGTGGTAGGCCGACGTACCACGACGGTTTCTATGACCACCGTCATGGTAGTTCACCTTACCACGACAGTGGCTCTATGCAAACGAGAAACCGTCGTGGTACATAGACCTACCACGATGGTTTCTATAAGCCACCATCGTGGTAGGTGACATACCACGATGGTGGCCTATGAAAACCGTCATGGTAGATGTAGTACCACAACGGTTTGGAAAATAACCGTCGTGGTAGACATACTTCCACGACGGTTTCTGTTAAAAACCGTTGTGGTAGGTTGTAACGTAAACAAAAAAAAAATACCCATTCTTTCAATTGAATACCAGTTCATTCATTCATGACAAGAAAAAATTACACAGTCAAGAATAAAATAATAACATAACTGATATGACAAATAAAATGTCACAATGTACAACAATAATTAATATAACGGCTATACAAAATTTAACTTCATCCTTTGCGTCAATATTGTATGAAGCGCATGACATATATAGTCCACTATTGCCTAACCAAATTTAATTCAGCTTCTGTATAAGAAGTCTTGTTTTAAAGTAAGGCAAGTCCATCGACGTTCAACGTTATTTCTCGCATGAACCCTAATACAAAATAGCCACACTGCATATTTCCTTGTTGTATATGGCATCGAGCAGTCTGAATCAACGTCTTGCAATTGCGTCGCTTTGTTGTTCCTCGTCCCACCAGCAATTTCCAATCGTTTAGTGCCCTAACAATTTAACAAATATCAATACATCCAGAACAACAATTATGGAACGTCAAATCATTAATATGAACATCAAAGAATACTTACAACGTAATTAGCTGTTGAAAATCTTCACCTGGATCGTTTCCAAGATGATTAAAATAGAGGACCGAGTCATCCCCCGGATTAATAACAGCCAATATCCAATGTTGGCCGCTGTTATATGGCATGAGAACAAGCCTTCCCTTTGGTACGTTTGTTATGATCCGGATGATATTGTCAGCTCTCTCTCGAATGTAGGCTACGCGATCTACATTCTATTGAACTGGCGAGACAAGGAATGAAGAAATAAACTCGAAACGTTGATCCATTCATGCTCTTGCACAACAATCCGATAAGTAGCTGCAAAATATTAAGTCAAACTATACGCAAAATCAACATATATATATATATCTATCTTTTAAGCTAATTGTAACAATAAGTATTGTTTAAGGAAAAAACAATTACTTGATGTAAACCATTATACTGCTTGCACTGATTTCTTTAAAGGTTATGAAATGGTATACATCTTCATACCCAATATATATGGGCATGTTATCGCTGTTGACGGATTGTTGTTGTGGGCACCCAATCTAGCTACCGTCACTCAAGAAACTTTGTGCATAATAAGCCAGCGGTCTCAGTTCAACGGGAACTTCACTAAAGTCAAACGTAGGTTCTTCTTTTTTCGTTTGCTGTTGTACCTCCGGTTGTGATTGTAGTTTCTTCCTCCCAACTCTCTTTTTCGTTCGTTTGCTTCCGTTTGCTTCCGGGTCGGGAGCTTGACTGGGACCTCGACTGGCCTGGCTTAAACTAGTTTCAAGGACGACTAATTTTTTGGGCCAAGCACCAAAGCCCTCGACAGCCTCTTCAATATATGTGGCTTCATTCGTCAGAATTGGAAGGAGTGCACGTTTTAATTTTGGGACACTAATTGTCACTCGCACATTCCCCTCGCCCAAAGGAATCTTATGGACTGTGTCGGTTGGAAAACAGTCCATGTATGCTCTGCCTATTGCAACCAGAACATCTCCACCATTAATTAAATCAATAAGGAAAAGCTGGCATTCCTTACTTGCATTAGGCATGGGCTGCGGATCTGACGCGTCGGCTTCTTTCTCATTGAGGGTGCAACTCGCCTTGAAACAGTTGTGCTGATCAACAGTAGGTGCGGTTGCCTCCTCGGCCATCGTCTCACGGTTGATACCGTGTTTCGCACAAAGTTCCTGCACCGTTCTTTCCAATGCAGCCAGCTGTCATTTCATATAGGAGACTTCAGGATTCGCCCTTGAAATATTCATGGAATTGAAGTATTACGCCTGCTTTACAAATTTCGATTGCCCACGAATACGATCGGAATGCTCGGCATTGCCCAAAGACTTGGTCAAAATGTCTTCTGTACCCACGGATTCGAAGCTTCCTTGGGTCTCTTGTTGTGTTAATTCGTCCTATACAATTACACAATATGTTATTGAGCCCGTAAACATAATGGAGACAACTTACTCTATATTTGAAATAGGATCCGTAGACTTACTATTGCTTCACCAATAATTTTAATCGATGGATTCTTGTACTCTCCATCGGGTTTGAGCCGCGTGTCCCGCCAAATAAAATGTCGGGCCGCATATTCCCCCATCTGTTCGAACTGCAATTTAGTAATTAAAGTTAGTAAACATAAATAAAACATGAAAAAAAAAATTTAAATAGACTTGAAGCTTTTTTCCCAATTAATTAATGTATGATTTCTTGATCACGTTTCCTGTAGCCGTCTCGGCCTGTGGTAGATCCGTATTTGCTCTTTTTCCTTATCTCGCTTCCTTGTTGAGATAGCCTCTTGAAATCTGTCGTCCGTCGATAGGTAATAAACCTTTCCCAATCGTCCTGGCTGATAGTTGGGTAATTTTGAACCACTTTAGCCGATCGTTGCCAAACAGTTTCTTCATCAATATGATTCCTAACAAAGGCTTGGTAAAGATCATATCTAAAACATTTAGTTAACTCCCCACAAGACTTCAAAACTTGTTTTTTTGTTCGATTCATCAATAGTGAATGAAGTTACAACTTCCAACCATACCCGTTCTTTCCTCGGTTCTAAATCAGCACTTCTGAATTCAGCAATCCAAATTAGAATGTGCTCCCGAGCTGGCACACCAATTCAACTCTATAATTCATCACCTTCCTTGCCTATTGGTTGCCCTTTCGAGTCAAATGAAACCTGAATTCGTTCTCCTCTCGTCCTAACAACGTGCACTCTTTTAAGGAGAGTTGCTTTTCGTTTTCCTTCCTCGTCGGCATTGAATCTTGAAGAGTTGGTTCATCGTGGTTTTCCAACTTGAGTTTGGGTTGACAAATCCTCATCGTGATCATTTGACATTGTAAATCAATCTAAAACAACAAAACACCAAGTGTGATTATAAACAAAACCTCATCGCCATTAAATCATTACAAAACCTTAGCACCAAAACACATAAAAAGCCCACGAATTCTTATATTAGATCTATGTAAATCAAGCATGTACACAAAAACTTTACGTGACAACGGAAATGACACACAACCTAACCAATAAGACATTTAATCAAACATGTAATATACAAACATTTAACGCACAAAAACATTAATTTTTTATCCGGAAAATTCCCAAATCCGAGCCTTACCCAACCAATTTAATTCAATCTACAACTAATTCTCACACAAAGAGGCATTTAATCAAACATGTAATATGCAAACAATTAACTCACAAACGCAAAACTTTTTAACAAATCCGAGCCTTACCCAACCATTTTAAATCAATGTAAATCACAAACACAAGCAACAAGGAACGAACAAGGTTTTCTCTGGCTTTTGCCCATTTCGGCCTTGAATGTAATCGATTTAGACAACCACAATCAACAAAATACGATGTAGTGGACGGAAATTACCCATATTCGTGCATTACCCAAGCAATATACATTACAACTTACCGGATAGTAGAGCATGGGTACGGGCAGAGTGGTAGAAAATTTGGGACAACACGGGTTATGGGCGGCGAGAGAGACTGGGAAACTCCAAAAACAAGCGTCGTTGGTGGAGAATGGTGTCGGAGTTTGAGTGATATTGAGAGACTTTTTGATGATTTTAAAGGGAGGGAGCGATGAGAGTGAAATAGAGGGAGGAAATATATTGGGTATGGAGTTTGAGTGTGTATTAGAGACTGCAAAAGTGAATAAGGCTCGGGCTAAAATGGGTTTGGGAAAAATGGTGTTGATTTTAGGTTTTATTAAAAGCAGCAAAAAGTTAAACAATTTCAAAAAATTTCAAAACTTGCCGCTAAAATATCTACCACGACGGTCTGCAAGAAAACAGTCGTGGTAAAGAAATCTACTACGACAGTCCTCATAATAAACCGTCGTGGTAGGTCATCTACCACGACGGTTTTTTTGGTATACTCATCGTGGTAGGCTTAGAGGATTTACAATCTACCACGACAGTCTTTATAGAAAACCGTCGTGGTACGCTTCAGAGGATTACTATCTACCACGACGGTTTTCTATAAAGACCGTCGTGGTAGGCTTCAGGGTTTTTCCATCCCACCGACAATCTACCATGACGATCTTCTTATAAAGCTATCATGGTAGGCTTCAGAGGATTACAATCTACCACGACGATCTTCTAAGAAAATTGTCGTGGTAGGCTTCAGGGTTTTCTATCCCACTGACAATCTACCACGACGGTCTTCTAATAAAACCGTCGTGGTAGGCTTCAGATGATTTACGACGACGATCTTCTAAGAAAACCGTTGTGGTAGGCTTCAGGGTTTTTCTATCCCACCAACAATCTACCACGACGGTTTTTTTTCAATAACCATCATCGTAGGTAAGAAATTTACAAAATTTGTTTTAAAAATTGTTAATATAATGCTTTTAAGCGGCCAAACCTGAGTATTGTGCAATAATTCACGCATGTTCTTATTTGTTTCCAAACATATTTGCATGTATAAATAATTCTCATATACATTTCAAATATAATGTGCATAATTAAAAAACCGTATATAAATGTTTACAACGTAAGAAACTAAAATCTTTTGTTAAGTATTTTTTTTCTTCTTTTTTTTGGGCTTCTCAACACGTGTCCACTCGACGTCCAATCGAAGTAAGTGTGAAATATCATCGTCAAAATCATCAATCTCTTCCACCGATTGCAAACCCGTTGTAAATGATGGAATGTCGGTGCAATCTTCAATATCTTCTTAGTCATCCCGGATTATTCTTGGCTTCATTGGTACAACTAAAGATAACACTAAATTTGCGGGATCCGTTGTATAAAATACTTGTACCGCTTGTGATGCCATGATAAAAGATCATTTTTGTATCCCAATCGCCTAAAGTCCACCACTGTCACGCCGTCACTATCAACCTTAACATAATTAATGTCAGCCCACTTGCATTTAAAGAGTGTTATTCGCAAGCCGCAATAATCAAGTTCCCAAATATCTTCAATGAACCCAAAGTAATTCATAGAAATATATACCGGATTCTTGTCCTTTGCGGATGAAATATGCATAGACTCGGCCCAAAGGGTGACACCACTATTCTATACGTGATGCTTCTCATCTCTTTCCCGAGTGTAGAAGGAGTTGCCATTGACAAGGTACGATGTATAACTTGTGACTATCGATGACGGACCTCTGGATAGCTTCATTACATCTTGTGAAACGCCAAGCTTCATATGCAAATATTTTCTTATCCACTCCCGAAATGTCCGATTCTGCTTATCTTGAATTCACTTCTCACTTCTTCCTTTTCTTGGATTCGCAGCTCTTAATTCCTCCATATGAACCTGAAAGAAATGCTCCATTTCCTTAGCATTGTGCAAAACATACAAACAAGATGTTTCCTTCATACAAACGGAACAACCTATAGAACTCTTCACAGGATAACGAGATAGGTTGCCAAGTGCAGGAAAGTCATTAATTGATCAAATCAACATTGCGCGAAGATTGAACGTATCTTGACGGTAAGAATCTCTTACTTGTAAACCATCATCCCACAATCTTTTTAGGTCATCGATTAATGGTACCAAGTAAACATCAATGTCATTCCCCGGTTGTTGAGGGCCTGAGATCAATAACATCAACATCAAGAACTTCCGCTTCATGCAAACGTTTGGAGGGAGATTGTAGTTGATAAGTATGACTGGCCAGGTACTATGCCGACTACTTATATTAATATGCGGGTTCATTCCATCCGTCGACAAACCGAGACGTAAATTCCTTGGTTCTGCACTAAAATCTGGATGATTGTCATCAAAGGTCTTCCATTGCAGTGCGTCGGCCGGATGCCTAAGCTTGCCATTGCCAACACGTTTATCATGATGCCATGTCAAACTCTTAGCCTGCTGTGCATTACGGAATAAACGGTGGAACTGTGGAGCTAGTGGAATGTACCATAACACCTTCACCGGCACTCCTTTACTACCATTCGATGACACCTTGCCCTTCTTCTATCTTGACTCATTACAAACCGGACATTACAAACCGAATCTTATCGTCTTGTGTATGAGCTTTGGCAAATGACAAAAATTCTTCAACACCATCTTCATATGCTTTAGACAATCTATCAAACCACATCCATTTCCTATCCATGATTTGCGTGCAAATCCTAAACCAATAAATCAAAGTTCTCGAAATCAAAGTTCTCGAAGTCAAGGTGTGCATATTTTTAAATTGCATGCATGAATATCATTTTCATTTAATTAGTTATATATAAAGACTCCCGGCACATGCATTAATTAAATCAACAATATATTTACTAAAAAATCCAAAAACATAACAAAACTAAAAATACAATTAAAAAACCGGCCCAGGTTATTTAACTAAAAAATCCAAACTAAAAATACATCGTAATATTGGATTTAAAAATACATTGATTTAGGATTTAACTAAAAAATCCAAACTAAAAAAAACCAAACTAAAAATACATTGATTGTGATCACTTAATTAAACACTTTGCAGTATTTAACGTATCAAAAGCAATCCAAAAAAATATAAATTAAAATTAATATTCTGGGTTCGTAAATAAAAAATTAATACATAAGAAAACATTAAAAGATGAGTTAATTTGTGTCATCATGACTTACAAGAATGATGATCGACTAGTAGATGGTAGTGGGTGGCGTCCAACAGCGGTGTATGAAACTATTGTCGGAGCGATCTGATCTGATTTTTGTTCACGGCAGCTACTGAATCGATGTGGAAAAAATAGGACAACTCGATCTGATATGCCTAAACAAAAGGACGATGCTTCCTTGATGGTTTCCAGAAAACCGTCGTGGACGTCGAGACTTCCACGGCGGTTTTCGTAAACCATCGTGGAATCCCCGAGACTTACAAGATGGTTGTTTAAAACCGTCGTGTAAGCCCCGAGACTTCCACGACGATTTTCCGAAAACCGTCGTGGAAGTCGAGACTTCCACGACGGTTCTCGAAAACCATCGTGGAAATACATACTCCCACGACGATTTTCGGAGACCACTTTTTGTTCCGTGTTTTTGCCTCAGTTTCCACGACAGTTTTTAAAACACGGTCATGGAAGCTCCGTCGTATTATCCACATTCTATAGTAGTGATAAAATTAAAAATTTAGATACTGAATGAACAATTTACCCTAACTTTTATTCTAAGTTGTATAATTTTCAAACACATAATTATAAAAGAGGGCGGGAATCCCCACCTACAAGGGGATGGGGGCAGGAATGAATATGTTTTTGAGGACTGGAAATGGGAATGATAAAGCAATCCATGCCTTTGCCATGTCCCGTTGCTATCGTTACACGTCGACGTTATTTTATTGAATAAAATTGTTTAGAAAGTCATTATGTAAAAGCCTCTCCAATGTAATGTTAGAAGGTTGTGTCAATGATTAATTTTAATATTTAGATGAAAAGAGTGTTCTTTAATATAGTATTATATTTGATACCAATTTTGCTAATTTCGTGACAAATTTGCCACAAAGTATATCTGATTTCAAATTTAATATTTGATTCATATTAGTTGTTTATTTGACTTTCATCATTGTAATTGTTATTAATATTTTCATTTTTTTTTGTTTATTTAAATACAATAAATGTTCACTTTTACAAGTTATAAAGCACAATAATAATAATAATAAATAGAAATAACATTACAAATAACATTATGCATTAGAGTATAAAGTAAGATATTGTTATTTTTTATACTTTTTTTATAACAACTATAGCATTGATATTGACCAATGCATTAGAGATCATCTAAAAAGACTTTCTTATTAGGTGAAATTTCGTAATCAATCACTGATTAACTATTAATCAGTAAGTGATTGATCAAATTTAGAAAAATGACAAACAACCATTTTGATAAAGAAAAAAAAAAGTTTAACTATCTATTAGATTATATAATTAAAAAAACCTATCACGTCTAATTTTCATAAAAAGAAAATAAATAAATGTGATAAAATAAATATCAGGCTAAGAATAAAGAGTAATCCAAAAGGTAGTCGGTTTTTTTTTTTTTAATTTATTATTTTTATAATTATATATATTTTTAAAGACCGCGTTATGAAAACCCACGTACTTCTTAGCACTCTTGAGCTTCCCTATATCTCTCTGTAGAATGCAGACGTTAATATTAAAAATAAAAAAAAAAACAAAAAAAACTCTCTTGGAAGCCCCACTTACACTACTCCACCTCCGATTCTCAACTCACCATTTTTGGTTAACATACTTTTTTTTTTCAAATATATATTGCATTTGCTTGGGATTTCTTTCTTCATTTTTCATGCCAATTGCCAAACCGAAGCTAGATCAGAAGAATCATGGAAGCTGAGGAATGTTCTAACAACATGATTCTAGAAGTTTCCAATCTCAACGTTAGGTCCAATCTCAACGTCCGATTGACCCATGGTGTTAGCGACAGAGATTGCTATTCCAAGCATTATCTCCGGGGCCCACTCTTTGGGCCTTATTCTTTCTTAAACATTTCCTGTGGAAAAGAAGAAACTGTTGATTATCAACAAAGCAGGAAAAATATGGTTGAAGTTGCTGTTGTTGTTAGAATTATGCAGAATCTCTGTGTAGGCATCGTAAAATGGAGATTTGGCTTTTTATATTTTGACTAAATACATTTTCTTTCCATTTTCTGGATGACCATTTAGAGTCATATTTTAACATTAACAAGTGATTATTGTCTATTATTATTTTTCTCGGTGGCGGAGCTAGAAATTTCTTTTTTCCAAGGAGTATGTATTGAACCAAAATTTTGCACTTTTTTTTGTCTCTTTTTTTTCATTTTATTTTAACAAATGGACATCAAATTTGTAAAATGGTCAATTGATTTTTTTAAATAAAAATTAGTCAATCAATATTTTAAGGGCCACAGGTGGATTTTCTAATCTAAAATTAAAAAAAAAAAAAAAAAAAAAAAAAGTGCGGCCATTTTTCTTAAATAAGTATCAAAAAACTGCATATATTACCTGATTTTTTCGTCTTTTATTTAATTTAATAATTTTGGTTTTTTGTACTCAGCATGGAAGGGGTTGAGAAATCAGCACAGCATAGCGGTGGCATCTCCATATACAGCTCATTCAAGAAAAACTAGGAGAAAAGTACAAGAATCTTGATGGATTTATGGTGAAGGTGATTTCATTTGAAGAGTTGCAAGGGAAAGATGAGGATATTATAATATTATCCACTGTAAGATCAAACGTCTCTGATGGCTCACTGGGATTGCTTTCCAATAATCGGAGAGTCAATGTAGCTTCATCAAGAGCCCGGTATAATAAGGTTTCTTCTCATTTCATTTCCTTCTGTAATATATGTTAAATTCTGAACTGCATTTCTTCATGTCAATGCAGACACTGTCTATGAATTCTAGGAAATGAAAGAGCTTTGTCTGAGAGTTATTCTGCATGGAAATCAGTTATACGAGATGCGAAAGATCGGAATTGTTTCTTTAATATTGAGGAAGATATGGAGTTTTCGAAATTAGTAATCGAAATCAAGAAAGAGCTTGATCAATTGGACGAGGTTCTTGATGCAAACAGTTTTCTTTTCAAGAATGCTAGGTCGAAGGTACACTCGTTATGTTTCTTAATTTCTACTTCGGTTAATTCATGATTGTTGCATTAGTATATATATATTTTTTCCCCCTGATGTGTGGTCTCATCTTAGGTTCTGTTTAGCGATAACTTCAGAAAATCATTTGGCAAGATCAAGTCATTTCAGAAGAAGAAGTTGATTATTAACCTGTTAATGAGGCTTGCGAATGGATGCAGGCCAAGGAGGAGGAATAATGTTGGCATGATCTGTGATAAATCGAAACATGTTCTGAAATAATTTAAGGTTAAAGATTTTTATGTCATTTGCTCAATGACATCGATCAACTGGATTACCGTTACATTCAAGTGTTGAAGGTCTGGGATTTGCTGCGACTGGCCGACGTTCCGAAACTGGTTAAGAGTCTCGATTCTATGTTCCTAACATACACTGATGACTTTCTTAATCGCTACCAGGAGAAATGTATCGAAGCGTAGGTCCAATTTGCAGCATTGTTGGTGATATAAACGTCGTTTTACATGTAAAGTTGGATTTCGATATCTTATACTATAGTTGATACCTTATTTCTATGTCTCTCTTTTGGCTTTAGGGATATGGAAGTTCTAACGAGCAGGCAATCCTCCCTTGAGCTGCCTATGATTTATTATTATTATTATTTTTTTCCGAACAAAGCTTTTCTTTTGTTATTATTTTTTATTTTCAAGTGTAATCATGTGTTTTAATCCTACAATTATTTTGGTGCACACTTTTGATCCAAACCATCTAAATATAATCTAATGAATGAAAATTTTTACCCTATCAATGGGTAAAGTAGCTTTACCTCATTGTAGAATTCCCATAAATTTATTTGTATTAATTTTTCATATTGGGAAATAAAAATTTTCTTAATTATAGTGGATTTGATATTTTTGGGTAACTTACCCATTTTTTATACTTGTGAACGTGTATTTATATGGGAGCTCATTCATAGTACTCCTTATTAGTGAATTTCTCTATTCCAAGTCCGTGGATAAAATCAACTTAATCCTTTATCTGCTTCTTCTATCTTTTATTCTCTTATTTATTTGTTTAACTTTTTTTTTTTTTTTTTTTTTTTCATTTTTTAAGATTGTATTAGAGCCAACACAATTGTAGCCTCTAAACGTTCTTGTGAATTCATACCCACTATGTACTCGGTGTCATTATCACATCCATTGTTAAAGATCGCAGATTTAAAGAGCCAAATCTTTGTACCATCGCCGAATCCACTACTGAACCACCAATGATGTCACCGTCATCCGAAACCGAAGGTAGCCTTGGAGTTCTTTAAATAGGAACTATTTATCTTAATGCACGTGCGCATGGAATTGCAAAAGTGTAAAGAAGTTAAAAAAAAATAAAGAAAAAAGAAGAGAGAGAGAGAGAGAGAGAGAGAATATATTTCGAAAAACAAAATTGAGAAGAAAAAAAATGACTGAAAGAAGCAAATGTTCATAGTAATTGTTTTGTATTTTAGTGTCATACAACCATGAAAAAGAAAAATAAAAAACATAAACAAAAAAAGGAGTTAAAAAATAGAATTTGAAAAAAAAAAAAAAAAAAAACTGATCATTTTTTATTCCTTGAACTGTTTGTCCTTATCTCTTGATCCCATTGATAGGTGATCGTATTGATCTCATTGAATCAAATTGAAGCATGTGCTGTAAAGCACTTATGAATTTGAGTCCGGCATATGAAATTTCTAAAAATGAAGCCTCTGTTGTGAGGCCATGTAGATTTGAGTCTGGCATGTAAATTTTTTGAAAATTAATTTGCTGTGAAATTCATTGAACTTGAGTCTATTCCAAAGTTGTTCCCCAAGAATTCAAGGCAAGGCAAGTTGGTACGCACCAACTTGACATGGAGTGTTGGGATTTGAGATTGTCAAATATTCAATATTGAAATTATTTTATGATTTTTTCCAATTTTTAGATTGATTGATTGATTGTAATATTTGAGATTTAAATTAATTTGCATTAATTTTTCATATTAGGAAATATAAATTTTTTAATTCTAGTAAATTTGATCTTTTTAGGTAACTTACCCGTTTTTTGTACTTGAAATCATGTATTTATATAAGAGCTCATTTATTGTACTCTTTACTTGTGAATCTTCTCTCCATTCCTAATTAGAGGTGGGAATTTGGGCCAGACCAAACGGGTCGGCCCTAGGCCCGCGGCCCGTAATTCAGGCCGGCCCACGACCCACCCGGCCCGCATTTTATCAGCCCGGTAAAAGCCCGGCCCTAGAGTAAGAGGCGGGCTGGGCTCTCCTCTTAGGCCCAGCGGGCCGGCTCGGCCCGACCCGAATATTTAAGCCCGATGGGCCGGTTCGGCCCGCCCGTTATTTAAAATTATATATATTAATTTATTAAAAATTTTAATTTTTTTATTAAAAAAGTATATATATTAAATATTAATATTATAAAATTATATTATATATATTAAAAAAA
Organism: Ficus erecta; assembly: GCA_008635985.1. Taxonomy (NCBI): domain Eukaryota; kingdom Viridiplantae; phylum Streptophyta; class Magnoliopsida; order Rosales; family Moraceae; genus Ficus; species Ficus erecta. The sequence continues at coordinate 537,664 of BKCH01000102.1, forward strand.
AAAAAAAAAAAAGCTGTTGGACCTGGTCCAACGGCAATATACTTATTATATAAGTATATTGCCGTCGTTCACTGCTATAATAGCCGTTGGGATTGGTCCCAACAGCTATAATAATTACAAAAAAAGTTTTAATTTTTTTTTTTAAATTTAATTCTCCCAACTCCCATTCTATAAATACCCCCTTCTATTTTTTTTATTTTTTCACACATCTTCTCTCATCTCTCTTTTCAATCTCTTATTCTCTAATTTCTTTCTCTATATTCTCTTATTTCCAAATTCCAATTTCTCAATTCTCATTATTCAATAATTAATATTCTATAATTTTTTTTGTCTAATCTCCTAAATTTACAATAACTCATATTCTCATTATTTTTATAATCCACATTCTTGTTATTTCTCTACTTTTAATAACTCATATTGTCATAACTCATTATTTCTATATTTTAAATTTCTAATACTTACTTTCCTACAAAAAAAAAAAAAAAAAATCAAAATGGATCCAAATCCAAATGTTCAACAACCAATTGTTGATCTTGATGATGATTACTACGGGATGGATGACCGCAACATCGAAGAAGTGGAGATTTCCCGTATGGAGGCTGGCGACAATGTCCCTGATATCAGACGTAGGAGTTTCAATACTCCAATACCACCATGTCCAATGTTGGCACCATCAAGAAGTAGTTCGGGAAGCACCAGTTGTCCATCCAAAAAGCCAAAAGGTACTGCTACTAAAACTTCACGTGCTTGGCAATTTTTCGATGTTGTGCAGAAAGAGGACTTCGGCCCCGACGGCAAAAAAATACAAAAAAGACTAGCAAAATGTAAGTTTTGCCAAAAAAATTTGACTGCTAACAGCTCAAGTGGGACCCGCCACTTATTAGCCCATGCTGAAAAATGTGCCGAGAAACATTACAAGGGAAGGGAGCCGACACAAAGCACTCTAAAATTCAACTCCGATGGCTCAATAGGTACTTTTTCTTATGATCCCATGGTAGCTAGAGAATCTTTAGCTCGTTTAATTGCCTCTACAGATTTACCTATTAGTTTTGGTGAAAATACTTTTTATGAAGAGCATATTCAAAGATCTTTTTGTCCACAATTTAAAGCCGTTACTAGAAAAACTATTAGGAGTGATATTATATCTTATTATAGTAAAAAACGCACTACATTAATATCTTATATGAATACAAACACATTTTGTATTGCATTGACATCTGATATTTGGGCTGCTAGGTCAAACCAAGATTATATTAGTGTAGTTTCACATTATTTAGATCCCCAATGACAATTACAAAAAAGAATTATTGGCTTTAGACTTATTGATCAATCTCACAATGCTTTAAATATTAATGATAATATTATGAGTGTTTTAAATGAATTTGACATTAGTAATTGCATTATTTCAATCACCCTAGATAATGCTTCGGCAAATACCGCTGCAATTCGTTTTCTTGAGAACAACTTGTCAGAATATATTGGTGGAATTTTATTACATCAACGTTGTGCATGTCATATTATCAACCTCATTGTAAAATCAGGTATGAAATTGGTAAGTAGTAACATTGAAAATATTCGTAATGCTCTCCTTTGGATACATAATTCAAATCCTCGCATTGCTGACTTTAAGAGGTATTGCAAAGCAGAAGGTTTAAAACCTCGAAAATTTGGGACTGATATGCCGGTAAGGTGGAACTCAACTTATTTAATGTTGAAAAATGCAATAGAATATAAGAATGTTATTTCTATGTTTTATAATACAAAGAATAATATGATTTTATTATCTGATGTTGATTGGTTTATTGCTGAAAGAATGATTTTTTTTTTTAGAAACTTTTTATGATGCTACTGTTTTATTGTCTGGTGTTTATTATCCCACTTCTCCACTAGTTTTCACCCAATTAATGCTTATTTCTTCATTATTTTCTGACTATAGAAATGATGATTTATTTAAACTAATAGTAGAAAAAATGGAGAAAAAGTTTATGACAATAACATGCCTTTATTATATTGCCTTGCCATTGTTTTAAATCCTATAGTTAAATTAAATGGTCTTTATAATGGTCTTACTCATATTTCTGAACATATGAATGTAGATTTTGCTTCAACGTATTCTTTAACATTTAATAACACTAAATACAAGTTATTTGAGATTTTTGCAAGTTATCAGAATAAATTCGGGCAGCAAGTTAACATTGAAACCAAAGAAACTCTTCCAACTGTTGGTGATCGGAAAAAGAAAAAAGTTTTGGGTTTTTTCTCTGCTCCAGCAAGATCGGGCTCTTCATCAAGTTCGAGTGTTACTCGTCCACTTTCAGCAAGTTCAACTACCACGAGTACGACACACTCGGAGCTCACAAAATACTTAGATACAGATTTTTCACTGCTAGACTCAACTACAAATACTGAAGATTTCAAAATTTTAGATTGGTGGAGGTTGCAGTCGACAAATTTTCCAGTGCTTTCCCGTTTAGCACATGACATCTTAACTATTCCTGTTTCGACAGTTTCTTCTGAATCAGCATTCAGCACAGCTGGAAGGATAATTGAAGATCGGATGACCTCATTAACACCTGAGATGGTCGAGGTGCTTACATGCCTAAAAGATTGGGAACATGCAGATAAAAGGTTGCAATATACAGTAGAAGATCAAGAGATACTCCAACACTTTAACGAAATGACCATAATCGATGACGATGATATTGACAATGCTCCTGCGGCTCCCTTTTCCGGTTGCTGATGCTGATTGATATATTTTTTTCATTGTAAAATTGTAAATATGAATTAAGATTGCACTCTTTTTTCTTTACTGAGGTTTTATCCCAATGGGTTTTACTTAGTAAAGTTTTTAATGAGGCAATCATGACATCAATAAAATTTTAAATTTCAATTTTATATTCTCTTTTTTGTATCCTTATTTTTTTAAAATTTTTATTTTTATTACGTGCTTAATTTATTTTTCAATTTAGTAATATTTAATCAAAAATAACTACTAAGCAAACACTGATAAATAATTATAATTTTAAACAACTAAAATTAAAAGTTTAATTATAATGTTAAGTTAACTAACTAACTAATATTATAATTATTAAGTATTAACTAAGCAATTATAATATAAATATAAAAATTAATAGAAATAGTATAATAATTTTTTTTAACAAAGTATAAATTTTTATTTTATTTTTTATCTAAGATAAAATATTAAGATAAATTATTAAATTATAAAAAAATATACAAATTTATTCAAAAATTACAAATAAAAAAAATTAAATAAAAGTTTTAAAAATTGGGCTAGGCGCGGCCCGGCCCACTCTAAGCCCATGGGCCAGGCTGGGCTTATGTTTCAAAAATCCGGGCGGGCCCGGTCCGGCCCGGATTTGCATTGGGACGGGCTGTCCCGGCCCGGATTTTTGAAAAAGCCCATCGGGCTTGGGCCGGGCCGGGCCGGGGCCGCCCAAATTCCCAGCACTATTCCTAATCTATGAATAAAACCACGTTAATCCTTTGTTTTCTTCTTTCATATTTTATTTTATTATGTTATTTATTTATTTATTTTCATTTATCAAGATATTATTACACTCGTCTTGAGAAAATATAGCCTCGACTAAAAATAGTCTATTTGCAGCAAAGAGCCCGTAGGTTTTTGGTTCTCTTGAAAACATAGGCAAGGCAAATGACAATTCAACAGAATCTCTAAAATAGTAGGATTTGGATAGAGAATTTAGAATATTTGATATTCAAGAGCACGAATTAGAAAATCTTCACAATGTAAGAAAAATCATCATTTAATTGGAAAAATAGGTTGGATAACCTATTTTGGTCACACAATCTAATGGATAGTCAAACTTTTTTATTTAACAAAATGATCGTTTACTATTTTTTTTTTAAATTTAGATTTGGTCATTCATTGATTGATTTGAAAATTGGTGATTCAGGTTATAGTTAATAAAAAATTGACTACGATCAAGTCAATCACTTATTAACTAAATTAATAATATTATATGGTTAATCACTAATTGATCATTTAAAAAAAAAACTGATTGATCATTAAAAAAAGGTTTTTTAACGAATTTATAAAAATTTCGGTCATTTTATTAAAAAATTCTAAAAAAGACTATTTATCTCTAAATATTGATACAAATTTTATGTATTAATTATCCAAACGGAGTCTATATATAAAGGTAAAATTTTATGTGGATTTCTTAGATGCTATTTTGCACTCAGAAGCATAGAGCTACCTCTGTAATTCTCGCAGAAACCCCCAGTATTGGAGAAGACGTAACTTTACAATTTAAGATGGATCTTGATAAACTTCTTTTGTACTTTATTATCTGTTTTACATAAAAGATTAATCCGTGATGAAATTAAGCATGCATTTGGTGCTAAAGTTTATATTATAGAGTTTGAGTTTGAATTGATTGTACGTTTATCGAGGCATTTGAATTGTTGGAGTTAAAAAGTATAAAACTTGAAATGTGTTCAGAAAAAAAAAAAAAATCAAAATGGAGCTTGTTTCGTTCGTCTCGAAATTCTATACAATTAAAAAAAAAAATCATCCCATTTAGACTTGTCTATGCAAAGTTATTGACTTTTAAAGTTTGAATTATAAAACAGTTTAAATAGTAAAATTAAGGAAAAAAGAAAAAAATTAAATAATTTTAAGGTTTGGATTATGAATCCAAACACCCTAAATCTAAATGGACAAATTTTTACCATCAAAGATCATCATAAAACACGAGTTATTAAATCGGTTAGAACTTAGAAGAGCACATTCTAGAAGGTGATATAAGAGAGAGAGAGAGAGAGAGAGAAAGAGAGATCTTTTTTTTATGAACGCCATTTCCCATCCCATTTAAGTGTTGCATCATCTATTTCTTGTACATATAATGTCCCTAAACAACTTTTGCAAAATACGAATTTTTGTTGTAGTGGGTTGATTGTATATTATATATGCTCTCGACGCTAAAATCAAACTTGTTATTTTTATGTTTTATTCAGTACAACTATGAAAAAAAAAAAAAAATTTTGATTCAAGAAAAAGGAAAATTAAAGATTAACTTAGAAATTAAAGGGTTTTAATGCTTATCGATTAACTTTTGTCTTTATTAATGCTCTTATACTGTGGGTGGCACGTTCATTATGGTCATTATGGTCCCCACCTACAAGTAAAGTCGTAATCATACGGTCGACAGTGCAATGCACAACTCACAAAATATTAATTTAGCCAAAAAAAAAAAAAAAAAAAAAAAACTCACAATAATATTGACAAAAATATTTTGTGATGGACACGAGAAGTGGGCCCAATGTGATTGTTTGGTCGGGTTCCCGTTTGCTGTTGATCAACTACGCATGTGAACACTTCGGTACTTCGATTTGATGCGGTGCGAAAGGACTTAAAAAAAAAAAAAAAAAAAAGTTGTAGAAAAACAAATATTTATTTTTGAAATGGTTTTAAAATTTTTTTTTTCTAGAAAATGACTGCCTAACAACCTTGAGTGATCGAAAAATAAAAGAAGATTATTTGGCTAATGGAATTCGTGGGTAAATATTGACTAGTATTCCACCATCCATTTTCTTAAAGAAATAAAAATAACCATTGTTTTAAATATAAGAGTTTATAAACTATCTATTATCTTATCTTTTTCTTTGCTAATTTCACCATCTTAAAATGTCATTTTTGCAAATTTTCCATGCTGCCAATGGTTGGAACAAATTTTTTTTTTTTAAGATACTAATTTTTGTTCCACTTATATCTTGATTTTAATAACCGGCCACTTCCTACATTTAAGTAGCACGAAGGAAGTGGTTACTAAAAACAATAAATTTTGTGATAATTTCAAGAGGGGAAAAAAAGTAGTTTGTGATAGTGTGGCCCTATATACGCATGTAGATATAGTTTGGAATAAATGTATTAAAAAAAAAAAAAACGCGTTTGCGTTTTAATAGGGGGATGTAATACGTTGTGATATCTTGGATTAAACGTAGGGTTCATTTCTTCTTATTTTGAACGTCCGAATCAACACGGTTTGTATCTATATATAATTGATGGGGTCTTTGTCCTTTTTCTTCTTTTCTTTTCTATATATTAGTTGTATATACACGCGTGTAGAATAGATATGGTCGCGCATGTAGAATACATAAGAAAAGCAAAGTAAAGCAAAACAAAATTAAATGAAAATAAAAAATCATGTAGCAATGTTGTCACCATGATGTGGTTATAATATGACAACTACTTAACTTTCACATGACAATCAAGAAAAACTATAACTAAAACAGCTATTGTCTTTTTTAAATATATATATATATATATATAGGTAAGAGATATATAAAAAAATTCTAGAGACACTAACTCTAAAGCCAAATTTTGAGTATCAATTTATGAGGCAACTAATTTGTCATTTTTTTATTGGTAAGTGTGTAAAGCATTAACAAATCAATTAGTTGTATTTATCAATGAATATATGGCACGCAAATTGTTACTCAAAAAGTTGATATTACAGTTCGTGTCCCTAGCACTATATATATAATGACTAGTATGCGGTTTTTGTAACTTTTTATTTAGAAATTTATAACAATTAATTAATTTATATATAATTTTCTATTTAAAATTTTATTAAATAATACTATTCAGATATTTGTGTGTAGGATAAGTATAATTAAAAAATATTACACTTAAATCACCGAACGAGTAAGACTGAGGATGAAGTCTTTTCTCCGAATATAGAGAAAGCACCCCTATCTCACGTCCATCTCAATATACATGTCATCTATATTTTTGCACTGTATCATTTATGTGATTATATACATTATAGGGAAGTGTCAAAACTGCACTATTCACATGCCTTTTGCCACACTCACCGTTGAAAGTGATTCGCGGCCCCACCCCCCCCCCCCCCCCCCCACCCTTCCCTTTTTTGAATTTTTTTTTCTTTTCTATTAAATTATACCTTCTTCTAATTTTTTGTTTGAGTAAGTTTGTGGTAGAGTCTCATTTAAATATCTTATCGATAGAGCTCATTTTTAAACCGTTACGATATAATCGAATGGCTGAGATGTTGTTTGTGCATGATAACTATCATGCACATTACCTCATAGTATTATAGATTAATTAATAAATTAAACAAATAATAATAAGACAAGAAATTTAATTTAAAAAAACCAGACCTTCACCGATGAAAGGCTTGGGGGGGGGGGGGGGTGGGGGGGAGCTCCTCACCGGCGGCTCGACGTTGGCGGGGTGGGGGCTTATCATCATTGAGGGCGTCACAAGGTCGGTCACAGGCCATCGTCGGGGATCATCGGCCGCGTGGGGGGGGGGGGGGGGGGGGGGGGGTGGGGGGGGGGGGGTAGTCTATCACCAGGGTCATGAGCCTCTAGAGGGGAGGGCCTTGTCATCCTAGGAGGGGAAGGGTGTCTTCATCGGTGTCAGCGGGGGGCGCAAATCTGGTTGGGGGGGGGGGGGGGAAGGGGCCTTCATCGGCATTGGGGAGGGGGGTGCTCGTCATCGGCATTCGGGAAAGGAAGGGAGGGGGGCTTTGTCGGCGTCGTGGAGTTGGGGGGGGGGGGGGGGGGGGCTTATCTCTGGCGTGGGGGCATCCGCCGTTCGACAATCGCTGGCCAGTTATTTTTTAGTTTTTTTGAATTTTTATTTTTATTTTTTAGCATATAATACAATGAGATAATGTTCATCATAGTTATCATTCACAAAGAACATCTCAGTCCTTCAATTCAATCGTAACGGTTTAAAAATGAGCACTATCGATAGGATATATAAATGAGACTCTACCACAGACTCACTCTTTTTTTTAAGCTTTTCCTCCCATAATTTAATTAATTAATTAATATTATTATTATTATTTAAACTTTTTAGCAATATAGAGGTGTCTTCTTTTACCTTTTTTCCCTTGCTTTCCTCCCTAAGTTTTATTTTATTTTCATTTTTGTCTTCTTTTTTACTTTTCCCTTATAGTTTTATATCTCTTTAAATATGCTTCATTGATTTATTTTGATCCCCTCCTCATTTCTCCTATTAAAAATAAACTTTCTTGAACACGTTTAACTTATATTTTATATTCACTTTATTTTAAAATTCAATATAAACACACACTTGCAACGCACGCACTTCAAAACTAGTATATATATAAATATATATATATATATTAACATTTTAATAATTAGCTTGTTTTAGTTTAAAAAAAAAAGGTAATTACTAATTATATTTTTCACTGAAAAACGATGGAAATATAAATTTTAATTATTAGTTCGTAATTTTAAATGGCTAAATTAGACAATTTTGCAGCTTTGATGTTAAGATTTTAGTGAATTTCTACTTTAACTTTTAGGGTAAATTACTAGATTGGTTCATGACCTTTTTACTTTGTGTAACTTTGGTCCCTGAACTTTTTTTCGTAGCTGGAATATCCTTAAATTATTAAAATATTGCTACAATAATCCTTTACGTTAATGTTTGAACGAAATCCATTAGTCAGCATCACTTTTTGACCAAATTACTCACTGCATAGTCTAAAAATTAATAGAAATGACTATTGAAGCAACATTTTAATAGTTCAAGGGGCATTCCATATTCTTTTCTTCGTAATTAGAATAACCATAAACTATTAAAAACATTGTTACAATAGTCATTTCCATTAATTTTTGGATAGAATCTGTAGTTAGCATCAGTTTTTGATCAAATTACTAATAGATTCCATTCAAAAATTAACGGAAAGAACTATTACAATAACATTTTAAAAGTTTAGGGGCATTTCAGCTACGAAAAAAGGTTTAGCGATTAAAGTTGCATAAAATTAAAAATTTAGATACTGAAAGAACAATTTATCTTAACTTTTATTTTAAGTTGTATAATTTTCAAACACATAATTATAAAAGAGGTCGGCAATCCACGCCTACAAGATGATGGGGGTAGGAATGAATATGTTTTTGAGGACTGGAAATGGGAATGATAAAGCAATCCATGCCTTTGCCATGTCCCGTTGCTATCGTTACACGTCGACGTTATTTTATTGAATAAAATTTTTCAGAAAGTCATTATGTAAGAGCCTCTCCAATGTAATATTAGAAGGTTGTGTCAATGATAAATTTTAACATCTAGATGAAAAAAGTGTTCTTCAATATAGTGTTATATTTGATACCAAATTTGCTATAAGCAAAATTTCATGACAAATTTGCCACAAAGTATATCTAATTTCAAATTTAATATTTGATTCTTATTAGTTGTTTATTTGACTTTTATCATTTTAATTGTTATTAATATTTTCATATTTTTGTTTATTTAAATACTATAAATGTTCACTTATACAAGTTTTAAAACACAATAATAATATTAATAAATAGAAATAACATTACAACTAACATTATGAATTGGAATATAAAGTAAGATATTGCTATTTCTTACACTTTTTTATAACAAATATAGCATTGATATTGACTAAGCATTGGAGATCATCTAAAAAGACTTTCTTATTAGGTCATTTTTATAAAATTTCAAATCCCCTAAATTAAAAAGAAGGAATTTAGAGGTAAATAGCTTTTTTTTAATAAGTTTTTTAACAAATAATCGAAATTTTTAAAAATTAGTTAAAATGTCATTTTTTCTTAATGGTCAATCAATTTTCGTAAATGGTTAATTAGTGATTAATTATATAATATTGTTAATTTGGTCGATCAGTGATTGACTTTAGCCAATCAGTGATTGATACATAAATCATGAAATTTTATAATCAATCACTGATTAACCATTAGTCAAAAGGTGATTGATTAAATTTGGAAAAATGACAAACAACCATTTTGATAAATAAAAAAAAATTGGCTATTCATTAGATTATATGATTAAAAAAAGACTATCAAGTCTAATTTTTATAAAAAGAAAATAAATAAATGTGATAAAATAAATATCAGGCTAAGAAGTAAAGAGTAATCCAAAAGGTGGTCGGTTTTTTTTTTTTTTTTTTTTTTAATAATAACATATTTTTTTTAAAGACCTCGTAATGAAAACCCGCGTACTTCTTAGCACTCTTGAGCTTCCCTCTATCTCTCCGCAGAATGCAGAAGTTAATAATGAAAAAAAAAAAAAAAAAAAAAAAAAAAAAAAAACCTCTTGGAATCCCTACTACACTACTCCACCTCTTCCGATTCTCAACTCACCAATTTTGGTTAACATACTTTTTTTTTTTTTTTTCAAATATATATATTGCATTTGCATGGGATTTCTTTCTTCATTTTTCATGCCAACTGCCAAACCGAAGCTAGATCAGAAGAATCATGGAAGCTGGGGTTCTAAAAACATGATTCTAGAAGTTTCCAATGTCAACGTTAGGTTGACTCATGGTGTTAGAGACAGAGATTGCTATTCCAAGCATTATCTCCGGGGCCCGCTCTTTGGGCCCTAATCTTTCTTAAATATTTCCTGTGGAAAAGAATAAACTGATGATGATCAACAAAGCAGGAAAAATATGGTTGAAGTTGCTGTTGTTGTTAAGAGTTATGCAGAATCTCTGTGTAGGCATCGTAAAATGGAGATTTGGCTTTTTATATTTTGACTAAATACATTTTCTTTCCATTTTCTGGATGACCATTTAGAGTCATATTTTAACATTAACAAGTGATTATTGTCTATTATTATTTTTCTCCGTGGCGGAGCTAGAAATTTCTTTTTTCCAAGGAGTATGTATTGAACCAAAATTTTGCACTTTTTTTTTTTTAATCTCTCTTTTTCATTTTTTTAACAAATGGACATCAAATTTCTAAAATAGTCAATTGATTTTTCTAAATAAAAATAAGTCGATCAATATTTTAAGGGCCACAGGTGATTTTTCGAATCTAAATTAAAAAAAAAAAAGTGCGGCCATTTTCTTAAATAAGTATCCAAAAACTGCATATATTACCTGATTTTTTTGTCTTTTATTTAATTTAATAATTTTGGTTTTTTTAGTCAGCATGGAAGGGGTTGAGAAATCAGCACAGCATAGCGGTGGCATCTCCATATACTGCTCAAGTGGTCGAAATTCAAGAAAAACTAGGAGAAAAGTACAAGAATCTTGATGGATTTATGGTGAAGGTGATTTCATTTGAAGAGTTGAAAGGGAAAGATGAGGATATTATAATATTATCCACTGTAAGATCAAACGTCTCTGATGGCTCAATGGATTGCTTTCCAATAATCGGATAGTCAATGTAGGTTCGTCAAGAGCCCGGTATAATTAGGTTTCTTCTCATTTCATTTCCTTCTGTTATATATGTTAAATTCTGAACTGCATTTCTTCATGTCAATGCAGACACTGTCTATGAATTCTGGGAAATGAAAGAGCTTTGTCTGAGAGTGATTCTGTATGGAAATCAGTTATACGAGATGCGAAAGATCGGAATTGTTTCTTTAATATTGAGGAAGATATGGAGTTTTCGAAATTAGTAATCGAAGTCAAGAAAGAGCTTGATCAATTGGACAAGGTTCTTGATGCAAACAGTTTCCTTTTCAAGAATGCTAGGTCGAAGGCACACTCGTTATGTTTCTTAATTTCTACTTCGGTTAATTCATGATTGTTGCATTAGTATATATATATTTTTTCCCCCTGATGTGTGGTCTCATCTTAGGTTCTGTTTAGCGATAACTTCAGAAAATCATTTGGCAAGATCAAGTCATTTCAGAAGAAGAAGTTGATTATTAACCTGTTAATGAGGCTTGCGAATGGATGCAGGCCAAGGAGGAGGAATAATGTTGGCATGATCTGTGATAAATCGAAACATGTTCTGAAATAATTTAAGGTTAAAGATTTTTATGTCATTTGCTCAATGACATCGATCAACTGGATTACCGTTACATTCAAGTGTTGAAGGTCTGGGATTTGCTGCGACTGGCCGACGTTCCAAAACTGGTTAAGAGTCTCGATTCTACGTTCCTAACATACACTGATGACTTTCTTAATCGCTGCCAGGAGAAATGTATTGAAGCGTACGTTCAATTTGCAGCATTGTTGGTGATATAAACGTCGTTTTACATGTGAAGTTGGATTTCAATATCTTATACTATAGTTGATACCTTATTTCTATGTCTCTCTTTTGGCTTTAGGGATATGGAAGTTCTAACGAGCTGGCAATCCTCCCTTGAAATCGTGCGTCACAAGAAATCTAGCGACATTCTAAAAGGAAATATTTCAAGTGCTGAAACTTCTAATGAAAGGTTTCCAAAGGATTCAAAGAGAAATGATGGTTTGCTATTAATGAAATTCTACTCGATCTTGTCCGGTATGGTGAGCTGTTTGCCCTCTGGCTGTAATGGCACGGAATTGGAACTTCCTTTTGAACTGACTAGTCAAGAAATCGAGATCATCCATTGTGATAAAAGCTCCTTCATTCTTGAGAGGTCAGGAACTGGGAAAACAACAGTCTTAATCAGATAGTTATTTCAGACAGAGCAGTTATATCATGTAGCTTCAGAAGGTTTCCATGAAGTCAATGTCTGTAGATCCTCCGATTTTAAAGTAATGGAAGATGGTGAAAGAGTCCAACAAAGCAACGATACTTTTCTGCGCCAGACTTTTGTGACGCTTAATCCTATACTGTGTTATGCAGTGAAACAACAAGTTTCTGGATTAAAAAGGTGTGTGATTCTTGAAAGTGTCATAATTTTGTAAATGATTTATTTTTCAATATTCACTCTTGCTGCCCTCATCCTTTTTTGACTTGCTTATCCGTAATCGAGAATGGAGACATTCTTGTGCTTCTCTAAAAGTAGAAAAAACTTCATGTATATCCATGTTTGAAAGATAGTGTTTGAAGGAAAGTAGATCATGCAATCGCATATTCAGATATTGTATACATATATAAGCTGCTGTGGAAGTTTCTTATCTTTTAATACTTTTTTTCCCCCATTTTGAATGCAATTAGATTTGACTGTGGTGAGAAATCTGCCAAAGATTCGACTTCAAATCATTTCAATCATAAAGATGTATCGAAATTTGAAGATGGTATACCAGATTCTTTTGTCAGTCTCCTTTAAAAACTGATGCAAACCCTGACAAGAATAACGAGACCCGGCAATGAAGAAGAAACCCAAGAACGTTCTACGATCAGGTTTGAATGGGAGACCTTAACCTGTTGCTTCAACAAAACAAGAACCTTGGTAGATTAGACCTCAACCCGTTGTTTAATGCGAAACAAGAACCTCGGTATAAGGAAGACGTCATAAACGGTGGTGGAAATCCGTTTGATAAGTCGATGGTGAATGCAGTGGAAAATTGTTCGTAAAAAAACCAAAGAGAAAATATTCTAACAATTTTACTGAATAATGATCTGCTTTTTACAGTTACAAAGATGCCTATTAATAGGCTAAATGTTACAAAAATATTCCTAAAATAGCTATCCTAATTGAGGCTAAAATCTGGTAATTAAAATTTCACTACTACAAAAGTTGACTTTGACGACGGAGATTACACAACGATTTATGGAAACCGTCCTGTAATCTTTCGAAAATCACTCTAAAAATTTGACATTTTGTGCTTTGAAATTCGCTCATAAACCTTTAACTTAAATCTTGGAGATTACACGACAGTTTCCGAAAATCACTCTAAAAATTTGAAATTTGTGTTTTGAAATTTGCGCGCAAACCCTTAACTTAAATCCACTTTCCTTATCCTTTCTCATCATTGTCATCTTTCTCCCTCTCGACCAGTCAAAGATTTCTCCTACCCATTATCTCTTTCGCCCACCCGCCAACAGTGCCACTGTCCTCCCCGTCGCCGCCTTACCCTCTCTCTTATTCTCCCGGTGATGCCGCTGCCGCCGCCCTCCCCTCTTCCTCATTTGACCGTCACCCACAACACCATCATCCCCTCCCCCTCATTCTCCTGTCGCCCTCACCACCGCCTCCCCTCTCTCTCTCTCTTTTGCTGCCGCCGTCGCCACCTCCACTGCCACCCTATCTTCCCATCAAGGCTATGACTATTTTGCATCAAAGAAAGGCAAGATGACTTCCATATTGCTCAATTTCTTGTTTTCCAACAAAAATACGAGCACACAATTCTTTTATAATTTGCTTGGAGTGTAATTTGTGTATTTATTGTTGTTCAATTTTTTTATTGTTGCTCCTTGTAGACGAATCTTTTGTGCAATTTTTTGGCATTTTAAGATCTACGAACACATAATATTCTACGCATTTTTTTCCACCCACCACATACTCGATGAAATGTTAAAATGGAATTTTGTTTGATTTAATCTTAATGGTATGCATCTTAATTATTTTGAATTTTGCAAACTTGTTACGGCTCTAATGGATTTGAAGCTTACATAGTCGGAGAAGTGATTAAAAGGAGACGAGACTACAAAACAAAAATATTGGATCATCCTTGTCTTCACCAAGAGGGAAGTGTTGAATGTGGTTATTTTGTTTCAGGTTTTATGAGAGACATAGTGTTGAATGGAATTGACGTACTTGAAAGAAAAGAATTTTATACTTGGGATGATATGGATTTGATTAGGGGATAATGGACTAAATTTGTTATGCAATTCATTAATTATGCTATGTAAACTGGTAATGTAATGGATGGTTTTTTTACTTTGATACAATGTAGCTAATATTTTGTCAATCATATCCTAGGTCGTGTATTGGATAATACACGGGTTAGGCCGCCTGTGGGAAATCACCAAAAAATGCCAAAATATTTTTTAATTCATGTTGGACTTTACACGATGGTTTTGCACTTTACACGATGGTTTTGAACAAAAACCGTCGTGTAAAGTTCTCATTTTAGCGAAATTTACTCCCTTTTTTTCTCTATTCGACGACGGTGTGAACCATCGTGGAATATTGAGATACCATGACGGTTTATTATCTCAAAACATTCCACAACAGTGGATTACACGACGGTTGTCTAACAATCGTGTAAACTTTACACGCGGTTAATAACCGTCGTCAAATCCATAATTTTTACTAGTGGTTCTTACTTGCCTAAAAGAAAAAAGGAAATAATCAACCATTTAATTGGCTGATCTCACACCTTTATTAGAAAAGGAAAGTTGAGAGTTTTTAAATGGCTTTATTATCTGCCATTAACGCCCATAAAAAGTATAAAAAAGTGTATAAAAAAAAGGCCTAAACAAATAAAAGAAAGTAAATATCTTGACATGCAAGCCTTACAATTAGGCCAAAAGAATATTCCTAAACATCTCAATTTAACTTGTTAAAATTAAACTTAGCCTTGACCAGATTCTTCTAGAACTTGAATCATGTTGATGCATCTTTGTTGACCACGTGGATCATGCTCTATGGGTCTCCACAAATTTGCTTGAGTCCAAACTTCTTGAATCAGCCCGTTGAGTACATCTTTGAACTTCTTTGCTCGAGCTCTCGTAACCGGCCCAATTGTAACTTGAATTGGATCCCTTGAAGTTGTGCTATGATTTGCATCATTCCCCTTTTCTTGAAAATGATTTGCCTTCAAATCATCACCTACATCAAAATCACTCAAATCAGTAACATTAAAAGTAGCACTTACAATGTACTCACCCGGTAAATCTAGTTTGTAAACATTGCCATTGATGCGCTCTAGGACTTGGAAATGACTATCTCCTCTTGGAAGCAATTTGGAACGTCTTTGCGTTGGAAATCTCTCTTTTCTCATGTGCAACGAAACCCAATCTCCAGGGTTAAAGACCAACTGTTGTCACCCTTTGTTGGCTTGTTTTGCATAATGCTTCGTTCTTCACTCAATGTTGAGCCTTGCCTTCTCATGTATCTGCTTAACAAATTCAGCCTTTTTCTTTCCATCCAAATTAACACGCCCAGAAACAGGTAATGGAGATAAATCCAATAGAGTCAAAGGATTAAAACCATAAACAATTTTAAACGTTGAAAATTTAGAAGCAGAATGAATAGATCTATTATAAGCAAACTCAACATGTGGTAAACACTCTTCCCACGTTTTGATGTTCTTTTTAATGATTGCTCTCAATAGAATAGACAAAGTCCTATTTACTACTTCGGTTTGACCATCAGTTTGTGGGTGACAAGAAGTAGAAAACAAAAGCTTAGTACCTAACTTACACCACAAAGTCTTCCAAAAGTAACTCAAGAACTTAGCATCTTTATCTAAAGCAATTGTTCTAGGCATGCCATGTAATTTGACAATCTCCCTAAAGAGCAAATTAGCAACATGCGAGGCATTATCTATTTTGTGACATGGAATAAAGTTTTTCATCTTAGGAAATCTATGCACAACCACAAAAATTGAATCTCCCCCACGTTTAGTCCTAGGCAATCCTAACACAGAGTCCATTGAAATATCAATCCAAGGCTCATTAGGAATTGGTAAAGGTGAATACAAACCGTTAGGCTGAACTCAGGATTTAGCTTTCTTACATGTGACACATCTACCATAAATCCTTTCAACATCTTGTTTCATGTGTGGCCAATAGAAGTGTTCCTGCAAAACAGCTAAAGAATTTGTAACTCCAAAATGTCCCATTAATCCCCCACCATGGGATTCCTGCACTAACAAATCCCTCAAAGAACAATTAAGCACGCATAACTTATTCTCTTGAAATAGGAACCCATCATTCCTAAAGAACTTACCCCATGCGTTTTTCTCAGAAGCCCGATATTCTTCACAAAATTCGTGGTCATCAATATATAAATTTTTAATGTGCTCAAAACCAAGCAATTTTGCATCAAGTGTAGGGAGTAATGCATACCTGCGAGAAAGTGCATCAGCAACCACATTATCCTTACCTTGCTTATATCGCATGACGTATGGAAACGTCTCAATGAACTCCACCCAACAAGCATGCCTTTTGTTTAGTTTATGTTGGCCCTTTAAGTGTTTCAAGGACTCATGATTGGTGTGAATCATGAATTCCTTAGGTCATAGGTAGTGCTGCCACATCTCTAAAGCTCGAATCAACGCATACGACTCCTTGTCATAAGTTGGGTAGTTTAAGGTTGTCCCGCTTAATTTTTTGCTGAAGTAAGCAATTGGTTATCCCTCCTGCATAAGAACTGCACCGATGCCAATACCTGAAGCATCACATTCAATCTCAAACGCTTTAGAAAAGTTAGGTAAAGACAAGAAGTAGGCATTCATCAGCTTCTCTTTGATTAGCTGAAACGATTTCTCTTGTTCTTCTCCTCATCTAAATCCAACGTTCTTCTTGATCACTTTGGTAAGTGGTGCGGCCATGCTACTAAAGTCCTTCACAAACCACGGGTAAAAACTAGCAAGTCCATGAAAACTATGAATAGCACCTACACTTGTGGGACTCGGCCACTCTTGGATTGCATAGACCTTCTCTTTATCAACCTGTATACCTTGTGCACTAACAACAAACCCCAGAAATACTAGCTAATCAGTGCAAAAAGTACACTTCTTTAGATTAGCAAATAACTTTTCTTTCCTAACAACATTTAAAACAGATTTCAAATGTACTACATGATCGTCCAAGTTTTTGTTATAAATGAGTATATCATCAAAGTAGACAACAAAAAATCTACCTATAAATGCATGCAAAACATGATTCATAAGTCTCATAAAAGTGCTCGGAGCATTAGTCAAACCAAAAGACATA
The DNA here is from genome assembly GCA_008635985.1 of Ficus erecta. Taxonomy (NCBI): domain Eukaryota; kingdom Viridiplantae; phylum Streptophyta; class Magnoliopsida; order Rosales; family Moraceae; genus Ficus; species Ficus erecta. The sequence continues at coordinate 555,238 of BKCH01000102.1, forward strand.
AGTAACCATTCATACAAATCATATTTTGTTTTAAAGGCAGTTTTCCATTCATCTCCTTCTTTCATTCTAATCTGATGATAACCACTCTTTAAATCAATCTTAGAAAACACACAAGAACCATGCAACTCATCTAACATATCATCCAAGCAAGGAATAGGATGACGATACTTTACCGTTATGTTGTAGATGACTCGGCAATCAACCCTCGTTCTCCACGTCCCATCTTTCTTAGGAACTAATAAGACTGGAACTGCACATGGACTCATGCTTTCTCGAACATACCTTTTCTCCAATAATTCACTAACCTGTCTTTAAAGCTCCTTCGTCTCCTCTGGATTGCTTTTATAAGCCGGTCGGTTTGGAATGGAAGCGCCGGGTACAAATTCAATTTGATGCTCTATTCCTCGAATTGGAGGTAAACCATGGGGCTTCTCGTCGGGAAAGACATCCTCAAATTCCTGCAACAAAAAAACAATAGAACTCGGCAAAGCAGGGCCAAGTTCGTTAGTGTTTAAAAATGCCTCTTTGTACAAGAGTACAATCATCGGCTGGTTTGAAAACATCACTCGCTTAATTTCTTTGGCTTTTGCATAAAAATTCTTTGGTTTTCTTTCTGCTTTGCTCTCAATGGCCGAATCTTTAATTGTCTTTTCTCTCTTTTTTTCTTCGGCCTCTCGCTCTTTACACTCTTTTTCTTTTGATCACTCTCGTGTTTTTTTATCACTCTCTTTTTGCAACCTCACTTGATCGACATAAACTTGTTCCGGTGTCATTGGCATAAGAGTGATGGGTTTTTGATTGAGTACAAACGAATACTTGTTGGTGAAGCCATCATGCTTAAGTCGCCGATCAAATTGCCACGGTCGACCTAATAACAAATGTCCAGCTTGCATCGGAACTACATCACACAAAACTTCATCTTCGTATTTTCCAATGCAAAATGAAACCAACACCTGTTTATTCACCCTTACCTCACCACTATCATTGAGCCATTGCAATTTATAAGGCCGGGTATGTTTAATTACTGGTAGTTCCAATTTTTCAACAAAAATAGTGCTAGTAACATTAATACAACTACCTCCATCAATAATCACACTACATACCTTGTTTTACACGTGGCATCTAGTATGAAAGATGTTTTCTCGATGCACCTCTTATTCTTCTTTGGCTTGCACACGTAGAGCTCTCCATGCAACCAACAATTCACCTTGGACTGCATATTCCTCATCATCCACGTCCTCCAATGGTGGCATAGAGTCGGTTTAAATCTCACCATTATCCCGTATCACCATGATTCTTTTGTTCGAGCATTGACTTGCTATGTGACCCCTGCCTTAACATTTAAAACACTTAATGTCACAATTTTAAAAAGTTGAAGGGTCAGATTTACCTCAAGAACCATAGCTAGTTGTTTCTTGTTTTGGCTCGGATTTAGGTTTTGCAGTCGGTTTCTCCTCTTTCTTCACATACTTGGTTTCCATGGGGAAGAAACCGAGCTTTGGGATGCACGTGTACTACCCCTCCTCTTGAGCTGTTACTCCACTTTGATGGCCATGTGCTCCATATCCTCCAACTCCACATAATGTTGCGTCTCCACCCTAACGTGAATTTCTTGATTTAAGCCATTCAAGAACCTAACCATAGTAGCCTCTCAGTCTTCTTCGACATTAGCCCGGATCATAGCAATCTCCATCTCCTAATAATAATCCTCCACACTCCGGTTACCTTGTCTAAGCCTTTGCAATTTCTAGTACAACTCCTGGTAGTAATGGCTTGGTACAAATCACGTCCTCATTACTATTTTCATCTATTCCCACGTCTCTATCAAACGTTCTCTATTTTGCAGCCTATTCAACACTAACTGATCCTACCAAACAGTAGCATAGTCAGAAAACTTAATGGCAGCAAGTTTTACCTTCTTCATCTCAGAGTAGTTATGGCAATCGAGTACTAGTTCCACCTTCTTCTCCAACTCAAGATAAGCTTCGGGATCGTTTTCACCTTGAAACGATGGAATCTTCATCTTAATACTACCCAAGCTATTATCTTCCCAATTCCTAGCTTCTCTAAACCGCCCTCCATGTCTTCTATTACCAACAACTGAATCCCTATCATCTTCTTCATCAAAACCAGCCTTATACTCTTCGTCTTCATCTCTGACTCCCCTAGGTTGAACCCTTTCCCTTCTACGCACATTAGGAGCTTTTTGTGGCTGTTCCACACGTATATTCTCCATCCGATCTATCTGTTCGTGTACCTGCTCTAATTCCAACATCATCACACGCCTCATCTCACTCATCATGGCCTCCATAAACACTTTTGGATCAGCCTTTCCCATAGCACCTTCGACAATGTTCTTATCACTGTTGTGAGACATGATTGCTGCAAAACAAAGATCTCACACACTTCTTCACATGTTTCTCTCAAAGAATAATTCACTCAATTTTACTTGTGTTCACTCAATGTATTTGGCTTTTTCCCTTTAATATGCTCACCACTCTTGTTTTTTTCTACTCGATAATTCTCTTTCAGTTCTTTTGAAACTAAACAAACAATATTCAAAATTCCCAACAACAATTCACCAAGAACTCTCAAAGGAAATTCAGGTTCAAAGAACACGGGTGATTACATTTTCAGAAGCACAAATTAGCAAAATTTCACAAAAAAATTTTGTCTTTGGGATGAGGTGATTTTCGGGCTTATTGGAACCAAAACGGATGAAAACAAATAAACAAAAATTTTGTCAAGTCCGTTTACTCTTTTTTTTTTTTTTAATTTACAGACTCTTTTTTTTCGGACTCGTTTCTGATTTCTTCTTCTTCTTCTTTTCTTTTATATACCATGAACATGAATTACAACTAGAGCTAGAAATTACAAATTACAAACAAATTCATAAACTTTTTTTTTTTTTTTTCAGTATCAAGAACTGAAATTTAAAACTACAGCAAGGAAAAGAAAAAAATCAATAAAAAATAATAGGGAAATTCAGCCAACTAAAGTTTGGAAAGAGATTGGAACACTATGTTAAAAACAAAAGGGAAACCAGGTAAAAAAAAAACAAATGGGATAGGCAAACCTGATACTAGAACCGAAGCTCTGATACCAAATGATGTGAACCTCACCAAGAATAACAAGACTCGACAATGAAGAAGGAACCCAAGAACGTTCTATGATCAGGTTTGGATGGGAAACCTTGACCCATTGCTTCAACAAAAACAAGAACCTTGGTAGATTAGACCTCAACCTGTGATTAATGTGAAACAAGAACCTTGGTAGATTAGACCTCAACCTGTTGTTTAATGCAAAACAATAACCTTGGTATAAGGAAGACACCACAAACGGTGGTAGAAAACCGTTTGATAAGTCGATGGTGAATGGCACGGAAAATTCTAAATAAATTCGCATAGTTGATCAAAGAACCAAAGAGAAAATACTCTCACAATTTTATTGAATAATGATCTGTCTTTTATTGTTACAAAAATGCCTATTAATAGGTTGAATGTCACAAAAAGGTTCATAAAATAACTATCCTAATTAAGGCTAAAATCTGGTAATTAAAAGTTCTTACTTGCCTAAAAGAAAAAAGGAAACAATCAACCCTTTAATTGGCTGATCTCACACCTTCATTAGAAAAAGGAAAGTTGGAAGTTTTTAAATGGCTTTATTATCAGGCATTAACGCCCATGAAAAGTAAAAAAAAAGGCCTAAACAAATAAAAGAAAGTAAATATCTTGGCATGTAAGCCTTACAATCAGGCCAAAAGAATATTCCTAAACATCCCAATTTGACTTGTTAAAATTAAACTTAGCCTTGGCCGGATTCTTCTAGAACTTGAATCATGTTGATGCATCTTTGTTGAACACGTGGATCATGCTCAATGAGTCTCCACGAATTTGCTTGAGTCCAAACTTCTTGAATCTACCCGTTAAGTACATCTTTAAACTTCTTTGCTCGAGCTCTCGTAACCGGCCCAATTTGAACTTGATTTGGATCCCTTGAAGTTGTGTTATGATTTGCATCAAAAACAATACTCACTTTTCATAACATTTCTCAAGTTTCTCAATATGCTAGATGAGACAATTGGCAATTCATTCTTCAATAGATTTTTAGAAGCAAGAGGTCCTTCCCACAAAAGTTCAAGTACGAAATCATTGGCCCTAAAAACGTTTATCCGAATGAAGGAAGTAAACTTCGATAAGTTTAATATTTCCTACCGGCCACATTTCAAAAGGAAGTTAACCAAGAACCTTCATCCATCCACAGTTTTCACTGAAATAATGTCTCATATAAAGGGTGGGTTGCAGGCTTGGACTGTGCACAATGGAAAACTTAGTCGGGAGGATCATGTTTCGCGGCCCAGTAGCCAGGTGTCAAATTTAGATGAATCGGAGAGGTAGAAGATATACTATCTTTTCCTGCTTTATGAAAGGAAAAAAGAAAAGATGAATGCTGAATATGATTTGGCTGATCTAGTGACTGATCTACATCATCGTCCTAGAGAAAAAGAATATGATGCCGCCAAGTTTGATTTTGTTTATATTGATGAAGTGCAGGACTTAGGCATTGAGAAAACTGCACTTTTAAGAAATGTGTGCAGAAATGTGGAAGATGGTTTTGTTTTTGCGGGTGACACTACACAGACCATCACAAAAGGCATCGACTTTAGATTCAAGGACATACAATGTCTTTTCTATGAGGAGTTTGTTATGAAATCAAGAGGTGGTATAATCCATGCGAGAAGAGAGAAAGGTCTAATTTCAGAGATATCCAATTTAATCCAGAACTTTGGAACTCGTGTAGGTGTTTTGAAGCTAGTTCAAAGTGTTATTGACCTTATTTGTCATTTCTTTCCACTCTCTATAGATATTTTGACCCCTGCAACAAGCATAATCGTTGGGGAAGCTCTAGTTTTGGTCGAATATGGGATTATTAACACCAAATTATCTTCCATGTTGAGAAATGCAGGAGCTGAGCAGGTTTTCTAAGTTACAATGACAGCAGCAAGAAGGAATTAATGAATTGTACTGGGAATCCTGGTCTTAAACTGACAATATCAGAGTGCAAAGGCCTAGAACTTCAGGTGATTATTTTAAGACTTAATTATCTATAAAATTTGTGAATCAGAAATGAGCTTTGAGATGAACACTTATGTGTTCTAATTTTCTTTCCATCTTTTGGCTTTTCTTTTGTATCGTCCCACTTTTTAGCATTTTCTTCTATCATAACATTTCTCCTTTTTTTCTCATATAGGATGTCTTGTTGTACTATTTCCTTTCTTTGTCACCTATGAAAGATCAATGGAAACTCACATACACATTTATGAAGGATAGAAAAATCCATAGCCATAAATTGCGAAGGTGTTTTCAAAGTTTGGATTAGGCTAAGCATAGACTTCAGTGTTCTGAGCTAAAGCAGTTGTACGTGGCTATTACCCGTACAAGGCCAAGGTTGTGGATTCTTGAGAATGGAGATGGTGATGGGTTTTCTGAACCCATGTGTGACTATTGGAAGGCGCTGCAACTTGTCAAGGTTTGAGAACTTGATCATTCATTTTTGGAGGAGACCCAAGTTCCCAGCAGCAAAGATGAGTGGAAGTTGCAAGGCATTAAGGTTTTTTTCGTAAGATTGTTATTTGTTATTTAATAGAGCTACCAGTACCTATGTTGTTTTCCAAGGATGGAATATTTTTATGCATGTATTGTTATTGTGCAACTTTTTAATGAACAGAAATACGAGCCTGCAAAAATGTGCTTCGAAAGAGTATAAGAGGCACTTTGGGCAAAGTTGGCTGAAGCTTCTGGTCTCCAAGCCACTGCTTGGCATAGAAGCACTTCAGATTCTGATAGGTCTAAGATGTATCTCAAAAATGCTGCTCAAATATTCAATTCTATGGGAAAATTTGAAACAGTTGCTGATTGCTTCTATGAAGCAAAGGAATACAAGATGACCGGTATTCTTTTACTATCCATAATTTTTTTTTCTTTTTTATTTTTTTTAATGGATTTTCTCTTTTCATTGCATTACAAAGGAAGACATTTGATCCTAGTATCAAGCAACAAACTTTAAGTAATCAAAGATCATGTTGCACTTACAAAATTGTAATTTTCTCCGATTTTACTATTCGTTTAGGTTCAAATTATCTTGAACTATGTGATGATTCTAAGCTACAAGAAGCTGGACAATGTTTCACTCAGGCACGATTTTATGAGCCTGCAGCTTTTGCATATGCTAAGGGAAAATTATTCTCCAAATGTTTGGATTCTTGCCTTAAGGGGAAACTAGTCCACAAGGGACTTCATTACATTCCCTATTAGGTGTGCGCAAAATAGGGGAAGAAGAGAATTTGAACTACTTCTTCACGTAGAAGGATTTGAATATGAGGCAAAAGAGGTGGCTTAAGCTAGTAAAGGATTACGATGGTAAAATCCTCTACCACCTGGGGATGGTATATAGGGTGGCTGATGCATTGAGTCGGAAGGCCATGTCATGTTAATGTCCTTGAATGTGATGTCGAAGCCCTTTCAGTAATAACCTTGTCTCCTACTATTTTAGATGGCATTCAGAGTAAGCAAGACCTTGATCCATGCCTTATGAAAATTAAAAAGGAAATGCTCGAAGGGAAGTGTAAAGGATTTAGTTTGTCTGATAATGGAGTGCTGAAGCTTAAGGGACATCTATGTGTTCCTAAAGACGAGGAGCTAAGGAAAAAGATTCTTGAAAAGACACACAGCACCTCGTATATGCTTCATCCTAGTACAACCAAAATGTACGTGGATCTTAAGGGTACTTTTTGGTGGTTCGGAATGAAGAAAGACGTAGCGCACTATGTGAAGCATTGTATGACTTGCCAACAAGTTAAGGCTGAGCACCGAAAGCCAGGAGTCATGCTCCAATCGATTCAGATTCCGTAATGGAAATGGAAGACATTGTGATGGGTTTTATTACTGGACTACCAAGGACTACGAATGGATACGATGATATAATGGTGATCATTGATAGATTGACCAAGTCAGCACATTTTTTTCCTATACAAATGATGTCCTCCATGGAACAGTTGGTAGAATTATATATGAAGGAGATCGTGAGGCTCCATGGTGTTCCCAGATCTATTATTTCGGATCAAGAGAGTAGGTTCACCTCCCATTTCTGGAAAAGCGTTCGTGCTGCTATGGGCACGAAGTTGTAACGCCCTATATGCTATCTAACAATAACGTTAGGAAATTAACATTAGAATTAACATGGATAATATGATGAGATAGCAATTTCTTAATTCTAATGTTATGTTGAGTTATTTTTCACAGGTGACGCGACGAGGACTCGACGTGCTAGAACAATGTTCATGCCAAATTGATGAATTTTTATGATGATTTGATAATTTTGTGTAATGGCTTAAAAATATATGTAATAAAGAAATTGTTGCATTTTATTTTTTTGTATGTTATATAAAGCATAAATATACCTTATACAATTATCTTATATGTTTATATATATACACTATATGTGTAAGTATATTTTATTTTATATTGTATATATTTCTTTGTATATACATATATATATATGTTAAGTTATTGATTGCCAACGTACATATGTATATATATATATATTATATGTGTATGTGTTTAATAGGAAATCTGAAGGAGAATATGAAGGGAGGGGATGTCAATCGGAAAACGTGGAAAAAAAAAAAAAAAAAAAAGGAAGGAAAGTATTGTAGCCGAAGAAGGGAAAAATGTGAAAAAAAAAAAAAAAAAAAAAAGAGTTGACAATTTATATTTCATTAATTCCAAAATTTAATTGAAATTAATAGCTCATGACTTTATAGGGTTTATTGTTTTAATTCATTCTCTTCCACGCACATTTACACAATATCTCTCTCTGTCCCTCACTCACGCACAAACCCATTCTCGTTGTCTGCTCTCTCAGCCCCTATCCCACGCACAAATAGAAAGAAAGAAAGAAAAAAAAAAAAAGAATCCACCAAGCCTCCAAATTCCTCCAAGCCGAAAATCAAAGGATTTCAAGGTATGATTGGTATTGTTTGATGAGGATGATGTTTTTGTTTTTTTGTTTTAGTTTGGGATTCTTTGAAGGATTGGACGATTTTCTTGATTAAGGTCTTCATGTGAGTTTGGGGAGAGGATGAGAAATATTTATTGAATGATGATCGAAAGAATAGCAATATGGTTGATTTTGTGAAAAAGAGAAAATTAGGGTTTCGATTCATGATTTATGATTTCATTGGTATGGGGATTGAATAATTTTATATGTTAGAAATATGTCTTAGGGCTGTTTTTATGTGTGTGTATGAATTATATATATATATTGTGATGATAATTTATATACATATATTTCTATTTATTTTCGGATTTGACCACTGTCACTGGAATTTCCAGATTCTAAGGTAAGAATTCCAAACGGTTTTTAAGGGTGAAAATGGATTCCATTCTACACAAATTTGATATTGTTGGAAAGCCCTAGATGTCTATTTTCTTTTGAAATTAGTTTCATGTCGTTTGGAGTTATGTGTGAATTTTTATGATTTTTCAAAGAGGAAGAGGTCCGGCTGCCAGACTCTATACAATTTTAGTGGTCCATTTTCAAAACTATTTTTGAGGATCCAAACGGTCTCCGTTTTTAACAAATTTGATATTTTTGGAAATTCTTAGATGTCTATTTTCATTTGGAATCAGTTTTATATCATTTGGAGACATATGTAAATTTTTGTGATTTTTCAAACAAGCAGAGGTCCGGCTGCCAGTTTCGGTAAAATTTTAGAAATCAATTTCAAAACTATTTTTGAGGGTTCAAACGGTCTTCATTTGTTACGAATCAGGTACCATTAGAAAGATATGGATGTCTACTTTCATTAAAATTAGTTTCAGATCATTAGGAGGCCTGTGTGAATTTTTATAAATTTTTGAAGGGACAAAGGTCTAACTGTCAGTTTCTGCAAAGATTTGTAATTTCATAGAAGTGTTCAATTTTTGTGTTTTGATGTTATTGAATGATGAAATAGGCCTTTTAGGCGCTGCTATGATATGATGGATGTGTCTGATGTGTTATTATGAGCTTTTGTTGATTTTATTACATTTATTATTTATGGCATGAACGGTTCTAAAGGCGAGCACCCGAGACCTCAATCACGCGTCATCATTGGAAAATTTGAAAAGGTTAAGTAAGGGGTTTAGGTAAGTACACTCTCACCTGTAACATGAATTAAAAATTTGAGAAGTATATATTTTGATGTTGATGATGATGTTATGATGTTCTTAAATAATACTTCTCCTATGATGACGTTTTGATGGAATGTTTTGATGAAAAGTATATATATGGTATGTATATGTATTTTTATGTTTTAAAATAGCGTTGTACACCCTTGATGATGATGATGCTGATGCTGTCCGGTGAGAGGACTTTTGTCACCGTTGGTTTGGGATTTGCTACCCCAACCCTTCCGTGACTAGCGCGCTATGATGGTACAACACCGGGCCCAATATATGACGGTTTTAAAAGTAAAAAAAAAAAATTTTAATGATGTTTATATTTATGATGATAAAAGAAAAATGTTTATTTACATTTGTGAGATTTAAGTGTCTTACTAAGCCCTTGCTTATATAAGTTAATTCATGTTGCAGATAAAGGAAATGTTAAGATATAGTGTTGAAGGAGCTTGGAGCGGAAGCGGGAAGATGTGTGATAGGAAAACGGAGGAACGATCATAAGATGGACATTTTTGATTTCAAATGATGTTTTGAGATTTTAATTTATTATTATTTGATTGAATGTTTCATAAGGACTTAAATTTTATTTTATGAGTTGGGTTTTAAAAATATGTATATATATTTATATTAATTATGAAGTATAATTTTGATATAATTTAAAAAAAAAATTTCTAGAGTTTTCTAAAATTATCTAAGTAAAGTTTTCCGTTATATAAAGATTTTTATTTTAAGCTTAATCTTTTCCGCAATTTTATAAGAGATGAATGATTAAATAAGAAGTCAACTGTAACGGTCCGTAAGGGGTCGTTACAGATATGGTATCAGAGAGGTTTCCTATTTCCTATCATGCATCGCCACGTATCCACTTCAAACTTCTTCAATTAAGTGATTAACTAGTTTCCTTAAATAGAAATGTAAGAGTTGTGAGGTGATGTTCTATTTATGGAAAGTTTGAATCCTGACTCGATATCTAAAAAAAAAAAGTCTCTCTTATTGACAATTTTGCTACTAACAGACGACTAAGATAAGATGATATGCGAACGAGGCCGTGCAGCTTGAGGACGTGCAGTTCGAGGACGTGGTTATGGCCGAGTGCATGTCGAAGATGAGGTTGCTGCGGAACCTAACTTGACAGAAGTTATGGAGCAGTTGCGTCAAGACCAACGAAGAGGTCGTGGACAAGTTGAAAATGAAGCGGTGGCAGAGCCTAATTTAGTAGAAATTGTGGCTCAACTTCAGAGGCAAGTTCAGCAGCAACAGGCTCTTATTAATAACTTGCAAGCTAATGCCAACGGAGTGGAAGTCCCCATTGATCCACCGGCTGCACAGCCAGTGCAAAATAGAGGAGTTCAAGCAGCAACAAATCATGAGCCCCTGTATCTGCGATTCAAGAGGATGAAGCCTAAGGAATTTAGTGGTTCAACTGACCCTTTGGTAGCTCAAGGATGGTTGAAGTCGATCGAGTTAGTGCTTAATTTCATGGATTTAACCGATAATGAGAAAGTGAAGTGTGTTTCCTACTGTTTGATGGATGATGCTAGAATCTGGTGGGAAGGAATAGAGCTGAGTAGGGACATAAGTCAGATGACATGGGAAGACTTTGTCCAAGAATTTAATGAGCAATATTTCAACATGTCTGTGACCAGGGAACACTATGACGAGTTTAATAACTTTCGTCAAGAAAATCTATCGATGACAGAAGCTGTTAAGCAGTTTAACCAATTGGCACGTCTTTGTCCCCACATGGTGCCAAATGAACAAGAACGGTTGAGGAGAATGATCGGGATGCTGAAACCCGAGATTGCAGTAATTGTTAATAGCGGGACTACTCCACCAACCACCACAGCTGAATGTGTCAAGTGTGCCCTTCATGCTGAATATCATCTGAATAAGCAAAAGGAAAGCCAGCCTCGTCAGAGTGAAGTCCCTAAGAACAACAACAACAATCAGAACCGTGGAAACTTCGGAAATCAAGGCAGGTCTCAAGGAGGTCAGTGGAACAATAACAAAAGGAAGGGGAACTTTTCCAATCAGAGGAACCATAACAACAGTCAAGGAGGGGGCCAACCAGCTAAACAAGCTAAGAACATTCCACCATGTTCTAAGTGTGGAAAGCTACATTTGGGGGAGTGCCGTATGGGCACAAATCTATGTTATGGTTGCGGACGCAAGGGTCACCTGTCCAAAGATTGTCCGAACAAGGCATACCAGCCCTTCCAGCAAAGGCAACAAAGAAACCCACCAGCTCAGCTCCATAGTATGCAGGCCGCTCTTGATGGACCTCATATTTTCCAGGGACGACTTGAGGCTCCTCCACTTACCACCAATGCCGGAATTTTCACCATGACCAAAGAAGAAGCAATTGCCGAGACATCTACTGTTGTCACAGGTCAGATACTTGTTAATAACCAGTGTGCTAATGTCCTTTTCGACACAGGAGCCTCACACTCCTTTGTGTCTTCTACTTTTGCTAAAAGAATAGGAATAAATCAAGATATCTTGAGTCAGGGATTCACTACAACACTACCCTTTGGGGAAGTAATGATGTCCACTCATTGGCTACGAGCAGTGCCAGTGAGAATTGTTGATAGAGAGCTCTATAGTAATCTGATAGTGCTCGAGATGTTTGACTATGACCAAATTTTAGGTATGGATTTCTTGGGAAAGTATAACGCGTCTATTGAATGCCGAAGACGTAAGGTCGTGTTTAATCCCGAAGGAGATGATCGATTTGAATTCATTGGTGATGCGAAGAAGAAGACGAAGTTGTTCCTGTCAGCTATGAAGGCCCGAAAGCTGCTAGCCAATGGCTGTAATGGTTTCTTAGCCAACATCGTGGATAAGAAGAAAGAAGACAAATTGAAGCTTGATGATGTACCCGTCATACGAGAATTTAGTGACGTGTTTCTAGAGGACTTGCCAGGTTTGCCGCCAGATAGAGAAATCGAGTTCGAGATTGAGTTAGCACCGGGCACTGGGCCAATCTCTAAGGCACCTTATCGAATGACACTGCTGAATTGAAGGAATTACATGAGCAACTTCAAGAGCTGTTGACCAAGGGTTTCATTCGCCCTAGTCATTCACCGTGGGGAGCTCCAGTTTTATTCGTGAAGAAGAAGGATGGGACAATGAGACTCTGCATTGACTATAGGGAGTTGAACAAGGTGACCATAAGGAACAAGTACCCACTACCGAGAATTGATGATTTATTCGACCAATTGCAAGGTGCAACTGTGTTTTCGAAGATTGATCTACGATCTGGATACCATCAACTGAAGATTAAGGAAGGAGATATCCCCAAGTCAGCTTTCAGAACTCGATACGGTCATTATGAGTTTGTGGTCATGCCATTTGGGTTGACCAATGCCCCTGCTGCTTTCATGGACCTGATGAATAGAGTGTTTAAAGAGTTTTTGGATAAGTTTGTGATAGTGTTTATCGACGACATTCTCATATATTCAAAGACTCAAGACCAACATGAAAAGCATATAAGGACAGTTTTGCAGACATTGAAACAGCACCAGTTGTATGCCAAATTCTCTAAATGCGAATTTTGGTTGGATCGTGTGGCATTCCTTGGTCATGTGATTTCTAAAGATGGCATAATGGTGGATCCTGCGAAGGTTGAGGCCGTTAGCAATTGGAAGAAACTGACCAACGCAAATGAGATCAGAAGTTTCCTTGGTTTAGCGGGTTATTATAGGAAATTTGTAGCTGATTTCTCGAAACTTGCTATGCCGCTTATGACACTTACCCGAAAAGGAAAGAAGTTCGAATGGACAGAGGATTGCAAAAAGAGCTTTCAAGAGCTGAAGAGACGACTCACAAGTGCTCCAATCTTGACGATTCCGGATGGGGATGAAGGGTTCGTAATTTACAGTGATGCTTCTAAAATAGGACTTGGTGCAGTCTTGATGCAGAATAGGAAGGTAATTGCCTATGCTTCAAGGCAATTAAAGGACTATGAGAAGAACTATCCCACCCATGACCTAGAGTTTGCTGCCGTTGTTTTTGCATTGAAAATATGGAGGCATTATTTGTATGGAGTCCGATGTCAAATATACACCGATCACCAAGTTTGAAGTACTTCTTCTCGCAGAAGGATTTGAATATGAGGCAAAGGAGGTGCCTTGAGCTAGTAAAGGATTACGACTGTGAAATCCTATACCACCCGGGGAAGGCAAATAGGGTAGCTGATGCATTGAGTCAGAAGACCCCAGCCACGTTAATGTCCTTGAATGCAATGTCCAAGCCCCTTCAAAAGGAGATTTTTGATTTTGGGTTGGAATTAATAGTTTGGCAACTTTCTGCAATGACTTTGTCTCCAACTATTTTAGATGACATTCGGAGCAAACAAGATCTTGATCTAAGCCTTGTGAGGATTAAAAAGGAAATGCTCGAAGGGAAGTGTGAAGGATTTAGTGTGTGTGATGATGGAGTGCTAAAACTTAAGGGACAGTTATGTATTCCTAAGGACGAGGAGTTGAGGAAGAAGATTCTTGAAGAGGTGCACAACACCCCGTATATGCTTCATCCTGGTGCAACCAAAATGCACATGGATCTTAAGAATAGTTTCTGGTGGTTCGGAATGAAGAAAGATGTAGCACACTATGTGAAGCATTGTATGACGTGCCAACAAGTTAAGACTGAGCATCAAAAGCCAGGAGTGGTACTTCAGTCAATTCAGATACCGGAATGGAAATGGGAAGACATTGCGATGGATTTTATTACCGGATTGCCAAGGACTACGAATGGATACGATGCTATATGGGTGGTCATCGACAGATTGACCAAGTCAGCACATTTTCTTCCTATACGATTGACGTCCTGCATGGAACAGTTGGCAGAATTATATGTGAAGGAGGTCGTGAGGCTTCATGGTGTTCCCAGATCTATTATTTCAGATCAAGATAGTAGAGTCACCTCTCATTTCTGGAAAAGCGTTCAAGCTGCTATGGGTACGAAGTTGAAATTTAGCACGGCTTTTCATCCGCAAATAGACAGTCAGATAGAGAGGACTAATCAGGCACTTGAGGATATGCTTCGAGCTTGCACCTTGGACTTCAAAGGGAGTTGGTGTAAGTTTTTACCGTTGGCTGAGTTCGCTTATAACAATAATTATCAAGCGACGATTGGGATGGCTCCCTATGAGGCACTTTACGGAAGATGTTGTCGGTCCCCAATTTATTGGCATGAGGCTAGGGAGAAGAAGCTAGTGGAGTCAAAACTTAAGGAGAAAACTGACTTCTTCAATAAGACGACTGAAGCATTGAAAGTGATTCAGCAGCGGATTGCCACAGCTCAAAGTAGGCAGAAAAGCTATGCGGATGTGCGTCGAAGGCCCTTAGAGTTCGAGGTTGGAAACTTGGTGTTTATCAAGGTTGCCCCGATGAAGGGCGTGATGCGATTTGGGAAGAAAGGCAAGCTTAGTCCCAGGTATGTGGGACCATATATGGTGATTGAGCGTATTGGCAATGTGGCATATAAGTTAGATTTGCCTCAGGAGATGACGTCCATCCACAATGTATTTCATGTCTCGATGTTGAAGAAGTATGTACCGGATCCATCTCACGTCATCCAACCGCAATCGATTCAGATTCAAGAAGATATGAGTTACGAAGAGAAACCGGTTGAGATTCTTGATCGAAAGACGAAGACCTTGAGGAACAAAGAGATTCTCTTAGTAGAAGTTCTTTGGCGTAATCACAAGATGGAGGAAGCTACATGGGAGCGAGAAGACGCAATGAGAATGAATTATCCGGAATTATTCTAAGTTTCGAGGACGAAACTTTTATAAGGTAAGAAGGATTGTAACGCCCTAAATGCTACCTAACAATAACGTTAGGAAATTAACATTAGAATTAACATGGATAATGTGATGAGATAGCAATTTTTTAATTCTAATGTTATGTTGAGTTATTTTTCATAGGTGACGCGACGAGGACTTGACGTGCTAGAACAATGTTCATGCCAAATTGATGAATTTTTATGATGATTTGATAATTTTGTGTGATGGCTTAAATATATATGTAACAAAGAAATTGTTGCATTTTATTTTATTTTGTATGTTATATAAAGCATAAATATACCTTATACAATTATCTTATATGTTTATATATATACACTATATGTGTAAGTATATTTTATTTTATATTGTATATATTTCTTTGTATATACATATATATATGTTAAGTTATTGATTGCCAACGTACATATATATATATATATATATATATTATATGTGTATGTGTTTAATAGGAAATCTGAAGGAGAATATGAAGGGAGGGGATGTCAATCGGAAAACGTGGAAAAAAAAAAAGGAAGGAAAGTATTGCAGCCGAAGAAGGGAGAAATGTGAAAAAAAAAAAAAAAAAAAAAAAAGAGAGAGAGTTGACAATTTATATTTCATTAATTCCAAAATTTAATTGAAATTAATAGCTCATGGTTTTATAGGGTTTATTGTTTTAATTCATTCTCTTCCACGCACATTTACACAATATCTCTCTCTGTCCCTCACTCACGCACAAACCCATTCTCGTTGTCTGCTCTCTCAGCCCCTCTCCCACGCACAAACAGAAAGAAAAAAAAAAAAAGAAAGAATCCACCAAGCCTCCAAATTCCTCCAAGCCGAAAATCAAAGGATTTCAAGGTATGATTGGTATTGTTTGATGAGGATGATGTTTTTGTTTTTTTTTTTGTTTTAGTTTGGGATTCTTTGAAGGATTGGATGATTTTCTTGATTAAGGTCTTCATGTGAGTTTGAGGAGAGGATGAGAAATATTTATTGAATGATGATCGAAAGAATAGCTATATGGTTGATTTTGTGAAAAAGAGAAAATTAGGGTTTCGATTCTTGATTTATGATTTCATTGGTATGTGGATTGAATAATTTTATACGTTAGAAATATGTCTTAGGGCTGTTTTTATGAGTGTGTGTATGAATTATATATATATTTTGATGATAATTTATATACATATATTTCTATTTATTTTCGGATTTGACCACTGCCACTGGAATTTCTAGATTCTAAGATAAGAATTCCAAACGATTTTTAAGGGTGAAAATGGACTTCATTTTAACAAATTTGATATTTTTGAAAAGCCCTAGATGTCTATTTTATTTTGAAATTAGTTTCATGTCGTTTGGAGTTATGTGTGAATTTTTATGATTTTTCAAAGAGGAAGAGGTCCGGCTGCCAGACTCTATACAATTTTAGTGGTCCGTTTTCAAAACTGTTTTTGAGGATTCAAACGGTCTCCGTTTTTAACAAATTTGATATTTTTGGAAAGTCTTAGATGTCTATTTTAATTTGGAATCAGTTTTATATCATTTGGAGATATATGTAAATTTTTGTGATTTTTCAAACAGGCAGAGGTCCGGCTGCCAGTTTCGGTAAAATTTTAGAAATCAATTTCAAAACTATTTTTGAGGGTCCAAACGGTCTTCATTTGTTACGAATCAGGTACCATTAGAAAGATATGGATGTCTACTTTCATTTAAAATTAGTCTCAGATCATTAGGAGGCCTGTGTGGATTTTTATGAATTTTTGAAGGGACAAACGTCTAACTGCCAGTTTCTGCAAAGATTTGTAATTTCATGGAAGTGTTCAATTTTTGTGTTTTGATATTATTGAATGATGAAATAGGCCTTTTAGGCGCTGTTATGATATGATGGATGTATTTGATGTGTTATTATGAGCTTTTGTTGATTTTATTACATTTATTATTTATGGCATGAACGGTTCTAAAAGCGAGCACCCGAGACCTCAATCGCGCGTCACCATTGGAAAATTTGAAAAGGTTAAGTAAGGCGTTTAGGTAAGTACACTCTCACCTGCAACATGAATTAAAGATTTGAGAAGTATATATTTTGATGTTGATGATGATGTTATGATGTTCTTAAATAATACTTCTCCTATGATGACGTTTTGATGAAACGTTTTGATGAAAATTATATATATGATATGTATATGTATTTTTATGTTTTAAATGGCGTTGTACACCCTTGATGATGATGATGATGATGCTGTCCGGTGAGCGGACTTTTGTCACCGTTGGTTTGGGATTTGCTACCCCAACCCTTCCGTGACTAGCGCGCTATGATGGTACAACGCCGGGCCCAATATATGACGGTTTTAAAAGTAAAAATAAAAATAAAAAATTTAAATGATGTTTATATTTATGATGATAAAAGAAAAATGTTTATTTACATTTATGAGATTTAAGTGTCTTACTAAGCCCTTGCTTATATAAGTTAATTCATGTTGCAGATAAAGGAAAGGTTAAGATATAGTGTTGGAGGAGCTTGGAGCGGAAGCGGGAAGATGTGTGATAGGAAAACGGGAGGAACGATCATAAGATGGACATTTTTTATTTCAAATGAAGTTTTGAGATTTTAATTTATTATTATTTGATTGGATGTTTCATAAGGACTTAAATTTTATTTCATGAGTTGGGTTTTAAAAATATGTATATATACTTATATTAATTATGAAGTATAATTTTGATATAGTTTTAAAAAAAATTCTAGAGTTTTCTAAAATTATCTAAGTAAAGTTTTCCGTTATATAAAGATTTTTATTTTAAGCTTAATCTTTTCCACAATTTTATAGGAGATGAATGATTAAATAAGAAGTCAGCTGTAACGGTCCGTGAGGGGTCGTTACAATCAAGGTCACCCCGATGAAGGGCATGATACAATTTGGGAAGAAAAGCAAGCTTAGTCCCAAGTTTGTGGGACCATATATGATGATTGAGTATACAAGCAACATGGCATACAAGATAGATTTGCCTCAGAAGATGGCATTTATCCATAATGTATTTCATGTCTCAATATTGAAGAAGTATGTACCGGATCCATCTCACGTCATCCAACAGCAATCGATTCAGATTCAAGAATATATGAGTTATGAAGAGAAACCAGTTGAGATTCTTGATTGAAAGACGAAGACCTTGAGGAACAAAGAGATTCTCTTAAAAAGTTCTTTGGCAAAATCACAAGATAGAGGAAGCTATATGGGAGCGAGAAGACACTATGAGAACGAATTATCTAGAATTATTTTAAGTTTCGAGGACGAAACTTTTATAAGGTAAGAGGAATTGTAACGTTCAAAATCCAAACTAACAATAATGTTAGAAGTTTAACATTGGAAATTAACATGTATAATGTGATGTGATAGCAATTAGTTAATTCTAACGTTATGTTGAGTTTATTTTCATAGGTGATGTGACAAAAACTCGATGTGCTAGAACAAAATTCATGTCAAAATATGATTTTTTTTTTTTTTTTTTTTTTTTTTACGATGGTTTGATAATTTTGTGTGTGATAGTTTAATTAAAGAAATATTTTAAATATAAGTATATTACGTAATCTTTGTGTTTATGTGTATATTTTTATAACATATTATTTATAAGTTATATATGTTTATAAGATTTCCGTATGCTATATACATTATAATTTTAAGTATAAATATAATATACTATATTAATGCTATTAAGTTGGCCAGGGGGAGGGGGGTGAATGAACGTGTGGAAAAAAAGGGGGGGGGGGGGGGAGATTTTGCATTCCATTTAATATGCTAATTGTATGATAACTTTATTTGCCCAAAATGAGCCTTTGATGACAGCCCTCGACCAAATATTATTTTAGAAAATTAATTTTCAATTAATTCCCAATTGAAGTCCACAAAAGTCTACTCTTGCCTTTTCCATGCATAATCTCTTCCAATCCCTCGATGCCGCTTATTCTATCTCCTTCACCTCTACTTATACGCTCAATATATTAAAATAATAATAATAATAATAATAAAAGAAGCACTTCCTGAACTAGTTACCAAAACTCCACCCTCAATCTCTTGATATTTTCCTAATCTTTGGAGCCAAAATAAAGATTCATCGAGGTATAATTTCTTCTTTTCTTGTACACGTGTTTTGGAATTTCATGAGGGATAGAGTAATTTCTTGACGGTTGATTATGTTGGTTGAAGAGTGATGAGAGTGGAAGGCAATGAACGTGTAATTGAGAGAGATTGTATGATTGAATGATGATGTTTTATTATTTAAAATGTGTTCGATTTTTTTTATTGGTAGAATGGTTTCGTTGATTAGAAAATTTTAGGGCTAACTTTTTCATCTCTTGATTTATGATTTTATTGGAGTGGTGATTAAATATGAATTTAATGTGTTAAAATCATGCCTTAGGGTTGTATTTTGTGTGTGTGAGTCATGTACGTTTTGGTGATGGTTTTATATTTTTGATATATATATATATATATTTGGTAGAAAATTCGGATTTTACAATTATTGAAATTTTCAGGTTTTAAGATTAGTTTTCCAAACTATTTTTAAGGGTGTAAATAGACTCTGATTTTAACGAATTTGATATTATTGGAAAGCCCTGGATGTCTACTTTTATTTAAAACCCATTTCAAATCGTTTAGAGACTTATGTGAATTTTGATGAATCTTTAAAGAGGCAAAAGTCCAGTTGCCAGTTTCTATGAAGTTTTTGCAATTAGATTTGAAACTGTTTTTGAAGGTCCATACGATCTGCGTTTTTAATAAATTAGATACCGTTAGAAAGCTCTAGATGTCTACTTTCATTTAAGATTATTTCAGATCATTTGGAGTCCTGTATGAAATTTTATGAATTTTTGAAGTGACAGAGGTATGGCTATCAATTTTAGTAAAGTTTTGTAATTTTGTGTAATTGTTCGATTTTTGTATTTTGATGTTATAAAATGATGAAATAGGCCTATTAGGCGTTGTTATAATATAATAGATGTATTTGATGAATTATTATGATCTTTTATTAATTCTATTATATTTTTTATTCATGGTATGAACAGTTTTAAAAGCGAGCACCCGAGACCTCAATCACGTGTCACTGTCAGAAAACTTAAAAAGGGTTAAGTAAGACGTTTATGTAAGTACACTCTCACCTACAATATGAATCAAATATTTAAGAAGTATTTGTTTTAATATTGATGATGATATTATGATGTTCTTAATTATTACTTCTTATATAATGATGTTTTGATGAAAAGTAAATATAAATATATATGAATTTTTACATTTTAAAATGGCGGTGTACACCCTTGATGACGATGATGTTGTCACCATTGGTTTGAGAATAGCTACTCAACTCCTTCTGTGAGTAGTACGCTATGACGGTACAACGCCGGGCACAATATATGACGGTTTTGAAAGTTAAAAAGTTTTTATAAAGATACTTTATTTATGAAGATATTTGATGTTGATGACAAAGAAAAATGTTTATTTACATCCGTGAGATTTAAGTGTCTTACTAAGCATTTGCTTATTTAAAGTTAATTCATGTTATAGATAAAGGAAAGGGTAAGATGTAGCATTTGAAAGAGCTTGGAGCAGAAGCGGAACGATGTGTAATAGGAAAATGGGAAGAAAGATCATGCGATAGACATTTTTAATTTCAAATAAAATTTTGAGACTTTAGTTCATTATTATTTAATTGGCTGATTCATATGTACTTAAATTTTATTTCATGAAATGAATTTTTAAAATATATATATATATATATATCTGTTTTATTTAATTATGAATGTTATTTTGATATAGTTTTAAAAAAAAAAATCTAGAGTTTTTTAAAATTATCTAAGTAAAGTATTGCAATAAGTCAACATTTTATTTCATGCTTAATATTTTTTATAATTTTAATAAGAGATAAATAATTAAAAGAGAAGTCAACTGTTAAGGGGTTGTTACATGGAGATAAATGTTTTGTCATACAAAAAGCTTGTATTGTCTGGTTTGCAACGATTGTTCAATGATTACAAGAGATACCGCAGCCTTGGAGGTGAAATATTATGCGCTTGGAAAATTCTGGATATTCATTTTTCAGTGTGAAATTCCAAATACGTGTTGAGATTTCATGCAGAAAATGGTTTATTACAGAATCAAGTTTCTGTAGGAACTCCGGGTTTTTTTTGGAATGTTTGGAAAGAGAACATAACGAAGATTTTCGACTATCTTGGGCATCTTGAGAGTGATGATGTATACGGGCAGTTTTGCTTGAACTGTTTGGGTGTGAGTGTGATTAACCATTGTGAAAATAACAAGATCGTCAGCCTTCTGCTTAACGCTGATGCCTACTGGGTTAAACAAATTAGTGACCACAATCTGCAAAGGAAAGGGAGGCTAGTTAGCTGTAAACCGAAGCAGTTTGCTCATGCCGCTCAATGCTATTGGAGTTCAACAATGCTTTCTGTCGGAAGAACGGTGTTAGAAAAGCTCAAAGCTGTCCAAGAGTTTTCGCAAGAGAACTCTTTACCCCTCGAATGCCAAGCTCTTTCACTTGTTCATATGTATGGTGTTGCAAAGTCTTTTATAGAGTTCAAGGATTTTCTCCACAAGGACCATGATAAGGTACTTCGGGGCTACCTTGACCTTACGGTGGATGACTTCTTGGGAAACATAGTTTCCTTGAAACGAATAAAGCCATTGACATTGCGAATGACAAACCAGAGGGAGTCCGAGGACTTCAAGAATTTAGTTGAAGATGTAATTAGTAAAGCCATGGACAAAGCTAGCCAGTTCACTCACGCCACTCACTGTTGTGGGTGTTACGAAATGCTCTGTGTCACGTTTGAGAATCTAAGAGCACTCTATGAGATCTCGAAAGAGAACTCTTTGCCGTTCCATTACCAAGCTATTCCCATTGTTCATATGTATGGCGTTGCAAAATCTCTCAGAGAGTCGAAGATTTTTCCCGACCAGGATAAGGTACTTTATCGCTGCCATCATCTACCCATCGATAACTTCCTTGGGAACATATTTCCCCTGGATTGGAAAAAGCCATGGACAATGCAGATGAGTATCCTGAAGGAGACAGTCGAGTTCAGGAATTTAGTCGAAGGCATAATCCGTGAAACCGTTTGCACAAATAGTCATCTAACAGATGAAGAAATCAGAAAAGTGGTAATGACAGTTTTCGGGGGCTCCCAGAGGCTTTCTGGTGAATTAAAATGGAAAGTTTCTCTGAGGTTTGGAAGCAATCCATTTTGGAGATCATGTATTGAAAGTTTCGGGAAAATAGGATCCGATTTTATGAATGTTTCTCCATTAAACGTTTCCATGAAGCTTTGAAACTCCCTTATTTTGCTGATTGTGTGGGCAAGCCTAACTATATATCACTGGTTTGCTTCATTTACCTTGTCGAGTACCTTCTGATAAGGATTTTCTATTTGAAAGGGCATTTTTTCTCAGCAAAATCATGTTTTCTTGAATGGCTCATCAGCCGGGAATGGTATAAGAATTCCATACTCAAATTTGTAGCTGATTGGCAAGACCAGTTTAGTTGCACCCTCAATATTATTGCAGGCATGGTTGCTGAGCTTCTCTACAATGAAAAAGATGTCATTACATGGATGAAAAATTCTAAACTCGAATCAGAGTCCCATCCAATGCTAGTGTCAAGACTGTTTGTTGCTCTTTGTTCACTCTGTGTGAACTCCGGGAAGTACTACGATTTACTCTTTGAATTGCTGGATAGGGCAGAGATCACTTCCAAGCTACCACCAGAATTCTACAGTATCATTCAGGAACTGAAACCAGGAGATTTGACTGACAACATTTACGTTCTTGGTGAAGCTTTCCATAAAATTGGAAATCCACTTGTGGTAGTGAGTTCAGGAAAATGTCGCATTGAATCCAACATCCCGGATGCCATCTTTGTAGACCTGGAAGTCCACAAAGAGAGAAGTTGATTGGCTTATCGTTTGAGTAATGTTGAGGCATTGTTTCAATACTAGTTGTAAGTTCAAGCAGCTCTTTTTGTTTCCTTATATATCCACACACACACACACACACACACACACACATATATATATATATATGTAGTTGATTTTTTAATTTCGATCTTCGATATTTTACCCCCCAGCTATGTATAGTTCTCACTCTTGATACAATTCTTATTTCTCAGGTATTGTAACGGATAGGTAAGGCTTGCCTACAACTGATGACAAGTTACCTCCAATGGCCAAAAGTGAGGGCATGAAGTTCCAATCAAGCATGAGAGTGCTTGCTAATGTCCTGCGTTTGTGCCAACTTCTTTTGGAAATTTACAATTACATCTGTACTTTCGACCTTTGTCTTTTAAGAATGTTACTTTGTATTAGCAATGAACATGTTCAGTTTTAGAATTTGATTTACCGCATACCGCTGGAGTAGTTTAATGTTAATGGATTGACATTGAAGAACTAGAAGGTTAGTGAATATATGCCTCAGCATGCAAGAAGGATTTTCTAGCCTATTTCTGCACGAAAATTCTCATAGCTTGTCATGACTCATGAGTGATGTTCAAGGGTGAGATTCAAGAAACAAGAAGGGTGATTTCTTATTGTCGCGGGTCTTGTGTATTTGTGATTTACACATTTGTGCTTTGTGCAAATGTATCCAAGAAAATGATTTGTATTTCCCCCTTTTGCTTATAAGAGATTTAGCAAATGAATATGCACAAAGTATATTCAAATACAATCCTCAAATTTAAAAATACACACACACACACACACACACACACCAATACAGGCGTGATGATATTTCTAATGAGATACAAGGTTGAGTCATACGAACACAAACAAATGGAAATACAATAGTAATTTGATCAAACGATTCAAATTCAAACTACAAGGGATACTTTAAACCAAAAGTAGAAGTTAACTCAAGGATCAAAACACACTTTGAATCAATAGAATAAATTGAGGTTCATAACTCGTTGCTAAAAGGGCGAAAGAAAAAGAATGCTGTTCATGCATGAATTTTATGTTGTTTTAGTAACGGAACCTCACTCGACGAAATGAAGGAAAATCATACTCTCTCTCGACTATAAACGGTTCATCATTAAAGGTCCTCTTCCTTGCTCTCTTGGGGTATTTATTTGCAGTGTGTTTGTCACTCTTATATTTTCTTTGTCTGGAATCATGTGAAATATGTGAATTAATTACCGGTGGATTGACAAGAGGCTTAATTCTTTGCATCTCGGGATCAGGTTGAAAATTGTAAGGCAGTTTCTCTCATCCATTTTTCTGAAGGTAATTGAAATCCTGCAGCACACAAAGTACTTAAACCAAGTTAGTCTCTTAAATAGGAGACTTCCTTTATCACATCATAATCCTGATTATGAGTTTGATGATACAGTGTACAACAACGTGCTAAACGAAACATGGGAGGAAAATCATTAAGAGCCAAGGCATTATGAAAATGAGCACCTTTTTTCCGAGATGGCAGAGATGCAATGCTTGGCGATATCAGCTCCATTGCCATTACACATTAGCACCGAACTGCAAAAAAAGACAACACAACGAAAGGAAATTTACAAAAATATACGTTGTGTTTTAGGTTTAGTCAGAAAGTAGACCATCTATTACCAGGATATTTCAAGCATGCATAAAATTAATACCCCGCTCTAAGTACTTTCTACCTTCACAGTGACTGCTTTGTATTTGACAAAGGAAAAGAGCAACCGAGAGAAGCGACCTCTACATGCTTCACCCCCTTTTTATTAACTTAGCTATTAGAGGTTTTGACTTGAGCATCTTCGGACATGCTTGTGAGTAATCTAATTTCTCCAGTACAAGGACAAAAGATGAGCCCATAGTCAAGAAAAAGAACAACAGATTTCAGAAGCTCTTTTCTTTTTCTCCAGTCTAATTTTACTAATATTTTCAATTAACTACAATTTTTATAGTAAATGCTAATAAATTATGGTTAACTAACAGTACATATCCTTAATTTTAGTTTCCAAGAGAAGCATTAGTGTCCTGCAAAATATTTCCACACTGAGTGATATTTTGGTCGGCATAAAGTTACGAGCTTCTCTTTAATTTATATTTTAGTCTTATCTGATTACCTGTGGTAGTCTGATAGAACATAATATTTGAAAAGTATAGTTACTTAAAGGCCCTTCTTATTCGAATACATCTATATCAGTTCCGAACTACGTGTCAACTCAAAATAATCTCCAAATATCACTGCCTAACAAGTAATCTGATTTAAGAGGATTTAATGATACAACAAGCTAACTAAAAGTACTGGCAAAATAAACACCAACAAAATGATAAAATTGTTCGTTTGGGAAGAGATTTGCAGCAGTACAATATGTAAAGCAGCTAATCGAATGTGAAAAAATCGGATAGAAAGATATGAAAACAAAAAAGCATACCCAGTCGGCAACCAGACTGTGGCAGGCCCTTCAAACTCCCCTGCAGCCACGACTTTTAGATTCGAACCGAAGAGTATATTGCAATTTGATAATAATGATACAGTGCAGAAAGGTCTGAGAAAGTCGTGGTGGTCAATATGAGGAGGAATGCAATCTCCTTCCTCGTATATATTCACAATGCAGCTGTCAGGGATGCATCTTCGAGGCAAGACACACCCCACCTGACCATTCTCATTATCATTTGTTTGAACAATGGAGGTAAGGGCTCAACTTCGGCTTCTCTAATGATACCCGGGGGGTTCCCATATTTGTCCTGTAAGGTTTTGTGGAAGAGAACGTAATTTGGCGAAGAAAACAATAGATGAAGATGTTATACATTTCGACTCGTTAAAAACATGATAATAATGGGAAAAGGAAGAGAAACCAAACAAACAGCTACCGTCGCATAATTGTAGCAGCAACCAAATTGTATTGTGACACGGCCCTTGCCCCGCATCCACTTTTTAGGTTCCGAATACGTTCTCCCTGAAAATTATAATAATCAAAATGACATAAGACGAGCATGTGATTTCATTTCTCAGATTTGCATTCTGTCAAAATGAAAAAGACAGGTAAGATCGAGTTGCAATCAGAGAAAAACTATTGCAACTCGCGAAGTCAAAACATAACTCAGAGAGACAAAAAAACCAAAATAATAAAGAAATCAGAGAGAACAAGAACTAAAACTATTCCTATTATTTGTTTTCATTTTTTAATATACCTTTAAGCTGCTTCTTCTTTCCCATATCCTGCAACTTGTACACATATTCAACAATCCCTTTTTGCTCTTCAACACTGAAGACCTGCGTGTAAAGCTTTAACCCTTCGAGAATATTTGTAAGTTTTCCATCTATTCTCTCAATGCAGCGAAAGTCATCCTTCCTGCCCATTTGAGAAACTCGATTCTTCTCTTGCTCTAACGAAAGCCCGTCATCAACCAAAGAGGAATCTCCTCCGACTTCGTCGTCAAGAAGTACTTCAGAACCTGAATTCTCAATCGAATTGCTTTTATTGTTTGATGACGCAGGCATAGACAATCCAGGGTACTCTCTTTTTCTCGCAGCGTTTATAAGTTCAGGTGTTTCGATAGAATGTTGGGGACTTCCGTTTTGCTGGTTAGTCCTCTTGCCATTCTCGCAGGACCATGATGCTTCAGCACACCCTTTGGAACCATCACCACCAGCTTTTTCTGCATCAAAAATCAAAAAGGACATTAAGACATTTGAATTAGGAATAGTTTACTTATCAAATATCGGATATTCGGATTCATAGAATAGAAAAAAACTAGCCATTATGTGGATCTAATGGCAGAAATCAGGGGAAAAAGGCTAGAAATAAAATATACTCTATATTATTTAAAAACAAAAACAAAAGGCAAAGATCAGGCCGAACCAGGAAGTAGACAATTACGAAGAAAGAACGGGGGCTGTATTTTAAGAGAGCAATCAATCCTAGTTTTCACTTTTTAAGCACATACAAGACAAGGCCGTTATTCTCGCAACATAAACGGGGCAAAACGAAACGACTACTCTCTCCGGAGCAATAAAACAAAATGCTCAAATCTTAGAACAGAGAAAAGATCTTTGTGTAAGAAATTGGACAAATCCAAAAAGGAAAGACTAAATTGCTTGAGCTCTTTATCTCGAGGACTTTTGCTGCGTCAATAAGCTACATCTACAAGACTCTGAAACTCTAAATGATATGCCATTTCGATTAGTCGTTTCAATTTAATCCGATGCGTGATCGTAACAAGGTATATAAGTCTCGTGATTCAGGAAATTCCAATCTTGGGACTATGATTTACAATGAGCAAAGCCAAAATCAAGAACAACTAAGAAGAAGCAACTTTTCCGAATATAGTTTTTACCAAACAGGGGTTTTGGTTCACTATATAAACAAACAATGACTCATTGCTTATCAACTCGACATCAAAACAACTCTCTAAAATTGCACAATGTTACTTGTTAACAAAGCAATTCATTCTAAAGGGAAAAAATTAAAAGCACATAAAAAAAAAATTTTGAGAAAAAGAATCTAGTAAAGCAGAGAATAAAGCAATAGCAACAACAGAGGAAACCTTCAAAATCCAAAACCACGTTTTTCACATGTTTCTTTTTATTTTCCTACTCGCCGGAAAAAAATTAATAATAATAGTAATCCCATCGAAATGAATATCAGAGAAATTAAATAAATAATAAACATATATTTCTGCTCCATTATAAATTTGAGTACCAAACTCTGTAATACATGTACATGAACCTCTAAGCTCCTGTTCAGATCATAAATTTGGAAAATAAATTTGAACCGTAAACTCAAATTTTGTAAAAGAAAACACCATAGAAAACTTTTTAAATCATGTAAAAGAAAAATAGAGGAGTCTCCAAACAATAATCCCAACCGGGCTATAATTCCCACATGAGCATCATTAAGCACTGTTTAACAAGATTCACAATGAAAAGAAAAAAAAAAATCAATTTTGATGAAATCCGATGATTGTTTCTGGATTTGGAGGATTACTTTCCTTTCTTAGTTTTTTGGTAATAAACTGTCATGATAATTAGCCAGTTATTTAGGCTTTATTTAGAAGATTTATTTGATTTAAAACGTGACTGCATATCCGTAGATTTGATTGCCAATTAGCATTTTAGTTTCTCAATTATTAGTTTTCTGATTTTCTTACATAATTAGTTTCCTAAGACTAAAGATAATTTGGTCTGTGTACCTATAAATTATACCTTTATTGATGATGAATAATAAGAAAAGAAAAATGTAGCCTTTTTTTCTGTTTCATCGTCACCATTGCAGAAAAAGAAAAGCAGGAAAGAAGGAGGTGAAATTGGAATAATACCAGAGAGGAAAAGGTTGCGAGCACGATTCTCGAAAAGGGAATGGCAGTGGTGGCAGAAGCCATCGGAAAGAAGCTGCAGAAGTTGGTGATTCTCCAAATTCCTCAGCATGCTCGTGCAGCCATTCACGCCTCTGGACTTGGTCTGCAGCTTTTTCTTGCAATGCCTGCTCTCATTCGTCATAATCTACCGAAGAGGAGAGAGAAAGAGGTAGAGAGAGAAAGTGAGACAGAGTCTCAGCTCAGGTCAGCTCCGGTGAGGAAGGCATCTCCAGCAGAGACAATTATAGAGAGAATTTAGGAAAGACAGATCACAACAGGATATAGAAGAAGACTTGTACATACATATTAATATATGTATATGGAAGATTTTTCATACTACAAGGAGCAACAACGTTGACGTTGACTTGGTTCTCTCTATGCTTGACTTGGCATTGGAGACAGAGAACATTCGAGGACGGTTAAATAAAGGGTTACTTTCTTTTTTTTTTTTTTTTTTTTTTGGTAAATAAAATTAAGGATTACTTTACTATTTAACTATCCATACTAGGATTTTGCATGTTATTAAAATTGAACCTCTAACCCTTTTTGTTTTTTTAAACTTTAGGGGGTGTTTGGTTGGACAACTCAAACCATTCAACTCAAATTTTTTTTTGTCTTTTTCCCAAAAAGTTTTTATCTTTTTCCCAAAAATTTTTTGTCTTTTCTGAAAATTCAAAAAAATTTACTATTTAAACTTAAAAATCTCAACTCAAACTACTCCACCAAACTCCCCATCAGATAATTACTATTCGTTTAACCTCAAAAAAGAAGCCAATTACTATTTGTTACCTACCTTTATGTATAACTTATTACATACGATCCCGCATATGTGACCAAAAAAATCATCACAACCGCGTTGGTCCGGTATATGGGCGATCCACTTCGTAAATGATATATATATCACATGGGGGGTATCCACTTTCCCGAGGTTATTTTAGCATACCAACCTCTACCCCTATAACCCTTCTTTTATTCAAAAAAAAAAAATCTTTTTTTTAAGTCTTTTTTTGTTTGCCATTTTTTAAATTTAATATAGAGAGTCAATTTTTGTACTTTATGTGTGAAATTATAATTAAGCTATCTTTATTATTACAAAATATTTTTTTGATTAATGAAAAAAATATTTTAAAAGAGCTTTGTATGTGAAATTTTGTATTTTGTCATTAAAAAGAAAAAAGAAAATGTGTATTTTATCGTGTTCTTTGGCATAAATCTAAGCTTAAGCTATAAAAACTGCAAAACAATTATAACGATCCAATAAAAAAAATAACAACAAAATGTTTTTTGTTTTTTAACAGTTTGGGGAATGGAAACTAACTTCCTTTTGGTTCTCCCAGAAAACAACTTTTAGTTTTTGAACCTATTTTTAAAGAACTCAAAAAAAATTATAAAATTCAAAGGAAGTGTCAACAAAATTATTTATAAATGTTTCAAAAGAAAGAAGAAAATGGGCTGTTATAAATATTCTATTTATAAAAAATAATAATAAAAGAACTCTAAAAAATAATCCCAATTCTACTAGTTGGATTAAGAGAAATAGAACTATATGAATTGAGTGAAAGAAAAAAAGAAAAAAAAATGATAATCGGAAATGAAATAATTCATGAACCGTTCATCAACATTCAATCTACAAATTGGACAACTTTTTCATTAACAATAAAAAATATATATAAGATCTAATTGATAGAACAAACACAATTATAAATCAAATACAAAAAATTTCAAAAGACAACAAAAAAAAGATTTATAAGTCCACATGTAAATATTAGTTCTAACAAAATGAGTTATGATGATAAAAGAGTGGAATCACCGAAAAAGATTTTGCGGCTATTAAAAGAAGAAATATTAGACTAATATATAAATCAAATTATTTTATAAGATTTTTCATTGAAAGAATATATATTAATATCTTTTTATTTAACAGAAATATTCTTAGAATAAATGGACAACTTTATTTTCATTTTTTTGAATCAACAAAAAAATATTTTAATAAATATAGCTCCTATAATTTCTATAATAATTATATTTGCAATAATGAAATAAATCAAGAAAAATTTGATAAAACAAATCAAAATATAATATAGTGTATTTCGACTATAAAAAATCACTTTCTAATTCTAATATTAATAATAATAACTTACAAACTTTTTGTGATTTATCTTATTTGTCACAAGCATATGTCTTTTATAAATTATCACAATGCCCCGGTTTTTGACTTTTTGAATTTATATAAGTTAAGATTAAAATCTGTTTTTCAATATAATAGAGCATCATTTTTTCTTAAGAATGAAAGAAAAAAAAAAGTATTTCTTTGGAACACAAAAAATTATTGCATTTCGAATTAAGACATAAGAACCCCTCAATTCTGAAATAAATCAATAGAAAAATTGGTTAAAGGGTTATTATCAAAATAATTTATCTCAGTCTAAATTAGTTCCACGAAAAAAAAAAGTAGAAATATCAAAAATCAATACTCTATATCTCAAAATAACCATTTAAACAAATGGGATTCATATGAAGAAAACCCATTAATTAACTTTACATCCAATGTGTATAATTAAAAATTCAAAGAGTAAACACTAAAAAAAAAAAAATCAGAGTAAAATTATTATTTAAATAGTTAAAATTAACATTTTTGTCCTTTTTTTTTTGGTGAATAATATTTGAGTAATTTGACTCAATGTTGGTAAATCTATTCTATCAATTATATTATAATTATTTAGATCTTAGATTTGATGAGGACATCAAGGCTACCAGGAATAGTTATAAATCAATTCAAGTTCCAATTGGTCCGGCGACGAGGGCTCGACCTAAAAGATTTAAAGAACAGCCAATCAGCCATACACGTCCACTGAGCCATCATGTGGAAAAATGTGCAAGGAGGACTCAAGCTGATGTGGGCATGTTCCAACAAAGAATCAAGTCAAGATTACGTCTTCAAGATTTCAAAAGTTCAAAATTCAAAACAAGATCTGATCAAGATTTGATTTTTTGTAATCTGATTTTTAGTTTTAAGTTTTAATTTAAATTTGAATTAATTCTGAATTTATTTATTTATTTTAATTAAATCTGATTCTTAGATTTTTAGGCATGTTTATCCTTAAGGGTAGATTAGGAATTTTACAAATTGTAACTTTGCCTATATAAGGCTGATTTCAGATGATGGAAAATATAGAATGATTTTGATGTTTTTCATATTGTGAGTTTTTCTTCTTGAGTTCTTGAAGAAACTTATCTGAACTTATCAAGGATTCCTTGTGGCGTTCAAACCGACTTATCAAACGGACTTCCATAACCGTTTGTGGCGTCTTCACCATACCAAGGTTCTTGCTTCGCTAAGCAACGGATCGCGGTTTCCATCAAACTTGAAAGATCTTGGGTTGCCATTTCCAGATTTGGTATCGGGTTTCGTCACATTGTTGGCGTGGTTCGTATCAGTTGGTATCAGAGCCTAGGTTCCTCGGGTTTGCCTATCCCTTTTTTGCTTTTTTTTTCGTTTTCTTTTAAATTCGTCAACAAAAAAAAATTCGTTGAAAAAAAAAAAGAATCCGAAAAAAAAAAAAAAATTCGTTTTGATTCTGGTTCTTGTTTGGATTGCTCTTCAAATTCGTTTTCCAGCAATTAAAAAAAATCTGAAAAAAAAAAAAGAAACAAAAAAAATTGCTGCACTAATCCAGTTTGTTCAATCCTTAAATAAGTGATATTAGTGTTTGATTCCTAGTTGGATTGCTTGCTTTGAGATTGAGTTTTATAAGGAATCAGATACTCTAATCCAATTCCCACAAGGTTTACAAATCCTAGAAACGTAAATTAGGATCTGGTGATTTCAAAATTGGCGTTTTTATTCCCTACTCTTTCTGCTTGTTCCTGTAAAATCAAAGAGGAGAAGAAGCACAAAAAAAAAAAAATGATCCGTTTGATTTACTCCTCGTCTTGAATTGCTGCTTGAATCCTTATTATTATTGTTCGATTAGTTTTGAAAGAACTAAAAGAAGAATACGAGTGGAAAAAGGCAGAGCGTGTGAGAGTATTAGAGGGTAAAAGCCAATTAACTTGAGTGAAACACGAGTGGATTTGAGTAAATTATTATTCGAAGCGAAACACGTAAGGGAGTGTAGTGGGGTCCTTTCTTTTTTTGAATTATTTTTTTCCGTACTGTTATAACCTTGTTTGCAGATTTCAATCATGTCGCAAGATCAAGAGAAGAACACAAACGAAGAGCTTCCACCAACCAATCTTCCAAACCTGCAAATGCAAGCGTTATTAGGGGAGATGAAACGGATGATGAGGGTGGAGTTGGAGCATATACATGAAAGGTTGGATAGGGTAGAAGACGGAACACAACGGGGACAGCCACCATTTGCTCCGAACGCCCCAAGGAGGAACAAGTTTCATCAAAGGGAAATTGACGAAGTTGGTGAATTTGAAGGCGACGATTTCGACGAGGAGTTTGATAGGATGTCCGTGGGCAGCCATAGGAGATATGGCCGGGATAGAGAAGCTAGGAACCGGGTGGATAACAACTTGGGAAGTATCAAGATGAAAATTCCTGCGTTTCAAGGAAAAAGTGATCCCGAAGCATACCTCGAGTGGGAAAAGAAGATGGAGTTGGTTTTCGATTGTCACAACTACTCCGAACTAAAGAAGGTAAAACTTGCCGCAATTGAATTTACTGATTATGCTATTGTATGGTGGGATCAGTTGTGCATCAATAGGAGGCGGAACGGAGAACGTCCTATTGAAACTTGGGATGAGATGAAGAGAGTGATGAGACAATGATTTATACCGAGTCACTACTACCGGGATCTCTTCTTGAAGCTGCAAGGTCTCCATCAAGGTAATAGGAGTGTTGATGAATATTATAAAGACATGGAGATGGCGATGATTAGAGCCAACGTGGAGGAGGATCGGGAGGCGACAATGGCCAAATTTTGAATGGTTTAAACCGAGAGATTGCTAACACCATCGAGCTGCACCATTATGTAGAATTGGAGGATTTGGTGCATATGGCAATCAAGGTTGAGAGGCAACTGAAGAGGGGTGGTACACGGCCAAGGCCATTCCCACAAACTTCAAGTGCAGCGCCTTGGAGGACGAACTACCCAAAGAAAGACGAAAACCAATCCACGTCCAAGGCCAAACCTGAACCGAAACCAGCCACCATTACTACTGCCTCTCAAGGTAAATCAGCCCCT
This sequence comes from Ficus erecta, assembly GCA_008635985.1. NCBI lineage: Eukaryota > Viridiplantae > Streptophyta > Magnoliopsida > Rosales > Moraceae > Ficus > Ficus erecta. The sequence continues at coordinate 588,775 of BKCH01000102.1, forward strand.
ACTTCGACTCGTAATAGCGAGATTAGGTGTTTCAAATGTCAGGGGAGAGGGCACATAGCAAGCCAATGTCCAAACAAGCGAGTTATGGTGATCCGGGAAAATAGTGAAATTGAATCCGAGGACGAAGCTGATCTAGATGATATGCCACCATTGGAGGATGCCCCAATAGGGGATGAGGAGTTCGAGGCAGATCATGGTGAGATGCTTGGACTAGTCGCACGTCGAGCCTTAAGTTTGCAAGCTATAGAAGAGGAAGAAGAAGTACAAGCGGGAGAACATCTTTCACACTCGTTGCCACGTGAAAGACAAGGTATGTAGTGTTATTATCGATGGCGGTAGTTGCACTAATGTTGCTAGTATTTCCATGGTTGAAAAGCTGGGGCTCACAACACTTAAGCACCCTCGCCCGTACAAGCTTCAATGGTTGAACGCTAGTGGCGAAGTGAGTGTTACAAAGCAGATTGTAGTACCATTTCGCATCGGTAAATATGAGGATGATGTATTGTGCGATGTTGTACCAATGCAAGCTGGACATCTACTCTTAGGAAGACCGTGGCAATTTGACCGACGAGTGCATCATGACGGCTTCACCAACAAGTACTCATTCATACACAATCAACGGACAATCACTCTTGCTCCGATGACGCCAAAACAAGTCTATGAGGATCAAGTGAGGTTGCAAAAATTGAGTGATCAAAAGAACTTGAGTGAGCAAAAGAATGAGAGTGAAAAGAGGTGTGAGACTAAGCGTAGTGAGAGTGAGGGAAAAGAGAGATACACTGCCAAAGAGAGAAAACAAAGAAATTTGTATGCAAAAACAAGTGAGATTAAGCGAGCATTGATTTCAAAACGGCGCAACATAGAGAGAAGAACCGAACAATACATAAAGCGAGCTAAGAAAGGAAGTCACAGGCTGGTTTTTGAACCCGGTGATTGGGTATGGTTACACATGAAGAAAGAAAGATTTCCGACGCATAGACGTTCTAAGTTGCTGCCCCGAGGAGATGGTCCCTTTCAAGTGCTAGAATGGATCAATGACAATGCCTACAAACTTGACGTACATGGTGAGTACAATGTTAGTCCTTCTTTCAATATTACTGACGTACATGATTTGAGGACAAATCCTTCTCAAGAGGGGAGGAATGATGAGGACATCAAGGCTGCCAGGAATACTTATGAATTAATTCAAGTTCCAATTGGTCCGGCGACGAGGGCTCGACCTAAAAGATTTAAAGAAGAGCCAATCAGTCATACACGTCCACTGAGCCATCATGTGGAAAAATGTGCAAGGAGGACTCAAGCTGATGTGGGCATGTTCCAACAAAGAATCAAGTCAAGATTACGTCTTCAAGATTTCAAAAGTTCAAAATTCAAAACAAGATCTGATCAAGATTTGATTTCTTTGTAATCTGATTTTAGTTTTAAGTTTTAATTTAAATTTTGAATTAATTCTGAATTTATTTATTTATTTTAATTAAATCTGATTCTTAGATTTTAGGCATGTTTATCCTTAAGGGTAGATTAGGAATTTTACAAATTGTAACTTTGCCTATATAAGGCTGATTTCAGATGATGGAAAATATAGAATGATTTTGATGTTTTTCATATTGTGAGTTTTTCTTCTTGAGTTCTTGAAGAAACTTATCTGAACTTATCAAGGATTCCTTGTGGCATTCAAACCGACTTATCAAACGAACTTCCATAACCGTTTGTGGCGTTTTCACCATACCAAGGTTCTTGCGTCGCTAAGCAACGGGTCGCGGTTTCCATCAAACTTGAAAGATCTTGGGTTGCCGTTTCCAGATTTGGTATCGGGTTTCGTCACATTGTTGGCGTGGTTCGTAGCAAGATGTTTCTTTGAACTTCGTAAGAAAGAGAGAATAAGTTTCCTTGATGTTTCTTTGAAATTTTGTAAGAGAATTTCTACTTAATTGATTAATTAGATTAAAAGGTGTCGTTTCTTTTCAATGCGCGACTCACAAGTCACCTCTCCTCCTAGATATTTATTTTACAATTATTATTTCCTTACCATCTCTTCGAAACTCTCATCAACTCAATTACAACTTAGGAAGCACATGCAAGACTCCACTCCTCTCAATTTTACATTTCCCATTCTCCAAACAATTGACCGTCTACATTGTATGAGGCTTCAATAAATGATGTTATGTGATATTATTTATTGAAAATGCATTCGCTTTGAAGATTATCTTCTATTTTAGGATCTTTTGTCCTTGTTTTTCATCCCGCCACGTAGCAGATCCTAAGGCTGTCAAGCTAACATTTTTAAACAAAAAAATTTAATTTTTAAAACTTAAAAAAATTTAAATTAATTAATTTTTTTCTTGTTTTATTTTGATTTGCTCTATTTTTCTGTTTGGTATGCGCAAAACGTGTGCATATAATTACAACCAAATAATAATTGCACAATTGACAAAACGGATTAAATAACACTAACTTATGCTGCTACTGCAGTCCATAATATATCGTTTGACTTCATTATGCCGTCTAATCATTACTATTTAGGTAATTTGTCAGTTTAGTCCTTAATTATAAATGCTATGTTGATTTAGTACCTGAACTTCTATTTTCGATAAATTAGTCTGTGAAGTTTCATTTTTTGATAGTTTGATCCCTAACACAAAAATTGACAAATAAATTATGAAATTTAACTTATCCTTGTATTCTCCCCCTCTCTCTTTCTCTTTATCTGTGTGGTTATGCTTGTCAGAAAATATGGCGTGTTTTGTCATGGGTCGCAGTGGGGGGTGGGCTTATCGACGGTGAGTGTGCGACTAGGGATGACAACGAGACAGGGCGTGACCAAGAAATGCTTTCTAGTCTTCATTCTTGTCCCCAAAACCATCCCCATCCATGTCCCCACCACAGAAGCAGGATTAGGGATGGGTAGGGGTGGCAATATGGGTCGCGACACGACTCAAAAACGACACGAATTTCGCGGATTCAGGTTGGGAAAAATAAGGTGCGGGTCGATTTCAGGTCACTCGAAAATGACATGGAAAAAACGGGTCGTGTTTGGGTTGGACCCGTAGAACCTGAACACGACCCGTTTTTTTTTTTTTTGTCAATTTCGGGTCAAATTTCCTGTCAATTTCGTATCGCGGGTCAATTTCGTGTCAATTTTATGTCGCGGGTCAGTTTCGTGTCGCGGGTCAATTTCGTATTACGGGTCAATTTCGGCTCGTGTCGTGTCAACCCGTGACTGGTTCGTATCGTGTTCTTGTCGCGGGTCGTGTTCGGGTCGGGGAAGAAAAAAATTGACACGGCTCTAACACGACACGAATCCGACATGTGACACGAATTGCCACCCCTAGGGATGGGGATTCTCTGTTGGGAGGCTTTCCCCATACCCAACCTATTATTTATTTATTATAACTATGCATTTGAAAAAAAAAATGATTAGTTCTCTTTTTAGTTTAAAAAAAAAACTAATTATGCTTGATTAATATATATGTATATAAGACAATTGCACATTGATATTAATAATATCCTTGGGTATTGGATAGGGAGTCTGTTATTCATTTTTAAATAAAAAACTAATAATGTCTTAAGATAATTATTTATAATATTATATATATACTTATTTATAAATATATAGATCATATATATATCGGGGCTGAGGCGGGGGAGAGTACTTTCCTCGTCCTTACCCCACCAATTTTCAGGGATAAGATTTAATCATCATCCCCGTCTCCACCCCGAACATTGTCTCCCATCATCCTCACGGGGTCTCGTTCCCATGGAGAATGCTACCATCCCCATGCGCGACAGGGGATTTGAAAAGATCTTATCAAGATTTGATTTCTTTGTAATCCTATTTGAGTTTAAGTTTTAGTTTAAAATTTGAATTTAGGTATCTTTTCAAATCCGAATTTATTTAGATATATCTGATCTTTTTTTTAGGTTTTTTTAATCAAGTTTATCCTTAAGGGTAGATTAGGAATTTACAAATTGTAACTTTGCCTATATAAGGCAAACTTTTCAGATTATGAAAAAAAAGAAAAAGATTTTGATGTTGTTCAAAAAAAAAAAAAAAAGATTTTGATGTTTATTCATATTGTGAGTTTTTCTTCTTGAGTTCTTGAAGAAACTTATCCGAACTTATCAAGGATTCCTTGTGGCGTTCAAACCGACTTATCAAACGGACTTCCATACCCGTTTGTGGCGTCTTCACCATACTAAGGTTCTTGCTTCGCTAAGCAACGGATCGCGGTTTCCATCAAACTTGAAAGATCTTGGGTTGCCGTTTCCAGATTTGGTATCGGGTTTCGACACATTGTTGGCGTGGTTCGTATCAGTTGGTATCAGAGCCAGGGTCCTCCGGTTTGCCTATCCCTTTCTTGCTTTTTCTTTTCTTAAATTCGTCCAAAAAACAAAACAAAACAAAACAAAACAAAAAAACAAAACAAAAAATCAGCTAGCCAGATTTCCTATCCTTTGATTTTGATTCTTGTTCTTGTTTGAATTGCTCTTTAAATTCGTTTTCTACAATCATTAGGGTCAAAAACAAAAACAAAAAAAGAAACAATCGATCAAAAAAAAACAAAAAAAATTTTGCTGCACTAAATCTGTGATATTAGTGTTTGATTCAGAGTTGAATTACTAGCTTTGAGATTGAGTTCTACTAGGATTTCAAAATATATATATATATATATATATATATATATATATATATATATTCGATTCCCACAAGGTTTACAAAACCTAGAAACTTGAATTAGGCTCCCAGTGATTATAAATCCGAAAAAAAAAAAAACAAATTAGTTGTTTTTTTGTTTCATACATCCTAGACCCCTTTTTGCTAATAACCCCACGTTTGAGTATCAAAAAAAAAATTCAGAATCCGTGAAAAATATGATCTATTTGGTTTGGTTCTCGTTTTGAATTGTTGTTTGAATCCTTCTTTTTATTGTTCGATTAGTTTTGAAAGAACTAAAAGAAGAATACGAGTGGAAAAAGGCAGTGTGTGAGAGTGTTAGAGGGTAAAAGCCAATTAACTTGAGTGAAACACGAGTGGATTTGAGTAAATTATTCTTCAAGCGAAACACGTAAAGGAGTGTAGTGAGGTCCTTTTTTTATTTTTTTTTTCCATACTGTTCTAACCTTGTTTGCAGATTTCAATCATGTCGCAAGATCATTAGAAGAACACAAACGAAGAGCTTCCACCAACCAATCTTCCGAACCTGCAAATGAAAGCGTTATTGGGGGAGATGAGACGGATGATGAGGGTAGAGTTAGAGCATATACATGAGAGGTTGGATAGGGTAGAAGAGGGAACACAACGGGGACAACCACCGTTTGCTCCGAACGCCCCAAGGAGGAACAGGTTTCATCAAAGGAAAATTGACGAAGTTGGTGAATCTGAAGGGGACGATTTAGAGGTCGAATTTGATAGGATGTCAATGGGCAGCCGTAGGAGATATGGCCGGGATAGAGAAGCTAGGAATCGGGTGGATAACAACTTGGGAAGTATCAAGATGAAAATTCTTGCATTTCAAGGAAAAAGTGATCCCGAAGCATACCTCAAATGGGAAAAGAAGTTGGACCTGGTTTTCGATTGTCAAAACTACTCCGAACTAAAGAAGGTAAAACTTACCGCAATTGAATTTACTGATTATGCTATTGTATGGTGGGATCAGTTGTGCATAAATAGGAGGCAGAACGGAGAATTTCCTATTGAAACTTGGGATGAGATGAAAAGAGTAATGAGACGACGATTTGTACTAAGTCACTACTACCGGGATCTATACCTCAAGCTGCAAGGTCTCCATCAAGGTAACCGAAGCGTTGATGAATATTATAAAGAGATGGAGATGGCTATGATTAGAGCCAACGTGGAGGAGAATCGGGAGGCAACAATGGCCAGATTTTTGAATGGTTTAAACCAAGAGATTGCTAACACCATCAAGTTGCACCGTTATGTAGAATTGGAGGATTTGGTGCATATGGCAATCAAGGTTGAGAGGCAAATGAAGAGGGGCGGTACAGGGCCAAGGCCATTCCCACAAACTTCAAGCGCAACACCTTGGAGGTCGAACTACCCAAAGAAAGAGGTAAACCAGTCCACGTCCAAGGCCAAACCAGAACCCAAACAAGCCACCATTACTACTGCGTCTCAAGGAAAATCAGCCCCTACTTCGACTCGTAATAGTGAGATTAGGTGTTTCAAATGTCAGGGGAGAGGGCACATTGCAAGCCAATGTCCAAACAAGCGAGTTATGGTGATCCGGGAAAATGGTGAAATTGAATCTGAGGACGGAGCAGATCTAGATGGTATGCCACCATTGGAAGACACCCCAATAGCGGATGAGGAGTTTGAGACAGATCATGGTGAGATGCTTGGACTAGTCGCACGTCGAGCCTTAAGTTTGCAAGCTATAGAAGAGGAAGAAGAAGTACAGCGGGAGAACATCTTTCACACTCATTGCCACGTGAAAGACAAGGTATTTAGTGTTATTATCGATGGCGGTAGTTGCACTAATGTTGCTAGTACTTCCATGGTTGAAAAACTAGGACTCACAATACTTAAACACCCTCGCCCATACAAGCTACAATGACTGAACGATAATGGCGAAGTAAGGGTTACAAAGTAGGTCAAAGTACCGTTTCGCATCAGTAAATATGAGGATGAGGTATTCTGCGATGTGGTACCAATGCAAGCTGGACATCTTCTCTTAGGAAGACCGTGGCAATTTGACCGACGAGTGCATCATGATAGCTTCACCAACAAGTACTCATTCATACACAATCAACGGACAATCACTCTAGCTCCGATGACACCAAAACAAGTCTATGAGGATCAAGTGAGGTTGCAAAAACCGAGAGATCAAAAGAACTTGAGTGAAAAGAGGAGTGAGGACGTGCATAGTGAGAGTAATGTCGAATCTGGTGGGGAAGAAAAGAGAGAGAGGAATTTAGCCAAGGAGGTTAAAACTGAGGGAAAACAAATAAATTTGTATGCAACAACAAGTGACATTAAGCGAGCGTTGATCTTAAAACGGCTCAACATAGAGAGAAGAACCGAACAATACATAAAGCAAGCTAAGAAGGGACATCAAAGGCTGGTTTTTGATCCTGGCGATTGGGTATGGTTACACATGAGGAAAGAAAGATTTCCGGCATAAAGACGTTCTAAGTTGCTGTCCCGAGGTGATGGTCCTTTTAAAGTGCTTGAATGGATCAATGACATGGTCTACAGACTTGACTTTGAAGATTTAAGGACAAATCCTTCTCAAGAGGGGGGAATGATGAGGACATCAAGGCTGCCAGGAATACTCATGAATCAATTTAAGTTCCAGTTGGTCCGGTGACGAGGGCTCGACCTAAAAGACTTAAAGAAGTGTTGAATAACTTAGTTTAGAGGGTTCTACAACATGAAGAGAGTGTATTCACTACTGAGGGTGAACAAAGTCTCGTTTTACTCATTCAAGTGGATCCGAGCCAATCAGCCATACACGTCCATTGAGCCATCATGTGGAAAAACGTGCAAGGAGGACTTAAGTTGATGTGGACATTTTTCCCAACAAAAAATCAAGTCAAGATTACGTTTTCAAGTTTTCAAGAAGTTCAAGATTCAAAACAAAATTCAAGAAGTTTTGAAGATCTGATCAAGATTTGATTTCTTTGTAATCCAATTTGAGTTTTAAGTTTTAGTTTAAAATTTGAATTTAGGTATTTTTTTAAATCCGAATTTATTTAGATATATCTGATCTTTTTTTTTTAAGGTTTTTTTAATCAAGTTTATCCTTAAGGGTAGATTAGGAATTTTACAAATTGTAACTTTGCCTATATAAGACTGACTTTTCAGATTATGAAAAAAAAAAAAAAAAGATTTTGATGTTTGTTCCAAAAAAAAAAAAAAACGATTAGATATATCTAAATAAATTTAGATTTAAAAAGTTACCTAAATTCAAATTTTAAACTAAAACTTAAAACTCAAATAGGATTACAAAGAAATCAAATCTTGATCAGATCTTCAAAACTTCTTGAATTTTGTTTTGAATCTTGAACTTCTCGAAAACTTGAAAACGTAATCTTGACTTGATTCTTTGTTGGGAAAAATGTCCACATCAGCTTGAGTCCTCCTTGCACGTTTTTCCATATGATGGCTCAATGGACGTGTATGGCTGATTGGCTCGGATCCACTTGAATGAGTAAAACGAGACTTTGCTCACCCTTAGTAGTGAATACACTATCTTCATGTTCTAAAACCCTCCGAACTAAGTTAATCAACACTTCTTTAAGTCTTTTAGGTCGAGCCCTCGTCACCGGACCAACTGGAACTTGAATTGATTCATGAGTATTCCTGACAGCCTTGATGTCCTCATCATGAGGGGTGACCAAATCGGCTTGGGCATACTAGATCCATCAATCTGATATGATGTGGATCCATCACTGGGGCTTGCACGACAGTGATCCACGGTGATGTGACGAGTTTGCAACAACTCAAGTGGGTTCATAACAAAAGGGCTTGTGTGGCAGCGTTGTGGGTTCGTGATGGAGGGGCTCGTGTGGTAGTATTATAGAGACAATTCTAGAGGTATTGCAGAGAGGGTTTTTGTTTCTTTTTTTTTGTTTGTTTTCACCATGTTTTTTATTTGATTTTTTTCAAGGTTAATTTAGTCAATAATATGAAAATTAAAGATTTATTATTATTAGGTATGACAACAAGATGGATTTGAGGTAGGGTAGTCTTCTCATTAATGCGCCCTGCAAATAAAAAACCATGATAAGCTAAATTTTTAATCCATCATAATTGGCAGATCGGATTTTTTCTATTTCGTTTAGGGTTAATTTCACTTTTAGCACCTGTGGAATAAAATTATATTAAAACCAGCACCACTTTTTTCCCCCTTCACTTCTAGCACTGCCACGTCATTTTTCAATCTAATATGTGGGGCCCAGCAGGATTAATTGTATGTCAAATTACTGGTTTATCCTCATCTCCCTCGCATGGCTCAAATAATGTGCCAAACCAGCATCTACAGTTTTTTAGAGAGAGAAAACGAAATCTAGAGAGAGAAACAGTTGCAATCGGCCGGAACCGCTCGGAAACCGTCCGAAACCACCACGAAAGGCATCTATAAACAGCTTCGTGATATAGAAGGCCACCTACTTAGAATAGTTTAAAAACTAATTAAAGATATCGAGAGAATGGTGGCCGATGAGGGGTTCAGGGGAAATCGAAGTTAACGAATCAAAGAAGTCGAAAGGTAAAAAAAAAATTACAAAATCGGGTTTCAATGTTTAAAAAGTTTGCGTTTAACGATTTGTTTGCAAAGGGGAAAAAAATTTCATTATTTTGAATTTGTTTAATAGTTGGTCTTCTTACAGGGACAGTCATTATCATAATGACCGCCTGGTATTTTTCGTTGTGACCCCTGTAACTGTTAAATTTTAGCATATAATTTTGGTCACAACGATATTGACCAGGTGGTCATTATGATAATGACCAGTTTTTGGTCAGACGTCCTTCCACAAGATCGGTCATTTTCGTAATGACCCCATGGTCATTACCGTTGTGACCCCCGTAAATGCTCAATACGGTGACGTATTGGTCAAAGTGTTAGACCATCGGTCATAGCGGTTATGACCAGACGGTCATAACCGTTATGACCTCTGTGTTAGACCAGCGGTCATAGCAGTTATGACCTCTGTGTTATACGATCGGTCATAACGGTTATGACCTCTGTGTTATACGATCGGTCATAACCGTTATGACCTCTGCGTTACACTATCGGTCATAACGGTTATGACCAGACGGTCATAACCGTTATGATCTCTCCGTGTTAGACGAGCGGTCATAACAGTTATGACCAGACGGTCATAACCGTTATGACCTCTGCTTTACACTATCGGTCATAACGGTTATGACCAGACGGTTATGACCGTCATGACCTCTATGTTATACGATCGGTCATAACCGTTATGACTAGACGGTCATAACCGTTATGACCTCTGTGTAAGACCAGCGGTCATAACAATTATGACCAATCGTATAACACAGCGGTCATAACGGTTATGACCGCCTAGTCATAACCGTCATGACCGATAGTGTTACATTATCGGTCATAACGGTTATGATCGTCTGGTCATAACGGTTATGATCGTCTGGTCATAACCGTTATGACCGATGTGTTACACTATCGGTCATAACGGTTATGACCGTCTGACCGTCTGGTCATAACCGTTATGACCGTCTGGTCATAACCGTTATGACCGATAAATTATTGGTCAATACGGTGACGTATTGGTCAAACCCTAACAAAATTTTTCGTTAGCTCTCCCGCTCATTTCAATCGCGACATTATATACAGTAACCCAAATTTTGAAAACTTTTTCTTTCCTCTTTTCATCGTTTTTCTCTCAGTGAAGCCTCACGATTCCTCTATGCACCATTACCCACTGATCGAAACTCACTCTAAGTCCAACAAATCTGAACACATCTTTGTGCACTCTGTTAATTCGACATCTGACCATCCTCGTCACAGTTATCGGCAGAATCTACCATATCTGCTTCTACTCCATTTGAATAGAGATCTTCACACTTTCAATCAGCTAATCTGAGGTAATGGTGCTTCTTACTTGGTTTTATTTGTTAATTTATGATTTAATGGGCGTGCGTTTTGAAATATATTGTATAAACAAAATCTCTGTGATCAGTTTTAAGATATAATGGTGCTTGTTATTCGGTCTCCTGTAGCATATAACATAATCTTTCCTTCCTTTGTAACGCAAATTACTGGATAACTTGATGCTGTTTCATTCAGAAATGGATGCGGTTTGTGTTTTCGTAAAGTATAATGGTCAATGGGACAGCACAATGAGATATGTTGGTGGCGAAATGAAGGGAATATTGGTGCCCGAGAACTCAACATATGTTGGTCTTGTTGAGTTGGTGAGAAGTGTGCTTGGAATTAGGGGCCTAGACAAGAATATAGTCATGAAATACGGTGTTGAACCTGGATTGCCTCTTGTGAGGATACAGTGTGATGCTGACGTTAAATTCTACATACAACTAAAGAAGAAGGATGTTCATGTGCTTAGCAAATTTCCAGTTACATTTGATGTATTGGATGAGTCCGCTGCGGAAGCCATGGCACCAAAGGTAGGGGCAAGCAACCACATAGACATTCAACGTTCTAGGGAGGGGGGACAGAGTGATGAAGCCATGCAACATGTAAATTACAGTAATATGATCATAAACCC